>VXBL01008623.1:689097-784135 GCA_013400195.1 Aramus guarauna
AAAAAAAAAGATAACTTTTGCAGAGCCCATGCATATCTGTAGATCTTCTGTTTATTTAATTTTTTCATTTCTTGTTCAGAATGAGGATTTTGCTGGTGAATTATTTATATGACAACAGGAAATGAGAGAGGGAGTGGTGTGAAAAATTTCCATAAAAACCTCATGCGTTTTCAGTAGCGTTCAGTAAAAGCATTTTTTCTTCTCTTTGCAAGTTTAATTTATATTTTGTCACTAGAGAAAGCTGCCACTGATTTAATTTAAATATTTATACAAAATTGAGGTCTTAAGATATATGTACGCACTAGGAGAGCCATACATTGAGGAAGTTTTATCTCGAAATACAGTGGGAAAGGTTGTGCTTACAAACATCAACTGACTGCTCCTTTGCTAATTACCAGCACCTGCAGTGAACATAACTTCCCACTGAAACAAAGTCCTTTGGTCAGTGTTGGTTGTAATGAGATGGAATAAACGCATCTTCCATTTGTTAGCAAAATATACAAATTGCACAACACAGCAAATGAAGAATGGGATGGGAAGGAGGGATGTCTTGTTCTTCTTTTCACAATAAAGGCAGTATTACAGTAACTCCATGAACTGCCGCCATTCCCAGTCTTAATGTAGCCAGCTGTAGAACAGCCTTGGTTGTGACAAAAATTGTGTATGAACCATACTTTTTTTTAAACTTCACTTCAATCACTTGAGATAACATCCTCTCTGGCAGCCAGTCAGGGAAATGAAATGCGTTCCTATAGTAGCCCTTTCCATTGGAGTTTGGAATCTCAACATGAAGTGGCTGGAATAGCTTACCAGCTGCTAGTTGAACAGGCACCTGTAAACAAGTGGCTGGTTAGGTGACAGTTGCATAAATTTAGCTGTGTGTTGTGTGGTTTCTAAATACCCCGGTAAATAGGATACCTTTTTTTTTTTTATTTAATTTTTTTTTTTTCTTTCAGGCTTAAACTTTCTGAACTCTCTCATCAAATTGTACCAATATAATCTATCCCCAAAATTTCAGAATAAACAGAGCAAGGTTATTGTATCTGAAATCCAAGTATCTTTTTCACTAGTGGGATTTCAAAATAGGTGGAAGGGTGTTATTAGACCTAGAGTGATTTATTTTTTTCTTTCTGATGAATTTATCAGAATCAAAAGATGTATATGGTTCATCATGCCTAAAGTAAGCAGGATAGTGAAGTAGATCTTGGAAAGAAAGGCACAGAATTCAGGCATGTTTGGAAAGAAAAGGGGCATTACTACAAGTTATTTCAAAATAAATAATATATGCACTGTTTTGCCATACAGTTTTGTGTCTAACAATATTTAGATTTAGACTTTACACTATTAATTAATGATAATGAAAAGGAAGCACTGAGTATGTGTGAAAATAATTTGAATATTGAGGAGTATTTTCCATCCCTTGTTCATCTGCTAGCACGCTGTGTTTATAATAAATCATTAATCCCATTCAAATGTATTTTCTGAATCTTCTTTTCAAGTGTTAACAGGGATTGTCAGTAAGCTATTCTAAATTGCAGTGTAAACATAAATCCCAAATCTTCTTCCTGGTGTTCAGTTTCTGAGTACAATCCCAAATAAGTAACTCATTTCCTTAACCTATAACCCCTGCACCACATTTGTAATGCTTACTTTTGTAAATGATTATAAAGTAGCTATGCTTCCTGATATTAATTGTTACATAAACTAAATTGTATCTATATTTCTCTTTTTTGTTCCTTTACAGTATTTTTAGATTGATAATATTTTTAAGAACCTTTCTTGACAACTAAGTTCATTAGTGTATGCTACTGTGATATCTATTTTGTAATGTAATGATACTATCTTTGAGTTCATATGTATTGCCATGGCAAATATTATTCCACAGCTCCCATATGCGTGGGTCTTTTCCTGATGCTTCTTAAGGCACACACCTGTCTTGACTATAGGACTGCATTGTTAAGCAGATGATATCAGCTAAATTGAGCTTGCCCTGTATAAGTACTTGAAGAGATAAAAGAAATAACACATTCATTTAGCAGGATGGATCTTCTGCTGCCACTCACCACAACATTTGAAATTGCAGTCATTTAGCAGTGAGATTTGCAGTAAATAGCTGCAACCAGGGTATCAAAGTTTTGGGGCAGCTTATAACCTATGAGGTTTTGACTGTGAGGTTAAAGCTACACAGAATTCTTTAACCTCAAAGTCACAGTCAAATGCTTGCTTATCTACAAATTCTGAATTGCCTTAAAGGAATTATTTCATCAGACCTTCAGAATTACTAGTGCAATGTAATGGGTAGGTCCTTCAGAAAAATAATGATAAAACTCCACCTCAACAAATGAAGATTTTATTTGCAAAACTAGTAGTAATAATGCATTCTTGACTCCAGGGCCATTAGGTGGCACACTTGGGCTATGGGTTTGGCAGGGCCATGAAATTGTGTGTGGAACCCAAAGTACAACTAATTAATTACACATCTTTTAATTTATAGGGAATAAAACAGGGACAATGCAATAAAATTACATTTAGACATGAGGCATTGTAAATATTCTGTCAACTGGAAACCAATGAGCTTTCTGCCTCTTTCTTTTCAGGGCATTAGCAAAGTGATGTCTCCAGGAGCCTTACACTACTGGTATGGAGTTCATTACTGCAGCAGCTGAATTCTCAGGTGTACCCAAGCGCACAACTTGCAGTGAAACCAGTGTGAGTTAGATGGATGTATACTTGTAAGGATCTCCAAATACTTAGAAAAGAATTATTGGTTTTGTTGTTTAAAAAACAAATAGGCTAACAAGAACTTAATTATTTACATTTTCTCCAGTTTGTTTTTGGTATGGCTGTGCCATAGGAGTTATAGAAACTGTAGAAAATTGCATTCTTGGGATTATGTAGGATTGTTACACCGGGTTTAGTATTTCTAAAGTTTGTGAAATTTGAGTAGGACAATTTCTGAGGTGAAAAAACTGAGAAATTGCCACAGAATAATGTTTCACTTGTATCTGTGAAACCTTTTGGCCAATCCCATCCCAATTGCTAATGCTTTCCAGAGATCCAGCTCGTGTTAAGTTTCTGTTTCCTGTTCTCACAAGCTTCCTTCAGTTGACTTGAGAGTTTCTTTATTCCAATGTGATATAGCTGTCATGTGAAGTCCTAAATATGGGTAAATTAAGTGTCATTATTACTTATTCACCTTAGGCGAAGAATGTGCATACGGACAGTTTGTGTAACCCAGCTTTCGGATAGCTAAAGTAAAACTAATGGAGAACGGTTCTGAACACTAGGACAGACACCTGGGATTTCACAAGCACCAATATGAAAGTAGAGTTCTGGGATGACACCTTCATGGTATCTTGCATCTTTTGGGTTATGATACTTTGCTTTAGTTGGGATTTGTTCCCAGTTTTCATTAATAACAGAATGAGCTGCAGAAACGACATCTGAAGGACCCAATGTGTTGCTGACTCTTGGCTTAGGGATGATTCCTAATGCAATCAAAGGAAGTGTGTGTATTCCTGGAATGTCTAGTGAAGCATCCATTGTCATTGGAAAGAGAAGTCCAAAACCTTTAAGTTTGTCTAAAAATCAAGGGAAGAGGCCATCCATAATGAGAAAAGTCAGTGCAGGCATGCATTCTTTTTTATTTTTTTTTTCTCCTCCCTTCTGTTACACCAGAATCCTTTTAGCTTTTCTCTGGCTTAGTTTTAAGCAGCTATTTTGTATTATGTGGCCATGCAGCATGTAAAATGATGGGGTGACACCCAGATGTGACTTGTAGTGCTACTGTATTAAAAAAAAAAATAATAATAAAAATTAGTCTTAGCAGACGTGCATGACTATGACTCTGAGTTTCCATTTTGTCTGGAGAGAGAAGCTTGAGTTACTAAGATTCCTGCATTTGGCAAGAGCTCATCATTTAAGGTTTTACATGGTCTGAAATTCCTTTTGGAGATGGTTGCACACACATTCTCACCTATCTGCATTCTGATGTGAGAATTAGGTGCTCTGCTTGTATGGCCTTCGGAATATTTGTTTACATTTAAAATTTCATGGGCTTGGGTGGATGTTTGTGCATGACAAGAAATGCTTGTTGGAGGTATAATACAAGATTAGTTAGCATGGATGTTCTATTATGATTTCAAATTCTTTTGGCAATAAGAATCAGTTTCCAGGGAATATCTTGATGGGGAGTGTAAACAAACAAGAAGTATACAAATAACTTGGTATTACTTTACATTGTTAAGGGAAGATTTTTAATTTATGATCAGGTTACAGCTACTAATTTAAAGGTCTTAAAAGGTTTAGAAGAAATTCTTTGAAATATTAAAACACTTGACAAAATAAGCCTGGGAAGTTGTGGTTTTACTAATTCACCATTTGTAGTCTCTCTGATGCTTCTGCCTTCATTAGAAATAAGTAGTGTTATTGTAGCTAAGGGGGTACAGGCTGAACTAAGGCAAGGATCGATAAGGACAAGAAGAGTGTCCAAATGATAAAAGTTTCCATCTAGCTGCTCCTCTCTTCAATTTCCTCACCGCAAGTAGCCTCTCTAAAAGGCGTAACAGTCCAGTAGTGACATATACTATAAACTTGAGAAGGATGAATGATTTTTGTAACTTCTGTCATAAATCTGCCACGCACAGAAACAGGGTAGAATTCAAGCTCTGTTTTAATGATGACCAAAGAGGGAATCTGCAGGAGTGCCACTTTTGGATTTTGGGGGTGTTGACAAAAGGCCTGTGGCTTGAATAAGAGGCAAGTTACAAACAGCAGTCCCAAAATATATTGAAAAATATAGGAGTGAAGAAGCAGCACTTTAGGACTGCAATAGGAGTGAGAGCTCTGGAGCCAGAAAGAAACACACTGCTAAGCACACTGGTTTACTGGAAAGGTGAGCGGTACTGGTTAACATACCTTAGCAGAGTTGATGAAGCTGGAATTTAGGTGAGTTTCAAATCATTATTAAGGAGTTTTAGCAGAGCTCCTGAGAACTAAACAAATTTTCTAAAAATACAACATAAGCCATTGTGTGAAAGACAGTTGAGAAAAATGTTACCTTTTACTCTATTTGTACGAGAAAAGAAAGAACATTAACTAATTGGTATGCAAATAGTGATTGATCCTGACCCAGTTCTTAGCTGTCCCTTGTCATCCTCTCAGACAATTGTGCCATTATTCCAGTTCACATAGCTAATATTTACAGAACCTGGGATGACAGCAGGAGGGAAGGTCACAGAATGAGCTCCTGCCCTCCCCCACCGCCTTGCATTTTAGTTAAATGCCTCTTTACACTTCTGCACCTTTGCTTCCAAAACTTTTCCTATCGGCCTTTCTCTCTGCATATGGTCAGCAGGACATCTAATTTGATGTGGCCTCAACAACCCACATGCTAAAAAAAACCCATGCTGAATGTTCTAGGCATGGAAAAGTAGCTTTTTATTGAATAGCAAATCACACAGTGCCGGCTTCTGGTGTGTTACACGACAGCATGGCTGAGAACATTGGATTTGGTTTCTTCCTATGAAAAGATAAGATCTTGGAGACCCAGATGTTAGAGAGAAGATGATTTATGCTGCATGAGCTTTATTACTTAATAATGTGCTAATTATTATGATCACCCCCCTGAGAAATTCTCCAGTGGTATGAAGGTACCGCAATGCCAAAAGAAATGAGAGGGGGTTTTTTTAGTTTGTTTTGTGGTTGGTTTTTTTTGTTTGTTTGTTTTGGGTTTTTTTTTTTTGTTTTTGTTTTTTTTTAAGATCTGCCAATGGATATTTTAGTGGATAGTGTGAAGAAGGATGTTACATGGACAGAACCAACTCTGTTTCTGATATAAGTGTTCTGCAATCAGTGGATTGAGAGCAGGGATTAACTTTGTCTGCTCTTTCTAAGAGGTGAAATCCCCTCTGCTCTCTGCGTGTGCTGAGGATCTGGGCTCAGGCACTAGGCGACCACACAGATGAACTGCAGCACAAACACTGCAGCACCTCTGCAACGGCGCAGGCAGAGCAGGAGCTGCCTGCGCAGAACTCAGGGTTAAGAACTGCCTGGTTTGAACATATGCATTTCTAAATATGAAATATTTATGTCTCACATTTTTTCTCAGCATGGAAAGAAGGAGGCTTTATTTCAGTGATATATTTCTGTGGCATATGCCGTGGCATTGTTCCACAGATGCTATCATCACCACCATGTTACAAAAATACTCATTTTCAAAGCTCTATGACTGCTCACAAGAAGCCCGAACCTCTCATGACTATTCAGAGATTTGTAGAAGGAAATGATATTCTTATGCTCTATTTGGAAGAAGTCAGCATTGTACAACTCATCCTCTGCATGTTCATTTCAACTTGAAGTAGTTTGATGCAAGAGTTTTTGCTTGTAAGTTTTGTGTTTTACATGCTGTAGCTGTATGTGTTGTACTTCTTTGGGCATTATTAACAATAGCTTATTAAAGAATCTTACATGAAGATGACAACTATATTTGTAACAACAAATGTGTGTGCAGCAATCAAGTACATAATACTCAAATCATGAGCAAAAATGACTGTAGTGATATCCAATAGTAGAATAGTTGCTTTTTCTGTACTGTGTTGAAGTGGCAGAGGGGAAATGGTGATGGAGATAAGGATAAAGACTAGTGGCTGTGTGGCA
The DNA here is from genome assembly GCA_013400195.1 of Aramus guarauna. Taxonomy (NCBI): domain Eukaryota; kingdom Metazoa; phylum Chordata; class Aves; order Gruiformes; family Aramidae; genus Aramus; species Aramus guarauna. The sequence continues at coordinate 695,755 of VXBL01008623.1, forward strand.
TTCCTGATGCACTGCTTGAGGGCTGATAACAGGTTTGGGTTTAGAATTAGTAGAGAGAGTCTATAAATCAGACAAGTGCTTGGAAATTCTGATCTTATATGTTTGGCCTCTGGGATTTATTTTTGTTTGTTTGTTTTTTATTGATTTATACACAGTTAATGGCTTGCTGGAATTTACTCTTAGTCTGATGTGGGATGTAGGGATATAGTATAAGAGAGATACCTCCTCCTTTCAAATCCCAGCGTTGCTGGAGGTTAAAACCTTGTAAAAAATGTGCAACAAAGGAGGGTTAGGAACAAATTGCCCTCTATTTTCTGATCCCAGCCACCTGACATAGGTCTAGGTTATAAAAATTGAATGCCTCCTGTCACACGACTAGATTATTATCCATGGACTGGAGTGGTTGCTGTCACTGTCTTACCTGTGATTTCCTTTTTCCAAATTTCAATCACTCTGCTTTAGCAAATGAGAAGTAAGTGTTTATACTGAACATAGGCATTTCTATTTTGTAGTCTACATAGTAATTCTGTGAATAACTAAGAGAAAACTTTACTCCCACATTTGGAAATCTTCATTCTTTTTGTCTTTCGTTATTATGTGCATTCTTAAGGAACACAAATTTTTGTCTTCCTCCTCTTTTCACTTTTGAGTTCTCTTGCAGTTCAGAAAAGGAAAGTGCTTAGATATGAGGCGTTTTTTCTCTTCTGCTTTCAGATACTATTTTAAAGTAAACATCACACCTCATCAGATCAGAAATTCATTGCATTCCAACTAAAGGAAATGGGGTTTAAGGATATACTCAAATTTAAGAACTTGATTACATTTGCTCAGACATGACTTTAGTAAGCACCATCTATCCTTGAGTAAGACAGAAGGACTGTAGAATTAAATACAGTAAATGATACTTTTCTAATGTTTCTAAAAGAGCTACATTCTTCAGAACTTCAGTGAGAGTGGAGCATCTGATTCCCTTGGTTGCCTTTGAAACCTGTAGTACTGTGGATGAGGGGAACTACACACCTTAAAAATGAATCAAGAGTGCAAAGGCAACCTCAGCTGTGTCATTCTTGGGCTATGAGGTGATTAGTTTTACAACCCTGTTTTTCTTATACTAACTTGGGGAATGGAGCATTATTCATTGCAATGTTGTGCACATTACAGTTCCAGAAAAAGCCCTTGTCATTCCTGCATGTGTCATTATACACCTAAATCAGCATTCATCCTGAAGTTGTGCTCATTGATTGCAAAATGTCATGTGCAAGAACATCAAAACTCTCCAGAAATATTTGAAGAGGAGGCACGATCAATGAAAGTCAATGGACTTGGGTATATCTGGGGTATGTTATTGGGGAAGTGGGGTTAACAGTTGCAATAGCACTAAAATGCTGGTAACCGCACAGCAATTGTACCAATATTTTGTCTGAAATGCAAAGCAGGTCAGGTTTGAATTAGAGCTGTAATTTATGCTTTGGATTCTGTTGATTACACAATCCACTGGATCCCTTCTCCCATAGTTTATGATGTCATGAGAAGTTCCAATGGAATTAGAGCCCTGTAATTCACAGCCCCTTTTATTGTTACATATGTACACACACACACTTTTTTTTTTAATGCTTAGTATAAAATTATAAGTGAAATTAAGGCCCAACCAAAACCTGAATGAAATTCCTGTGAAAATAATGAGTCATACAAAAAATAACTTATTAGAGTTGAATTGTTTGATGTCTGTAGATTCAAACATATACCTTGAGAACAATGGCAGCTATGAATTATTGTAATGGTTCCTTGCTTGTAATCTCAAATGAAAAAACCCAAAACAAAACCAGACACAAAATCACATTCCTTGAACCAAGCATGGGGAAATGCACTTTAGGTAGGGAAGGGTGAGACGGAACTCTGTAGTTTTTGAGTACATCACCGTGGTGGGAACTGCTCATCCAGTTGTGGACTAGAATAACTGCCGCTATCTAAAGGTGTTAATGTGACGTTGATCAGTCCTGGGATCTAGATAAGTGTGGTCCCAAGGAACAGTTTCAGTGGCTGCAGAGCTTATGAGTAGGGGAACCCGAAGTGAGTTTAGCAAGTCTTCCCATGTACAAGACAACTAGTCACACTAACTTAGGTTTGGTCTATACCATAGTATCAAAGTGAAGATTTTGAAAATGTTGATTCCCAGCTCTCTGTGAGGATGAAGCACACATTTTGAGATTCCATACTTTGCAAAACAGTAGATTTCAAATCTGTCAGTGGTTCAGCATTAAGATACCCACTACAGATGTTTAAATAGTGTAATTTGATTAAAAAATTAACTATACATCAGGATTTTTTTTTTTCCTGTGGGCATTTCTGATTAAATAAAAAAGCAGCAGTTTGGAACCACTTCATACCTTAGCAGATTAGAAATAGTACTATTGGTAATACCTCAGTAGTTGTGAGGGTGAAGTACAAGAAGTTTTCTTGATCATATGATGGCAGAAATATGAAAATTGTATGCCTCTATCATCAGGTATACAACCAAAACTGCCAGTGATCAGCACTAACTTTTATTTTCACAGCTTTTGTCAATTTAAGTGACATTTATAATGATTTTTTAACATAGTTTTCCAAAAATAATAGAATCATGGAGAAGAAATGATACCATATGTCACATAAACCTGGATGTAAGAGGTACAATACTGCAGTAATGGGACTTCCAACCTGCTGGGATACCTTTGTAAATGGAAATTGATTTTCTCAAGGATTCTTTACTGGGTGAAATAAATTAAATATACATTTAGTCTCACTAGTTTAAAAACCTCTTTGTTAAAATAAGAACAGTGATATAGAGACACATTCTAATAAATTAAAGCAAGATAAATTAGATCCAGCAGCTTGCTGAATACCTCAACTTATGAGGTTTTTTTAAAATCTGAAGAATACAATAGGGGCCTCACAGGAGGATAGCCTGCGGATGTCACTGAAACACTTTGACCAGTTATAGATTATTTTACTTTGATTATGTAGCCACGTGTCTAGGCTCTTTTTTCCTCTTTTGCTTTATGCTTTTAATCTGATAGGATTCTTCTTGGGAATATTTGATTTGGAGTCAGTTTGGTTTAGGTCAATAGGCCCAAGTATGACCTTAGAAATAAGAGAGTCAACCTCAAAATGCTACAGTTTCTACTCAGACACTTAAAGTTAATAGGTTTTTAGGACACAGATGAAACTGTTGTACTCATTTTGCTGGTATAATTTACTACATTAATGATCAAAAAAGAGTGAAAGAAACCAGAGTAAAAATGTTAATTTCAAGCACCATTACAGAAATACAATACAATACAATAAAAAAATCAGATAAATGTTCATTTGCTGTAAACTGACGGCTGTTAAGAGCCCATTGCCCTAAAGCAAGTTATGCTTGTAGCAGCAGAAGACCTAGGTCACTGTCATTTGTGGAATGTGGATTACTTAATGGGGATTTTTGTTAATGTTTTAATAGAAAAAGGGGGTGGTTTAAATGGTGTTTTTTCAATAATGAAGAGTCGGCATTGTTATGGTGATTATGCTAATACACTGCTGCCTGTTGCTTTAGTGGCTAAGACATTCTTGAATAAATAGAGCAGACTGAAGTCTTGGTGTAACCCAACAGTCAGTGTCTTCTGCACCCCAGCCTGGTGCTGGGTAGTCAGTCCTCCAGCTCCAGCTGCTCTTGTTCATGGTCCTGGATGGGATTTTAGCCGTGCTTAAAGGACGCTGATAAGCCTGGTATAACACGCGTCCATCGACTGACTCTGTGCCTGTTTGCTGGTAGAGCTGATTCTCTAGCTGAAGGTGGAGAGTCACATATTCTGCTTTACTTGTTGTGGGGTCAAACGTTGCTGCATCGTTTAACTATCACAGCAAGATAACTATGTCTCCCCAAGACCAAAATTGAACTGCAATCCCTGACAAAGTTCACACGTACTCGGTGACCACAGCAGATCTTTCTGTAACCACTTCCATCTGATGAAAATTATGTTTAAAGTAGAAAGTAAGCAATACCAAATATTAGGGGCATTCAGGGTTAAAACTGAGTAGTATTTGTTGAAAAATGGGTCCTTTGAGAAGATTTCACTCTCTGCAGCATTAGTTAACTCAAAATAAGTATCAGAGCTGTTTCTCTGGTAAGAACTGGAAGGTACCTTAACTGTTCAAATTTGTTTAAAACCTCAGGTATGACAAGCTTGCTTAGGTTAAAGCTGTTGTGCATAGTTACGTCTCAGTCTGAATCTGAGTCTGGTTAATCATTTGGGTTGCATTACTTATTAATATCTAAAAATCAGTCAGAAATTTATTTTTTTTTTTAAACTAGCTGTTGAGTACCGGAGGTATAGTAGGAGAAATGTAATTTGGAGGAAATAGTTTTTTAAATAAAAAACTTCTCCAGTGCTCTTTTGCATACCAAACAGGCCTGGTGACACTTCTGATATACTTCATGCATTCTGACATTTTTACATTTTCAGCCAGATAAACATGCAGTACACAGCAGAAGCGATTGTATTAGCTTCTTAGTTTCTGCACTGCCTATTGTATTAAATAATGGCTTAGAAAAATAAAATAAATCCAGTTCATGCATAAAGATGATTGGAGTAGAATAATAATTATGTGCATAAGTTCAGACCTTGAGTATAGCACCTTCTGGGAGAAGCCAGCCTCCATGTTCAGTAAATGCATGCTCCCATCCTATTGAACATGAGGGAAATTTATCACTGGCGTGTGAGACCTGAATCAAGTCCTTCCTGTCTGTGGAGGTGTGGACACAGGCGTTCCTTGCTGAAGGACTCAAGTGAGCTCTACTACTCTTCCATGAAGACTTTCACAATGGAGGCTATGCAGAAGTTGCTCTCACTATGAATTAGAGCAGATGATCTGCTTCCTCCAGTCTCCTTACGTCTTAACTCATCAAATACTCAATGCTTTGGATGTCCTTGCGTAAAAGCACCCCATTGCATAGCAGAAAAGCCCCACTCAATGGAGCATTTGTATTCATATCAGAAAGGAATAAATTTGTATTAAAGTCCTTTTTATGCAAGATTGAGTATGCTTTGGAGATTGTAGGGCTACATGTGCAAATATCCACTCTGGGGAGCTTGCAATTAGTAATTTGTCCAGATATCAAGGAGCTATTTGTGCTGTGAAACATCATGCATGATAGAAAGTTGTTTTCAGAATTAAAGAGTATGGTACCTAATTTTGCATCCTGTTCATTTTTATAGGTGTTTTTGCCGTGATAAGCAAGATTAAATCCCCTAATTTCTGTGGTGCACCTGGAATGCAGGTAAGGGTATGCTACAGTTTCATGAAAAGTGCAGTGACTTGGGTCTACAAACCTCCCCACTTTGTGTTGGGAAAAGCATAGGAATGGAGCAGAACAGTGTAGAATAGCATGGAATAGAACAGAACAGAAGCAAAGCCTTTGCTTTCTTACCTGTTCACACCTATTTTAACTTCCGAGAATATACTTCCTCTTCAAATGGTAAGAAAAAATAGCCCAGGGAAGCTCACTGAAACCTTAGGAAAGATTTAAGATATTCCATCTGTGAAACTGTTTGTGATTAAAATATTGACACACAATCAATAAACCTATGAAATTTTACCAAAGATAACTCTGCAGTAGTTGCAAAATTTTGTAGGATAATTAATATTGGAATAGTATGAATTAATTTAATCATGGTATTAACACCACATGCATAGAGTTTGAAATTTTTTTGGCAGAATAGTAACAGAAGACACTTAAGAGATGAGCATTCCACTTTCTCATGGTTCTCACAGAAGTTTCTGCTTTCCAGCTTTCTTGGGCATTCTTCCAGTAAAGAAACCCAGTGAACTCTTTCTGTTACAGGAGTCATTGCTGTCAGGGACTGAGCTGTAAAGAGAAACCTGGGTTCGTGATGAAATGAATGGAATTGGAAGGGTCCAAGATTATCCCAGGATTTGTTTTGCCACAAATGCCTGTATATTTGTTCTAAAATAGTTTTGAATAGAGTTTTTAAGCTCATTATGATTTTATTAATTTTGAGGAATTGTTTCAGCGTTTCATATAGGAATTTGGCAATAGGTTTGCATATGCCTTCACCCAGAATGTCTTTAAAAATTAAAGAAAAAAGTAGGTTTTTTGACAGTATGGCTTTATATTACTAGCAGTAGTTCTGAGGTGATATGCTATTTATCCCTTCTATATTTGATCATGGGTTTCTTGTGAAATATGTCCATGATACAGACAATGAGGGAAGCACAGCAGTAAGAGAAGAACGTCTGATCACCACTACCATAACCTAGACCTACAAAAAATCCTCACCTTGTGAAACTGGAACTTTGAAAAGCAGCAGTGTTATTTATGATGCTCACAAACAAGCACACTGGAAGTCAGGGAGCAGCCAAGATAATATCAGTCTCTCAAGGTGTAGATGTTAGCCATAGCTGTATTTAAAATTATTTCTAATTGAAATGTGATTCTGCATATTTTGTACCCCTATGCAAATTTAAAATGCAGCTAAGATTCTTAAAAAGAGACATTCAGAATAGCAAACACTTGGAAAACGCAGAATGTGAAATCTGAAGTTGTATTCTGTATGGTTTTTTATTGACCCAAAGCGATCCGTTCCTTTACGATCCTAAAGAAAAGACACAACCTCACTAGCATTTACTAACGTTTTGGAGACCCAGTCTGTGTGGACTGCTGGGTTTTGTGAATTAACAAATGCTCTAAATGAATGCAATAAGAACCAATCAGGGGTGCTGCATTACAAAATGGGCTTTGTTCATTTATTTCTGACACGAATGGTTTAGTTTTAATTATTTATAATACTTCATAGTGCATTGGTAAATGTGCTGCAACATATTTTGTAAAAGTAATGAAGTCTTTGAAATAGCAGACCACAGTACAGCTGTCACACCCATTTGGTACAGTGGGGAGTGACCCTTGTGCGGCAGGAAGAGGAAGGTGGTGTTTGCTTTAATTTCCTCGTGGTATGGAAACAACTGCACTCACAGACTTTGTGATCTGGACATTTCGTTTCAATTCACACTGGCAGACAGAAATGGCAAATCAGGTGCAAATAAGAGCTGATGGCCTTGTGCTGGGGATTACGCAAGTGCTTTGCTTATGAAAGGAGAGCTGCTGCTAGCCCTCCTAGCCCAAACGATGAAGCAGGCTCGGTGGCTGAATAAATCAGTGTCACACGTGCAGATGGTAGAAATAAGCAAGTGATACCCAGGCAGCTGACACAGTTGTACTGCTAGGGTTTGGGATGACTAAACAGAGACAGCAAACGCCGCAAGTGACTGGGGAATAAGAATACGGGAATAAGAAGTTTGAAATTGCAAAGTGTATATGTTCTCTGGTTTCATATTTTCAGATCATTGCCTGCTCTCTGAAGTTGGCATTGGGAAATAAATAACATGGTTTTGGAGGCAAAGTTACCTTAAGTAACCCCAAATCCCTTTTGTATGATTTTGCATGGGAACTAAGGAATGGAATTGTCTCTTTTCATGCAAGAACCAGGAAAAGAGTAGGACAGTTGGGGAAGGGAAAAAAAAAATCTCAAAAAGAGGCAAGTATAATAATTTCATCTACAGTAAATACAAAATAAATGAGCAGAAGTATATTTTAATCCACCTTTAATTTTATCTAGAACCTGAAAGTTCACTTTTGATTCTGACTCTGCTGGCTCCTATGAATTTGTGAACTCTAAAATCATTGCATTTAAATTTTCTGGGCTTTATTTTTAGTACTTTTTGTATGTTTGAAGTCATTAGCTATCTGAATAAAAAGCAAATGTCTGAGATGACCCGCACTGTATCCATGTGAAGGTAATGTAAGATGTCTGGTGAGGGTTGATACAACTTGCTTTCAGGGACAATTGCCAGCAACCTCAATTACAGGTAACTGCAGAGCAGCAGGTTGTGGTTTTGCATTGATCCTACAATCTCTGACTTTACGACCCTGGTATCATCCAATCACTGAACCTACAGGCAATGCTTATTCTAATTTTCTCTTACTCTCTTTCGCACCATGACAGAATTAATTACCCTTTGCTTCTGACCGTTCCAACAGCACAGCTGGGTGCTGCCTCCTCTTCCTCCTTTTCCCTTCCACAGGAGTGCTGAGTATTCATTAGGAAGAAAAGAGAGGTGCTGTCATACCCAAAGGTGTCTCCTCCATCAAAAGTCTCGCAGTGGGTTAATCTAAATTCTGTAATCAAAAAGAAGCAGATGGCTTTTGTAGTGCCCCTTTGCTCTCAGGGTCATGCCAGAAAGAATCCTTCCTTACTGCATTACCTTCATCCCCTCACAGCATATGGAGACATTCTGAATTCAGCTAAAAAGGATGTATATGTCTCATTCCAGAAATAAGATTTGCCCAGTGTCTATACCATGTCCACATTCTGCTATGTATCCTGATACTTCTCCCTATCACCTCTTTTCTCTTCAAGGTCACCCCTGCTCTCTTCAAGGACAGCAAGTTCCTACAAGGTCTCCTGCGATGATCGTGCTTTCCTCTAGGCTTGTCACAGGAGACATTGTGTTCCTGCTTCCCTATTGTAAAATTGTTGAGATTTATATAAACAAAAGTAGCTGTCCCTGGTACACTGATTCATCCAACTGATGTAAAGCTAAAATGTTCCAGATGAGCCTGCAGTAGTTTTGTGGAGGTACCATGTAATGGGCCGATAAACCACACAGTTACTGCATTCTCAGATGTCATTTACTTTCTCCAGGGCAGGGAAAGCCAATATGGGGTGAGCGGTAATGGTCTCCAGCAACTATAAAAGCAAAATGAAAAGTGACACTTTTCAACTCAGCAAAAAATAAAAGTGAGCTCTCCTTCTCCACTCCTCTGAACACTTGAGTTTTAGCTTCCAGCCAAGGCTGTCAGTTTAGACTACACTCAGCAAAGTGAAAGCCTCTGCTGAAAGCTTTATATCATCATCTGAATCTTTCTCCTCACTTTTTCTTTCTTTTGAATTCATTTTTACTAGGCCTTTATTTACATACTATCATACTTGTTTTGTTTCTTATACCTAAGGCATCCACAATGGTTTCGCATATGGAAAAAAAGGTTGGACCTTGATTTTAATGTAATAAGGATCAAGTTGTGCCATGTCTTATAAGGGCACTAGATTCTTCTTTGCCTGTAGTGAGAATGTCTGTTCTGTAAAATTTCAAGTCCTTTTTTTTTTTTTTTTTTTTTTGCGTGTAGTGAAAATTTCTGTTTTTTAAAATTTTAATTCCTTTTTTTTTTTTTTTTTTTTTTTTCTTCCCTGCATGTGTAGGTCAATATTACTGAGCTTCTTTCTTTGGAAAAAATCGTAACGGTTGAGAACCTCAGATGAAGGGCTCATAGAAGCGTACAGTACTATTTATAGCAAATGTCTATTTCTTAGTTTTTGCTGAAAGCAGAACACTACCACTATCTTTAGAAATAGAAACAAATTCCTGCTCTGTTTCAGGAAATCAGTGAAAATCTCCCACATTGACTGCATGTTTGTACTTTCATCATTACTGAGTCTTCTACATCTGCTCAGCAGCTTGTTCCACCAATACTCTTTGTCCAAAGTTTGGTTTTCTGTTCTGCCTTTTCACTTTCATCATCTCAAGTACAATATTAATGTATGATTTTTTGACTCCCTGCAGATTCCATATCTAGAGCTTTCTCCTCTTCCTTGCTGTCATCTCTATTCTTCTCTATGAAGCCATCAAGTACCAGCATATTTCTCATGCAGGTCTTAGGCCAGTGACTGCTGTGTAGTTTTCGGACCAGAACAGTGTTCTGTATGTATAAAAGAGTTGTAAGATAATTTCACTACCCTTCCTTTTCCATTAGTGACTTTTTGATTCCTTGTCTATACAGAACTATGGAGAGATACAGCTTTTGGACAGCAGATCTTCCTCTGCTGGCTGCTAACGTCTTCTACGTTTGTCTTTGCAAAGAGTTCAGTTAAGTTTTCTGAAACTCATGTACATCTTCATTACTCCTCTCGTCTCCAAATCCTGCCTGTTTACTACATTATTACCTAGTTACATTGCCATGTCCAAATGTGAAACATTTTCTAGATCTTCTGTATTAAAAAATAAATCAAATGGGATTATACCCCATTGTGGAGGATTACCTACCCTCTTTCTCATCTTTCACTAGATTCCAGAAAATTGCAGTCTGTGTCTGTGTTTCTGCCATGTGTTGGGTTAATTCTCAGTGCAGAGAATGTTTTATGTATGCTCACTATTACAGTAGGATATTATTTACCAACGTTAATTTTGCTTATACTACAGCACACTTGAAAGTAAATATGCAACTTTTAAAAGCATGTAGGGATCCTCCAATGAGTAGTAATTCTAAGTTACGAATGTTCAAGAAATCCATTAAAGAGATGATAGAAATATCTTGCTGGACTCAGATACAGCCACATACTAAACCACCGTTTGTTTCAGGGGTCTCATGAGAGGGCATCTGCTGATGTCTGTACAGGGTTTGTGTGGTATTTTGTTTCAGTTTCAAAAGCCGGTCACAGTTCTGCCATCTGTCTTATTCGTATCTCCGGCACGCAGAACTCAAGATAACATTAGTGTAAATGTTTCCAGCCTGTTAGAAATGCAAGTTTTTTCACTTCTTTCCCATTTTACCCTTTTCACTCCTCTGGTCTGCACACGGTCGAAGAGCCAGACGAGGACTTCATGTTTTTCGGTAGCATTGTGCTTCCTGAAAGCGGACCCCGAGGCACTTCAGCTCTGCTGGACTCTCACCCCCAATCACATGCACAAAACCAGTTCCGTTTAATTGCCTCAGGCACCCACCTTTTTTCTTTACTTACTTTTGAATTCATTCCCATATTGGAAATAGCATGTACTTAATTTAAGAATGTATTATTGCTGAAATCAATTTTTGTATAAAAAGAACATTGCTAAAACTAAAAGCCAGAGAAAAATCAGATTCTTTGTTTCAATTCCTCCTTCCAACATTTTATGAGCATCTCGCATCTAACAGTCACCAGTCAGGCTCTGTAAGAACAGAATAGGACAAAGATTTCAGGGAATGTTTACTAGGAAACCAATTCCCTTAATGTATCAGTATAAGACTGATAGGTTTTTGAGTACCTCAGCGCTCAGCATTCATGACAACCTATAATCAATTTGTTAGTCTCTCCAGACCCAAACCATAGTATTGTTCAACCACTTAGCTTTTTCCTTGGGAAGCTAGCACAGCTAGAAATAGAGTACTAGCCATTCTTGAAGGAAGTTTTCCATCTTGTTTGTTAAGTGGATGATGCTAAAAAAAACTTGAATCAACTATTTGTGAGCTGTTAAATACAATGAAAGCACATATACTCCCACGTACACATTCATTTTTCATGATCAGGGAAATACAACAACCTATGGTACACGACATGCATGAGCTCTATTCAGAGGAAAGGAAGGCAATTCTCTAACAACAGGTATGTAATTAGTAAAAGACTGTGCAGTGGTATATTCTGAGAAAGAAATATTTCATTGTGGATAAATCTTCAGGATTAGCATAAATAACAGCTAAATTCCTCAATTATATTGGAGTAGAGAAATAGCTCAACACATCAACGATAGAACATAGAATATAGTTTGTTTCATCATGTAAGGATAAGAATTTGATGCAGTAGTTCCAAGAGGAATATACAATCCCTAAATCCTAATATTAAATGGTAGTTCCCTCTTTCTGTCAATACTCTACAGATTATTGCTTCTTTGTCTCACCAGAAGTCCAATTTAGGAGTCACTGGGGTCTCTTAAAATTTATGTCTTTTACTCACTGAAGGTTTAAGCCTAGAAGTTTCTAAGCAGTTCTTCCTATTTTGGTGAGCTAAAATAAGATAAATGTATAATTTAATGTTTTTTTGGGAAACAGACAATATTGTTTCTTTGTTTGATCCAAAAACTTTTAGACTCTTAAAGGACACTGTGCAGTGCTGCAAATTTTAGACTTTTTTTTTTTTCCAGATTAAATTCTTATATGAAGGAACTGTGCCCATCTCTATGTTTTTTCCCTCCTACATACACAATATGACATAGGAATAGTTCTGTGAATGAATGGGGTTCAATAAACTCAGCACTTGTCTTGTGTGTTTTACACAAGAATCAAGTAATTTATACATTGAACCAAGTAATTAGTGCAATGTCTCGTAAAATCAGAATTCAGTTTTATTAGAGAACATTAGCTATTAATGTAATAAATTTAAGAAATTACTACAATCGTAGCAATTTGGATCTAGAGACAAAGCCCTAGACTCAGTCTATGTATGCTTAAATGTATTTAATTTCCATTACTTATTTTGATATGTGCTAACAGCATTCTATTACATCAGGTGAATCAGAAGTAACTCCATGAATGACAAGTGAGTTACTGTTTATTACAAAGTTTATGGCCTGTAATGTGTGTGGGTATCTGAGTACTGGAATGAAGTGAAATGAAAGTCCTATATATAGATGTAAAAGTATTTAATATTCTAACACAGAGTTGTCATGCAGTGAGAAAGCATAGCTTTCAGAAATCTATACCATTGTTTCAAAGAGAAGTATTAAAAATTCAAAACCAGATATTCATTTATGGATCAATAAATAGCAGTCATATAGTTTTATGGCTATGTTTAATCTCACATATGTAAAATCTTCAGTGATATATGACTACTATTTATATGCATTTTAAGAGCTCTACTACAAGAATGCTTAGCATCCTTCCCTTGGGAGCCACACAGTTAAAAGGAAAATGAACATAAGAGCTTGGAAGAACAACTACATCCAAAGATGAAAAAATAATTTATAAGTAACAAGTCATAGAGAAATCACACATACTGATCAAGTACAACATCAGGATTTTTATAAGCTCGAGGCTGTGCTGTAAGCCGTGCAGGCCAGTTTGGTCTCACAGGCTGTTCAAAACCACTCAAGAATTCTCCCCCACCTGCTGCTTCTGCCCTCTGTTGAGAGCTGCACTGCTGCTGCTTCAGGAGGCATTCCTACCTCTGCTTGGAACACACCGTCTGGTCATAACCTGCCTCCGAAACCTCTGCGTGCAAAAATGATCATTGCTGTTTGGGCAGAATAGCCGTGCATATGATGTCGGCTGAATCTCGTTCTGTTTTAAAGAAACAACAAGGAGAAATGAGGCTTAGAGACATGGTAGTATCTCAGTCGGACCTCTGGTCTCTGATAACTTTTCCATCAAATTACTGAGTTTGCTTTTCTGGAAAATGCCTGTTTCATAACCTTATCCCTGTTTGCTCTGCAAGGAACCAACTCGTGTTCCTGCAGTGGCTTCTTTGCAGGAGAGGAGATGTGTTTCCTTAAGGATCATCCTTAAGGATGAGTAGCACCTTGGGAAGATGGAGTTTCTATTCTCTGGCAGAGATGGATAGTTGGTTTGACTCAATATCATAATTCTTGTTTTTATAACATTTACTTATGATACGCTCACATGGGGTGTCATGTTCTGGTTTTGACACATCTCATTTATGTAACAGTTTCAAGTTCAAAGATGTCACGGTTCTCTTTATAGATGAGGAAAGTGAAGCACTTTTAGATTATGTGATTCACACAGAATGTCTCTAAGACCTGTAATGAAAGTTAAAAAGTCCTTAACTTCCAGGTCTGTGCTGCATTCACCGGGTATTTAAGCTACGGAAAATGTCCCCTTACCATTCAAACTCTGTGGATTAATAGAGAACTCTTGTTTTAGATATTGCGTCATTTCTATTATTGCTTGGTCCTTGTTACTCCTCGAGGAGCATAGGGCTGCAACAACACTATGCCACCGAACCCGGTGGGATAGTGTTGTTGCAATTTCTGTAACAGATTTTGTTTTCTACATGATTGGGTTGTTAGCCCAGAACAAAACCCCCAACCTGGAGGGCCAGGGTGCAACATTTTAGTCTGGCCCGACAAGGCACGCAAGCCACCACACCACGACAAGGTAAGTTGCACCAACTAGTGGTGGCATTTCTATTATTAATTAACCCTATTTTTTTTTCTGTGAGGTATATTGTCTCTCAGAGCATAGCACTTAGCGTAAGTTTTCCTCGTTCTGACCTTTTAAAGAAGCTGTACTGAATAAAAAGGGAGAAAATATTGAAGAATGCAAGCTATTAAAACTCTGCAGTTTTCAATTTGTCTCTATTAAAAATATGCATAGGTTTTTAATTAGAATAAATGTTGACCTATAAGGAAGACAAGAAACCTTCCAATTTAAAACAAACAAGCAAGAATAAGTAACTTGCCTCTCCTTGCATCTACTAAATTTCAGGTTTGATAGATTATCCTTCACATTCCAGATATGTTAAATCTTTCACAGTCTAATAATCAAAATACATACTGACAATACTCCTATTGCAGAAGTGGGGAAAGATGACCTCGTGTTTTAAGTGAAAGATGAGAAATGGGACTGATTATTTAGAAAAATATTTAACAAAAGTTGTTGAACTAAAATTATTTTTTTCAGTATATTTTCTAGTGACAATGATCTGAACTCTGTTGAAGTTTTTTGCAATAGCAGTGATTAGATTCCCTCCTGTCCCCCTTTATTTTTAAAAAAAATGTTATTTTGTAAGTATTTGTCTTGATTTTTTAACTTTTGCCAGTTTTTTTTTTAAATAGTCCATAAGAATTTTTTAAAAACTGAACTGTGTGAAAAACCTGTATCACTTTTAAGGGGGAATAAATATTCCTTTCTTATCTCCCCAGTACTTCATCTCATCATCTGTTGAGTGTGGATGTGAATATCTAACTCATTGGTTGCCGTGAAACTAAATTATTTGTCTGGAAAGTTTAAAGATCCTTGGATTTTAAGCCCTATGGACATAAAGTTAAGAGTGTAAGGAACAGCATAAGGACCTGAGCTATGGCTCATACCCAGTTTTGATGAATAATATATGTGTAATGAAAAGAGAATGGTTGGAGTAATCACTAAATTAACTCTGACTTTTCCGGGAAGAGCATCAGAGATTCGGGAGCTTCCTTCCTTTTGGCCCCAAGAAGAGGCGGAGCAGATCCGGGCTCTTTGCTGCAGCGGAGGGCAGTTCTTTTGGCCAGGCTGTGGGTTGTGAACCCAGCCCCTGGAATGGATTTGCACCCAACTCTTCCATAAAAAGGAGGGTGAATATGCTAACACCTGACACAGACAGATAAATCCCGTAATACTGTGGACTCAACAGAGACTGTACGTTTTGTGAAAAAATACGTAAGCCCCAACACTGTCAAATAAAAGAGAGAATTTCATGCTCTCTGTTCCCCACTGATATATGTTTGGCTGTCATCTTATTTCATAGTTCAGGCAATTGAAACACTGTTTAAATGTGTATCATAAACCTATAGATGAGAACATTTCCCTACTGGATTTAAACCATTACCCCCAAAGGTGTTAAAGAAACCCTGCTGTGTGTCACTTTTTAAGATCAAGGGGCATTTTTTATGTTAATGCCTAGAAAAGGCAGATGAACGCTAACAGCTGCTTATCCACAGGCTGGTGAATTGAATAGGGAAATACTTCTGTTCTGGAAGTCAGATCTCCAGAGAAAAATGATAAATTGTGAGCATCTATAAGTAAGAATGATAGTCTCTAAGGATAGTTGAGCAAGGCTGATAATATAAAATATAAAATATGTAAAACATGGAAAATATTTAATACTTCTGTTTCTTTCGCTCAAGAGTTGGAGGGGTTGTGTTAGCAATATATACGATGCTACTGTGCTCAGGCATGCAGGAGAAATGCAATATATTAATTCTCAAATCAGTAGTTTGTGAAATGCCTTTCTGGTACCCAGGGATTTTCAGGACTGTTACACCGATAAGGAGTCAAGGGCAGTCTCCTCATGGGCTGGGATGGCTCTCCTGGGAGAAGAAGGGAATAGAAGAAAAGGAACAGCAGATTGAGAGCTGGACAGTTTCGTGTTTCTCTGCTACCAAATGCTGGTGGTTTTTCCAGCTCTTCCATCTGCAAGTATTTAAATCTATCTAGCAGATTCATTTCTGAGGTATGGCCTGCCCTCCTGAGTGGTGTAAAAACTCCGTATAAAGGCATTCTGTAGGAAGTCCTGGTGTACAAAGAGAACCTTCCACTGGATAAACAGATTTTACATAATGGGACAGACGGAAAGAGCAGCTTTCCGTATAGTCCCCAATAACAATGTTACGGTATGAAAGTCACTATGAGCAAAATACTTGGGAGGGCAGCAATGTGGAGGAATTTCGAAGATGCCAAGTCTTCTCCACTGTTTGATCACCCTGATAGAATAATAGAATAACCTTGAAATTTTGCTGGCTTTTTAGGCAGGGATCCCAAAGTAAAAGCCTGGAGGAAAGGAAGTTCCAGCACCATCAAAGGGCTTAAGATGCACTTGCAATTCAGGTTTTACCATCAGGGCTCAGAGCATGCAGAATTAGAGCAACTGGAAGGAAAGAAATATGCTCTCTCCTTTTCTGAAGTCTCTTTGAAAGATGGAGACAGCAAACATACCAGGTGAGTCCTGCCAGGTGACTTTCTTGTGAGGGAACTTCCTTTGCAGGCAGAGGTGCAATTTACTGTTTCATGTATCAGGTTTAGTGAAAGAAGACTGAGAAGCCATAATCAAAAAATATAATTAAAAAATAATATTGTTACCTCTTAACTGGGAACCTAGCTAAACTAAAAGTTCCAGTGGATTTTTTTTGGCTACCAAAAAAAAAAAAAAAAAAAAAAAAAAAGGAAAATTTCCTGCTTCCCTGAGTGGAATAGGTCAAAAATAACAAAAGACAGTTTAATCAAACTTCCAAGTATTCTTTTTTTCAGCCGGACTTCTTAGGAAAGCTCTTTTTGGACTTTTTCTCAATACCGTGTTTCCAGTGCTTATTTAGACGTTTTTCCAGTTTTCAACTTTGTATATATGTCTCCATTGCTGCTGCTCTCTAATAGAGATGTAACTCTGTCAGCCAAGGTCCTAGACCCTGCAATTGGCTCAGGAACCCCCCCCCGGTTCAAATTCTGCAGCTTTGTGCCATATACCTGTATTTTAGATGGAACATCTGGATTACCTTGAGTTTTCTAGTTGCCTAAGAACATAATTATTTTCTACACTTACATTGTGTGAAACACATCGCTTCAGTCTACCAGCCTCAAGGAACTGTAACCTCAACCATAACATTTTTATAGCTTGAGAGAATTTTTTAAAACTGAAAACTGGGGTTAAGATTGTAAATTCTTACAAAAGCAAGTTGATACTCAGTTACGTGTGGCTTTGTGATTGACGACTAGATCCTGCTCAGCTAATCTCAGTTTGCCAGTAAAGTCTTTATGATTAGGAGAATTTTAGGTCCTTAGAGTTTCAGTGATAGACTCCTTAGAGCTGCTCAGGCTCCACTAGAGAATTACTTCATCTCTAGGGCATCACCTCAGGCCCAGAGAAATGTGGGATCTTCTTTAAAACAGTTGTACTTTTTGAAAGCTGTTTGTAATCTACATCAGTAAGCAAACCAGCAGAAACAGGAACAAATGATATCTAATGCCTTGCTTGACTCTGGAGGGCAGTTTTATAGTCTACTGTCTGGTACCTGATCTGCTGAAGAAAGCAAGGACAGAAGGAGAAAGTTCTAACGAGACTTGGTGAGTTTTGACTTGAATTTCTCACATGTTTTTCCTTTCAGGTTAGGAACTGTGTGGGGAAGACCTGAGGTTTTTAAATCGAAGTGAAGCCACAAAGCCTCCTCCCAGCAGAGTTAATTTCTCTGGTTGTGCTTAAAATGGTTCCTCTGTTGCATGCACAAACCAGCTTCCTCTGTGAAAGCAGTTGAAAGCTTGGCTCAGAAATAACTTGTATTGGTTTTGATGGAATAATCGTAGGCCACGATTCTCATAGCTCTGTTTCACAGTTTTTCTCCAAAGTATGGCTGGCTTTTCCCCAGTCAGGCGCTGCAGAGCCTCCCCACGCAGTTGTCACATGGATGGAGTTTTGGCTGCTCACAGCAGGAAGCTTTCCTGCCCCTTGTCACATGCAGCTCGCAAATTTGTTCAATGGCAAATTTTGGTAAAGTTGCAGAAGAATATAAGTAGCACGTAACAATATAGTCCTCACTGGAAAAAAATTGGTAGGGGTGCAGCATGTTCTCCTGTTGCTCAGTGGGAGAGAAATTCCCGCTTTACTTAATCTTTGAGCTCTTGATGTAGAGAACTGGAATCCCTTCCAATATTGTCCTTACGGGTCAGCTTGGGCCCTCAACCCAGGTACAGGTGCAAACATGTGAAATTATAGGAATGATAAGGGAAAATTAGAGCCCACACATGGCTCTCAAAATGTGTCCCACACATTTTGCTGCATGAAATATATTCTACTCCCTCCTGATTTTCACAGGGTTCAGGTTTTCAGATTGGTAAGAACACTTTTGAGTGCTATTGTAATGACACTTTAAGCCATATATTTTCTCTCTTACATTTCTTCTTTTCACTTTATCATCTCACTTCCTCCATTCTGTTTGATGCTGCTGTATCCTTTGATAGTTTTTCCACTGTACTTTTATACTTACTTTCCATTCATTGTGTTTTCCTTTATTCTCTAACAATTATTTTTTCCTTTCTCATTCTCTCACTCCATTACTATCATCATGCTTTCTCCCTTCCCACATTCCGAAATCACCTATCTTTGGCCACTTAGGCTTATTATTCCTAATGTTTCTGCTTTTCTTTCTGTTAGTTTCTCTCAAGAGATAAAAACACCCATGCACATATATACCGTTTCTTTCTTCTGGCCACAGTCACCCTGCATCCATGCATCCCTATTCCCCACATGTGATGCTTCCTTCAAAGGGGTCTTCCCTCTAATTCGCCCGTATTCAGGACCTATTGCTGACTGCAGGGAGGCTTTGTTTGTGTGAGTCTACCCAGTGCAAAGGGTAAAGCCCAGGGAGCGACTGGAAGTAGAGCAGTATTTGTGCCTTGTTTTGCCCCGGAGGTCGAAAAGGCAATAGCAGAACAAGAACCAGCACATCACCATGCAAGTGAACCAGGCTAAGGATCCCTGAGTGAGATGGCAGCAGTGGCGAGGGATGTTTCTAGCCGCAGGACGGGGAGAACAGTAAGGGAAAGGACTGACTGACTGACTTTGCTCCCATTGCCTTGCCTGTGGAGGGAGGCTCTGAGTCATAGCCTAGCAGGTAAATGTCCTCAGTGAGACCCACCAGTAGTTGGATTTGCGTGTGTGGCCTTAAACCTGGAGTCCAGCATTAAAGCAATACAAGGTACTGCGGTTTCTTGATGTCAGCAGAGACTCCCTTTGGAAAATATATTGTTTAAAGTATCATTCAACTGTAAAATAACATAATACTTGCATAAAGTAAAGTTTGTTGATGATTTTTTTAGCAAAAGGCAGCTATCAATAAAATAGATGTTTTCTTGAAAAGCCTTTCAAACCTTGGGAAAACCCAGAACTCCTTCTGCCTGGAACTGTTGTTCTTGAAACTCTGTTTTGTTCAGTCCTTTCTTTCTTTTTTTTCTTTCCTGCTTGCTTTCTAGCCAGCGTGTGCACTGAGAAGCAAGGGCTGCTGCTTTGTGGTCGGCGAGGCACAGCACCAGTAAAGCTGGCACTCAGCATGTCCCCTTTCGCCCGAGGGAAACAGGCACTGAAAGTCTGGAGAGCTAGCAGTGAGGCAGTGGAGACAACCTCCCTTTTCTGTCGGAGCCAGTTGTTTGTGCTGCTGCCAACTCTGCCCACTGTTCTTCTGGGGAGGGGGCAAAAGTTCCTCTTTATTTGCGTACAGTGGTACTTCAGGGCTCTGCTGTCACCTGCATGCAGAGTCATTTGCAAACAGGCTGTATCGCTGGGGAGCAGAAATGTGTTTTTTTTATACCCTAAGCAGATTTATAGTCTGGTTTCCTGTCAGATCTTTGCATTTTCCTTCTCCGCCCCTCCCAGTCTCTGACACACTTTTTCTTACTTTCTGTGTCGCTCTTTGCTCATTCTGACACCGGTGCACTTGCTTCCTTCATTCCTGATTCTCCCTAAACTTTTGGCACTTTAGGGGCCAGGGGGTATTTTGCTCCTTGTGTTTCCTTTCCTTTTCAACAGCTGCAGAGCACAAATAACCCCTCCAAGACTCCTGAAGAGACGCTGACAATTGCATGGAGGCAACGTAGAGAGTTTCAGCGTGCAGCAGCTGCAGCAAGGCAGCCCGGTCACTCATGAGCACCCAAGGTAAGGAAAGCAGCTGTCAGATCAGCTCTACCTCACTGCTAGGACAGCACTTGACTCTAATCACTACAAGTTCCACTTTCACCTTTTTTGTGTTCATTTCCAAGAGTATGTTTCTTTGAAAACGACTGCGTTCGCGCCTTCCTTGCCCTCAACAGGTCTTGCCGTACTTTGCACATACAGATGCTTGGAGCTCAGGGTTCGGTGGGGTAAACAGGCAGTAGCTGGAGGTGCAAACGTGTTCTTACAGAAAGTGTGCACTGGGGAGGAGAGTTGAAACGGAAATCTGGAGAGGGGAGATGAAAGGACTGATCATCAGCACTGGTCTCCAGGGAATTTCTGGTTCTACCCACAGTGCGTTGTGCCCTAGCCTTTTCTTTAAATCTCTTCACTGGGGATTTATGCTTTCTGTTAACTAACAAAATCTTTCTTCTTTGGTTGGTGGGTTTTTTTCTCTCTTTTAATTTGTTCTTCTCACTTCTTTTATTTTTTTCTGAAACCTAATGTAGCTCTGACTATTTTTTCCACCATCTTTTTATGCCTGTTTTTCATCAAGCCCATTTTCAGTGTGACAAATGTTCCCCTTGTTCATTCCTTTCCTTTCCCTCCGCCTTCACTTTCTTGCCTGTGCAATAGACTGTACATCCTCCCCCATGTTCTTCATCTTTCTCTCCTTCCCCTCTGTCAGTTCCTTCTCTTTCTTGTGTTCCCCTTTCCCATTGCTCCTCTAACTTCTCACACGCACTCCTACTTCCTGCTCCATCCACTTTCTCATGCACACAGCATGCATCACTGCCCTGCAAAGTTAATTTTGCACACACAGTGCTGTTGCCTCTCCGCTGGATTGTCCTTGTACACGCATGCTGCTTTCCTGTCTGTCCTTTCATCTGCATGTGCACGATTTGCATATTTACAGGTTTGGGGATGCATCGCAAAATACAAGACTTTAACACTTGCACAGCTTCCTTCCAATTCTCAGGCTCATATTTAGTCGTTCACAACAAAAAACTGCTATCATCCTGTCTCTGTTTCTTTCTGTCTCAAACAGAATTTTCTGACACCTATAACACACCGTAGCTTCCTCTCCACTCACAAATACATCTTGCCCTGACTCTGTGTACTCTATCCCTTCTCTATCATCCCACTCCTTCCTAAGTCCTCACCACAACTCTCCACCAGGTTTCTCTATCTGTTTTCATCTTGATGTTGCATTCATACTGGGCGGAACTACTGATGCAGATGGTCTTGCTCTGTGCTGTCTTAGCATCCCTGCTGAGTACCTGTAGGGGAACTGGAGGAAGTATTGCAGTCTCTCAGCTCCTCTTTCCTTTGCAGAATATGCAGGCTGCAGAGCTTGGCGATGGGACTGAAGGTAGATGAAAAAATGAGAGAGCACAATCCAAAATGTCTTTGGAAAACTGTAAAAGTAGTTCTAGTTGATCATAAGCCTTTTTACTAAACTTAGTAAAGTTTTAAACTTCCTGCTCCACAGCAGGACTTCTGGTCTGATGCTGGAGCGGTTTTTGTCCCGTTCATTCCTATGGGATTTCACATCTCAGAGGTAGAGATTCTCAACCCTAGTGCTGTAGTGGGAGTAACTTTGCTCCTAGGATCTGGAAACAGATCTTTTCTTTTATACCAGATATATTGGTGAGTCACCAAGACCAGGCATGGCTAAAAACTGCATCCAAGAACAGTATCTGGTATTATTCCTTGTTTAAGTTTTAAACCAGATATGACAAATAAGTACATTTCTTTGATGAAGCCTTTCAGCCTCAGCTTCTTAAGCAGGACTATTGAGACTGAAGATTTATTTCTAGGGATGTTCTGATGTGGGCTTTTGGGGACAGAATAAGGCTCACTTATTAAACTCAGCTGAATTAATAAGAGAATTATTATGTGGGAGAATTCTCTTAGTGATCTGTCCTGCTCTCTCAAATTGTCCATCTCCTTAGGAGTGAAAGGAGCTTAAATTTTATGTTTGCAATTATAATATATCCTTCCTGATTCAGAGCTAGCAAACTGTGGCCTTTGAGCTGTGAGCATTCTCTTCTGAATACCGAAGCAGGTACATTAAAATGTCTTTGTCTTTTGGATCTTCAGAAAGTCGACAAGCCTGGGACAATAAAATAAGAGATGTTCATTTTATATGTACATGTCTAATATGATGCTTTCTTAACCTGTTATAACTCATCTTGTGATGTGAAAAGTACCTGTGTTGCTTTTAGTCATTCTGCAAAACTTGTATGATGATTGTGCTTCGTTTTGGCAGTATTCTGTGCCCCCGTTACTGGTTCTTTTTGTAAGGCCTCGATGTCTCCCAGAAATAAATTGGCTGAGAGAACATCTTTCTCTCTCTCTCTCCCTCCCTCCTTTTTCTTTTTAATCATGATAGTTTGCTGTATGTTGAGTTAAAAATGGGCATTGTCAAAGTTGGGTTGTGACAGTTGCAAGGGGACCTGGAGCCAGAAATTTTTGTGTGTGTGTGTGTCTCTGGTTTCTTGTGCAATGTGTCTGGCGAAGGAGAAATTTCAGCTGGAAAGAGCCTGGAAACTTCCCATCCTGCCCAGCCAATTGCTATAGTGAGAAGGCCAACCCCAGAGCAGAAATTCAGAACCACATGTTGGACTCCCTGTTCTTATGGGAATAGTTACTTCCAATTAGATTTAACTCTGAATTAAGAGAAAAATAAACTTTCAGCATGGATGAAAAGAGAACCATCTGACTGCCTGTATCTGTTAAAATTAAAGGCAGTTTGAACCTTCTCTGGAAGAATGCATCCCATATAACTGGGATATGCTGAAGAAATCTGAATGCGATATACCTTGGTTTATATACTGTTGCTTGGTGAGATTTTTAATCAGATACATGGAATGATTGCTGACAGAGGATGAAATTTACAGAGATCCTTATTTCTCCCAATATTATGCCTATATTATTGAGCGAGAACAAGCTATCCACTTTTTAGCAGATGTTTCAACTCTCACTTTGATATTGAAATGCATGTTTCACAAAATACGAATGTTTTGCTTAGATGTGATCATTAAAGTTGTGTAACTGATGGTGGAATTTGACCTATGGCAGCTTTCTTTGTAAGTAGCCTCCATAGCGATCTAAACTTAAAAGAACAAGGAATATGGGACCAGGTCTTGTGACTTAGAAACTGGAGGGTAAAACCATAAACCTCACCAAGTTTAGTTGTGTTTTGCCACTGCTATCAGCAAGAAATTATTTTTGTCTTGGCTGTTTTGTCACTGCTGTCTGTGGGATTTGCATTCTCAGAACACTGTCCGCTTTGCTGAGAATACAGTATCTGCAGTGAATCTGCGATTTCTTTTCAGAACAAATGATGGGGTTTTCTCAGGTGTACGTGTAATAAGATTCTCCATCTCCTCCCTTCCCCCAAACTCTCTCTTAAGTGCTGCCTTCACCCGCTAGTCTGGGTCAGTTATTTAATGGCAATGAACATTTTCAGGAAGGTAACCTTTCTGCTTGTGATTTGTTCAAGGACTCTGGAATTATAATGGTTGCTGTCAAATGTATATAATTGGTCTCTGTGGCACACATCCAACGAGTGATAAAAGCTTCTTTCTCTCTACTTCTTTGGTCAATATTCTCTCCCTGTATTACCCTCTCACTTTTGCTCCTCTCAGGCAAAAGGAGAATACAGTGCCCGTCTGTTTAAAGCGCGGCTTGACGAAACAGCGGATCTGCCGTAGACCCCGTGATGGTGTGTCCCGGCTGTGGGCAGGGGATTACTCCTTAGCTGGAGGTTTTCACACTGACTTTCGTTAAACACACAGGTCTTTTCTGAACTTTGATTTTGAATACCTCTCTTCTTTCATAATCTTCTGCCAAATATTTGAGCTCTAGGAATGGTGATAGAGTACCATGAATTCACATGCTTAATGATCTACAGGGGGTGCATTTAACATTTTACCAGCGGGTAAGGCCTTTGTACTTTTTTATACAAAAGGCAAACACAGGGCTTTGTTTTTTTACACAGCTCATAAAAGTACATTGCTAATAGCACCAAAAATTGGCAGCATGTTGTGCATTGTCTGCTATCGCTGCTGAACGTGTAGTGAAAGAATATTCTTGTTATGTTAGTCCTGCAAAACCTGTTTTATCTTCAGTGCTGGATGGGGCTTTACTTTCTAATGTTGTCTACTTCAGTGGATCTGTTTAGCAACTCAAGAGGCAAGAGAAATTTGTCAAATCTCACTGGGAATGTATCAGAAATGTCAAACGAAATGCTGTAACATTCTGGATTTGTCAAAAGGATAAATGTATATACAGCTGTGTATGTCATATTATTTGTAGTAATTGTTGCCTCGGTGAATTTGTCTGTGTAAAGTAACATTGTGTAGTGTTAACGGATGTGTTTGTTCTGGTCCCTGAGGCCAGTTTGGCCTTACACAAAGATACTTGTTATTTGTCTGAGGCTGATAGTCAGCCCTGGGTTTTGTAGTTCAGGGGAGGAACACAGCTTCAGTGCAACCGATGCAAGGATTCCCACTGGCCTCCTGAGCGCTGGTTGTTTGCTGGCAAATTCTCCTCAGGTTGTAACTGAGGCGCTGAAGAGTAAATTTAACATAGGGTTTCTGTTTAAAATGGGATAAGGATTTTTTTTTTCCATTTGAATGCAGAAAAAGCTGTATGCTGGCAGTATGTATATGGTTATCATTAGCAGTTAATGGATTGTTTCCACTTAATTTTTTACAGCTCTGTGTGTGTATAAACATTTCTAATCTAGCTGTGCCCATACTTGAAATCAGTATGAGTATGCTTAATAGGTTGTTACATGCATTTAATATATCTGAGCACAAAAGTGAGTTCCTTCAGGGTTTGAAACACCAATAAAGAAACCTTTCAGATTTCCTCTGTAAATTTTGAATCCTCAGCAAACTCAGGTTTGCTTTAACTCTTTTTCTAAAGATTACACCAAATACACTTCATTTCCAAACTACAGTGCAACCGGTGATTGAATCGTTTCTCCTTGATCATGAACTGAAAGGTTATCACATTTATAAGATCATTTGAAGGCTTTTGGCTTTTAGCATCTCAGTTAAAACACCAGTGACATTTACCATTCACTGACCAAATGGTCTGTTCCATGAAGTCTGTGGAAAAGAATGTTTCCTCCCCAGTTGCAATTTTGCATGGATCCTCTCCAAAGTCTACTGGTGCATCCCAGTCCTTTACAAGAACAGGTCACAGTGTGTGACCAGCAGCTGCTGCCTGCATCTCTATTTCTTGGGTTTTTCTGAATCATAGAGTCAGTCATTTAGGTCGGAAAAGACCCTTAAGATCATGGAGTCCAACCATTAACCTAACACTACCAAGTCCAACACTAAACCATGTCCCTGAGCGCCCCATCAAGGTAGTTGCCATTCCATGTTTTTCATAGTTTATAATGATGTAGTTAGTGAGATCATCAAAGTCATTTCACTAATGACTTGCACTGACTGAAGATATAAAATTCCATAAACTTTTTCCACCTTCTTTACTATTGCTGAGCTGCTTTTCTTCTGGTAAAAAAAGCAATTCTAAGGTAAGATTCTTCTCTGCTACTACACCGCTAGTCTTCCTTCACAGTTCCTGCCAAAACAAGTCAGAATAAGTCTCAATATTTAATTGTTTAAGAAGATTTTGGATGTGTTTCATCCTTCTAGTAACAGATTCCTGTATTTCCAGTTACATATTTTTCAGGAAGACCCAAGAATAACATGTTTTATTGTAGAAGATTTAATTTCCTTTTGTATTTATTTTCTCATTTTTGCAATTTATGCCATGAAAGGTATCAATGCAGTATGAAAAAAATATTTACACTTTTGCGTTAGGACAGAAAAGAGTGTGTTTATCTTCTGCTTTAGTTGTTAGAAAAAAGTGAAGGAGTATTACTTTTCCTGTGAGGATGGAAACACTGTTTTTTTTAATCTGCAAGTCTGTGGTCTGAGGGAAACCTTCGGCATTTTCATATGGAGTGTAAAACTACAGAGACTTGCCCTTGCCTATTGTGAGAGCAGTACGCAGGCAGTTTTGCTGGATTAGACGCTATTGACAGCAACACTATCACTGAATCACTGAACAACTAGGGTTGCACACCCGGGAGAGTAGTGTCCGGCTCCATAGGTACTTCAGAAACCATGTGAGAATACGGTATCAGGAAGGACTGGACTTTCACTGGCAGAGAACAATGGGAAAGTGCTACGTCTAGGACAGGAATGGTCAGAATTTGAATGCCACTTTGAAGGCTGTGCATTTAATGACAAGCTCCCGATACAGTGTAGAACTTTCTGCATTGCAGAAAAATGCAAACTCATTGCAATTGCATTGTTATAACATGACAGCAGTGCATAAATCCAAAGCTATTTGAGCGGGATAGCATTAGAAATATTGAATGCAAGCCTATTAAATAACTAATGCCATCAGCACAGATCTAAGTACAGTCTCTGCACAAAGGGACTGGAACAGTAAAGATAATTTGAACATTCAACTACTGTGAGGAAAGAACATGAGAAAAGGCAGAGGGTGGTTTGTTACTGTTATTTTGGTTCTCACAGGACACCCCAAGTCCTCTCTGCCTTCAGTCTGACCTGTCTGTCTGACTTGCCTCGCTAGTCTTGTTTAATATCTCCTTTCCTCTTCCTTCCTCCCTGATTCTGATTACCATCCCATACGCGGTACTTCACCAGGTGAGTGAAGGTAACTAACAAACTTCTCTCTGTACAGCAGACTTTAGAACTGAAGGTATCTGTCACCTCCGGTTTGCAACTGATCCTAAGGGAGATGAAGCAATGCATCAAGCACAGCAAAAGAAAAAACCACAGACTCAGAGGGAAGGCAGAGATAGGCCATTTTGCTTTAGCAAGGTTTCTATACCTCACTGGCAAAGTGATATTTTCATCTGCTAGATTCTTCCACTTCTTTTCTCTTGTGGAGAATGCTTAACGCTCAGACCTGGCTGTAGTAGTACAGGTTGTTCAGGTGGTTGCGCTGTGTTTCAGACAACATGGTCCAAAACTGATCTCCTGGTCCTTCATGTAGAGCCACTGTGAAGAGTCAGATCAGAGCATCAGATTCTGTGGTCTGCACGATGCCACATCCTGGCATTCTGTATTGTGCTCTGCAGGTCTAGAAGTGAGTTACTTCCCACCTTCCTCCTCCCCTCACGTGGAGGCAGTGAACTCTGTAGTCTTGGACCAGAAATTCGTTCTGCCATGAATTTGGCCTTATGCAGGCCCAAGAGGAGACATGCGGATGTCTGCTGCCCAAACCAGCAATCCTTATCTCCTCCACAGAAAAACTTGGTGAATTGAGTAAATGCTTTCTGATGGCTGGATGTTGGTGATGAGCCACCAGCTGGACCATTCTGTCCTGAGAAGGAACAGCAATTTTTTTGGCTAAGTGCTAAAAGTTTGCATGTAAGAATCCAAAAGGAGCATGTGGTCATTGCTTTAAACTTGCTTTATTCTTTAAGAGTATGCTTTACCAGAATTATCTATTTCACATCCTCAAACTGTGGAGTGAGAAGGTTTAACTCCTTTTTTTCCTTGCTGGGATGAGTGACATCATAAATATTAGAAAGAAACAAAGAGTTATTCCAGAAATTTGAACTGGTATAAGTCTGATATACAGAGACTGACATCACCACTCCACTGAAGATACCAGAGACTGGGCAAAGCAGTTGTTTGAAGAAAGTTGGTAGTCCTCACTCAACTCTACCATTCACCTCATCACCACAACTGCTAAGAAAACGTCCAGCGTTTCCCAAGTCACTCTTGACAGTAACATCTCTGGGTTGTGGCTGTTTGCTATTGCAAGTGAATGGTAGTGTAACAGCAATGTAAAATTGTCCTGATGTATATGAAGCTGGGCAAAATAAAAATTGGTAGTGCCTTCTGATATTTTTGGCCTTGCATTTTGAGTAAACATTATCAGAGGTAAGCAAGAGGCAAATTCTATTTTTAAAAGACTTTTTTTTTTTTTTTTTTTTGAGGTCAAATTTCAACTCACTACAATTAAAG
The DNA here is from genome assembly GCA_013400195.1 of Aramus guarauna. Taxonomy (NCBI): domain Eukaryota; kingdom Metazoa; phylum Chordata; class Aves; order Gruiformes; family Aramidae; genus Aramus; species Aramus guarauna. The sequence goes on from VXBL01008623.1 coordinate 723,977, forward strand.
CTTTGCCAAATTTTATTTTAAAACTTTGCTGATAAAACTTCTATTTCCTACTGATTAAAAAAAATGTTGAATTTGTGGAACGATACTAAGAAGTATTGTCTGAATGTTACAATATCTCTGCTCTTCATTCAGATTCATTGCAACTGCTGACTCATTGAGTTATGTGGGACAGCATTCAAAAAATGCCTGAACAGCTTCAGCCTCTGAGACCATGGTTATGCATCTGGCAGCAACCCTGCTGAAGACCTGGCTTTGGCCACTTGTTGCTGCTTTTGCACTACCTTTTGTGCCCTGTTGACACAAGCATTTGCAGAGTAATGTGGTTAGCTGGATGAAGAAACTGGTCCAGCTGAAACTTAACCATGCAAAAATTATTTTTTTCCTGCTGGACCACCTCCCCTCATTGAGAAGCAGGAATGAGCAGCCAGGGTTAGGCTAAGGACTCTTCTTCTGATTTCTGAAAGTTGTTAAACTCCAAAAGTTGTCAGAATTGAATCCTTAATCTCCTATCTGTTAATGAGAAAGTAGGCTCTTGTGTATTTTTATCACTTCTGAAAACAGGATATAGGTAAATTGAGCTCTTTTTGCAATTTTTACAATTATTTTTTATATATTAAAGATATTTTTACAGACAAAGACCATGAATACTAAAAAGGTGAAATAACAGTCTTCCTTCTCACAGCTTCCTTACTTCCAAGCAGGCAGGGATACTAGGACAGAAAGGGCTAATTCTATGGGAGAGAAATGGTCAGGATGTCAAAATAAAGTATATGGTTCTCCTTCCATACTTTTACTTTCTCAGAGCCAACATTTTTCCTGCTGTATGCAAGGAGGAAAGTGAAGACAGAATCTAGAAAACCCAACTGTTCCTGAAGAGGTGCTGCTTTTCATCAGAATATAGACTGTCACTTCTACTAGGAGGCTTTCAGATGAGAGATGGAGGGAGGTGCTCTAGGTATGGTGGGATCGCAGATCATCAGAATCTGTAGACTGTGCCCTTGGTTTGGGCAAGGTGGATACATCAATATCATTTACTCACTCTCTCTGCTGATCCTTACAACTGGTGTGTAAATACTGCTGTACTCATTGGTGGCTGCCCTGAAAACTGAACAGTACTTTTAAAGCATTCTGAGATTGTCAAGAGAAAATTAGTTTGACAGCATCCAAGAAAGCTTCACTGTCCCCAAATTGCTCCTACCTTAATACATAGAGCATTGCTTCAGGACCAGCGCTAATAAATCCCTTTTTACCCTGGAGAATGTTGTCTTTGAGAGCAAGCAAAGGGCTTGCCTACACAGCGTTACTCCAAAAGCTTTTCTAGCAATCCAGGAATTATTAACAATTACTCGCTCTCAGGACAGGTCCTGTAAATACTTCCTCCCACACTAATTTGCTATGAACAATTTCAGCATGAGTATAAGGAGAAAGTATAGTTTGTGGTTACTGTAGTTCATCAGTCCTTTCAGAGCTCTCCCACGGTCCTTGCCCACTTCTCACCAAGTCCTCTCTTCTGTGATGCTCAGTATGTTCTGCTCCCTCACTGAGGCCCCTCATGGAGCACCAGTAGAAGAATGCCTGTCCCTGCATTCACCTCTGGTAACATCTGTGTTCCTGTGCAGGGAAAACTACTCATGTAACCCTGTCGTACAGGCATGGCTGGGCAAAGACAGATCAAGAGCTCCGGAGAGAAGATGGTAGAGGTAGCTCACAGTCGATAGAGTTTCACCCAGTAATACTCCATCAATGCTGGTGTTGGCCTAGGACGCACCTTCTAGGAATGCTAATAATGAAAAGACTGGACACGTTGCCTATTTTAAAGAGGCTTTTAAAATTCTCTATATGCTTCCTTTAAAACAATTCCTTCAATCTTTCTGATGTTTGGAGTACCCTGGAGAATGGGTTCTTTTCTCAGTTGATGAGTGTATTGCTTTTACAGGATTTGAAACACTGACCTGGGTAGCTTATGAGAAAATGGGATTTGGAATTCAGATCCAACTTGCTCTGCCTTGCTTCTCTTTCTCATCCAGAGACAACCTTACCTGTTGTTTTTTCGTAATTCGCATGATGTTATATCATGCTAGAGTAATTACTGCCATAGAAGATAAGAAGGGCCTTGCCATTGAAGAAGGAAACCTGTGAACACAGCACATAATTCTTGAGAGATTTGAAACCTGAGTGAAGGAAAGCAGGAGTTAAACTGGCTCCTGCGTAACAGTTGTTTTGTTTTACGCTTGACGTTCCATCCCTATGCCTAATTCCTCAGTCTTGTCTTTGGTGGTGACTTCGTTAGCAATGAGATGCTAATTAAATTTCATATTTACGATTAGAAAATAAAATCATTGGACCTTTTTAAAATAGATTTTTATGAGTTTTGGCTCAGTTAGCTGAGTCAGCAGTATAGATTCTGCAAGGCTGAACTTACCAGCTTTGAAAAAAAAAAAAAAANAAATAATGATGGAAGGAAAGTCTAATCTAAAACCTCATATAGCTTCTACACTGTATTAATTTTGGGGCATAAGAAAAATAATTTTGTTTTTGTTCCTCATAGAAAGAAACATTGTTAGTCATGTAGAAAGAACCCTTCTTTTATTATGTCTCAGAGGGCTCAAAGCTTAAAATATCATCTAATTCTTAAAATCTCAATTTTAGTTGGAGACAATATGCTGAAAAGAGACTGATGCATCAGCAGTGTTTACCATCGCCTGTTAGCTAGCAAAATACTGATTTCAGAAGGGTTAGAATTAACACAGGTAAGCAGTTACACAGAGTGTCTGCCCTCTTCCCTGTGGAATGTGCACCACTGCAGAGTTTATACAATACTGAGGAATCAGAACTACTGAAATACTGCTGCCAGACAGATTTATAGGTGCAATATAGAGCAGTTTCCTATTCATGTAAAAATTAGCACGTCACGAAGTTTTAAAGGCCCATTTTTCAAATACTTAGCATTTGAAGAATGCTCCAGTTGAGAAAAGAGTTTTGAAAGAATTCAGCTTTAATTTAAGCAAGTAAGAGAGACCTGATTTTTAAAAGTGCTTAACACTCAGCAGCTCTGTGATTCATGACGCTATCTTATCCCACACTCTGAGGCAAGTCTTGCAAAGATCTGGCCATTTATTTTGATGCCTAACCGCCACCTACGCTCTTTGAAAATCTGACCCTAATTACGAGTTGTGCCCTTGAGTAGGAATGAGAAATAGGGGAAATCAATCCTCATGTGTGGGAGTCATTTACTAGCACTCATATTGCATGTAACCTTACTTTGTACACAAATACAACGCTGAATTTAAAACTTGTGCTTTCCTGCACATTCTGCAAATGCTTCTGTTGTTAGCTTGTGATACTTTATGCTATGAGGTACAGTTAATGCAGATAGCACGTAAGGAATCGTTATGCTTCAGGGCATAAGTTAGAAGAATAAAACAAAACTTCCACTGACTTTTAGCTGGTTGTGATGCCTTACCGCCCTTTGTACTGTTATACATCTCCTAAAGATCAGGATTTGGGTGCATGTAATCCTGCAAATCTTGCTTTTGTAATACTGTTTGTAGATGCTGCTTTAGCAGCAGCTGCCTGTGCTTAAAGACTGGGATGCTCACAGATGGAGTGTACTTCTGGCATCACTTTACAGTTTTCACAAATATTTATTTCTACAGTCAGCAGAGAATTCAGTAAAATTCTCATATTTCTCCTTATGTTGACTCATTCTCAAGAACCACACTCAAGTGAAGACGGATAGTCAGATTTCTTGCTATTTTAGTACTTTGCTTCTTTGATCTTTTAAAAAAATACTTGTTAACAATGCAATGAACTGGCCAGAGTTTCCTGATGAGAACGGAGTTTAGTCTCTTCCGATGGTTAGTAAATTCTTCTGGGATAAGTTTTCCACGTGGATGCTTTACAGTATTTTGTTCTATATCATCAGAGCAATGGACATAGTTATGGAGAAAGCAACAGAAGATACTTAATTCCTCCTTGCAATGCTTTGAAGGTGGGAAGTACAGAATTGTCAAGCATTTGGTATTATCCCTTCCCCGAGACAGCAAGACAAGGTCATAGAGAGGTTACCGCTTGCAGAAATAAACTACAGTCCCATTAAGCAAAGAATCAGTCAGTCTTGGCTTCAAACTGCTATAGAAGTGGCTGAAAGGAGGAGAGCCCTCCTGCAGAATGCAAAGTGAATTGTCTCTCTGTTTTCCAGAGATTGCTTTCCTGCTCTTAATTGCAGGCCTTGCAGCGAGGCTTCTCTGGTGAGGCAGACTTGCTAACGAAGCCCAGCTGCAGGACCTGCAGGCAGGGAGGACCCGGTGGAGGTACTGCTCCGGTCTCTCCTGCTCCATGCCGAGCACGCAGCTCTCGGTGGCTATGAGAACACTTCCTCTGAGACTTTCCTCTGCAGTGGTGTCATATTTGAAAGTTACCCACAACCTCTGTTCAGAAGAAAAGGGAAGTAAGGCAGCCCCCAGCACCTTTCTATCTACTATATATAGACAGTAAGTTTGAGAGAGAGGATGGTGGGTGTATGTTTCCGGAGCTACGTGACACAGTCTCACGACGCTGCTACAAAAAGAGAGAGGACACAGGGCAAGAAGAAGAGGTGGTGACCAGAAAGCATAAATGGGGAAAAAAAATCTATTTGTAAAACAAGTACACCCGTTTCCATGTGAAAGGAGAATTCCAATTTGCAGCAGTAAAATAGCGAGCGCCTTCTGATTCCTGGTGAGGTTTTGTCCTTCCTACGCCAGGCTGCTGGTGAATCTGGTGTATACCTTTTCTTGTCAGATGGCATCCAGTTGTCTTCTGTTTGCTTTGTGCTCTGCTGGCTGAGACGTTCGTGCAGCTTGAAGTGAGCTTGCAAGGATAGAGGATTTTGTCAAAGAGCAGAACATCAATGACTATGGCAGTCTGCGACTAGGAGTGAAGCTTCTTCCAGTGACTCTGAGGTGGAAAGATTTCAGGTATTTGTTATGTAAAGCATGTATGTCACTCCTCGAGCTGCAGTCAAACTAGCGTGTGCAAGGCAGCAGTCTGTTCTTTAAAACTAGGGTCTGTTTTAAAGTAATAGTTACAAAGAGGTCACAGATGGAGTAAGGTATAGATATCTGTTCTATCCACGTAAAGTTGTGGGTTTACACAAAATGAACAAAACGTATATATGAACCCTAGCAGTCATCACCCTTAGGAGACTGGACGGCGTTTGGTCCAACAGAGTATATTGTTAGCAATGAAGAGCTAAATGTGAATGGATAAGACTTTGCAGAGCTAGGTGGGGAGCTAGTATATCTTTGCACAGTGCATTTAAGATACGTAACTGAATTGTATTCTCCTCACAATCAACACATGCTGCTGTTACAATGCAGTAAGCAGTTTGCATGTGGGTTATTTTTCATGTATTTGGAGTAGTATTGTTTGTTAAGGTTGATCTTTATATGAGGGTTATGAGAGTTGGCTTCTTTGTTCCTTCTTTGTATTTTGTATATTTTGACTAACTGTAGGATTCTTAATATGGGGTTCTGTCTTATTTTCCTGTCATGTTATAAAGCCTGCTATATGAAATATTATTTTCAAACTTTCTTGGGCCGTGGTGAATTACAGTGAGATTATCTAACAGTATTCAAGACTGGAGTGTAACCTTTTCTGTTGTCAGAATGGCCTATGCATTTACTGTCAGTTGTTGCTGAATTTGGAGACTGTTAAACTAACGTGCAGTCCTCCCATCTAATGTGTTCTGCATTATCCTTTGACTGTTTGGGGATGAGAGTATCACCTACACGGAATCATTGTCTGACTGCAAGGGAGATGTTCCTCTCGGAGGTTTTTTTATTTTCTTAAACTTGTGTAGCGTAAGGGTTTGTAGAAAGTGTACTTTTTAAAAACAAACAGACTAAATAGCAGTTTTATATGGCAGAGCTACACTTCCTTCTCTTTTCCTGTTTTATGTGACTTGTTGTATTAATAGAAGTGAAGAGTAATAACACCGATGAGAATTAGGCTGCCTGTGCAAGGGTTATGCGACTTTCATGTGTATGTATGTATCAGCTATTGAATCTTTGTCCTTACCACGTTCTTATGTAGCTCAGTCTATGCAAATCCCTTATGAACACCGGCTCTCTGTGCTAAAGAATGTGCTGGTTTTTTGTAACGTGAGCACGCGCTTACTGAGACCTAACCTATGAACATCAAATCCATGGACAACTTGAATTTTTCATTCAAGACTCCTCCTAATGACACAGTACTATACGTTTACCCCCAGTTGTGCCGCCTCCTCCTCCTAAGCTAGTGAGAATCTCATTATCAATTGTAAAAACAGAGTGAGTCAGTCTCAAGAAAAAATTAACCTGGGACCTAGTAATGGCTTCTGAAGTGTTTGTTGGGCCAGCATTCTCAGGAGCCCTTGGCAGCCCGAGGATGACAGCTTCTTTTTTAGATCTTGGCTTTTAGCACACTTCAGTTAGAAAGGAAATGCTCATGTCAGTAGCTAATGCTGCACTCAAGAAAAAATGGCCAGATGTATAAACATATTTGTACTATGTTAGCACAGTGATTTCTGTTGTCCACCTCATCATCATGCATAACAGTATCGAGGATGTGTAGATTAAAGCATTTATTAAATGTCAGGCTTTCAGCTCTCCACTGATACTTTGCAAATCCTTTAAAATAGATGCACTAAATTCCTGTGGTAAATTATTCATTTAAATTATTGTGCCATTATCTTGATTTGTATGCTCAGAACCAATGCTAATTTCTAATGTGTCAGGATCAGAGTGCTGGAGCACCTCTGCTATGGAGACAAGCTGAGAGAGTTGGGGTTGTTCAGCCTGGAGAACACCAGGCTCCGGGGAGACCTTACAGCACCTTCCAGTGCCTAAAGGGGCTACAGAAAAGCTGGAGAGGGACTGGGGACAAGGGCAGGGAGTGACAGGACAAGGGGGAAAGGCCTTAAGCTGAAGGAGGGGAGATTTAGATTAGATGTTAGAAAGAAATCCTTCACTGGGCGTTTGGTGAGGCCCTGGCACAGGTTGCCCAGAGAAGCTGTGGATGCCCCATCCCTGGCAGTGTTCATGGCCAGGTTGGATGGGGCTTTGGGCAACCTGGGCTAATGGAGGGTGTCCCTGCCCATGGCAGGGGGGTTGGAACTAGATGGGCTTTGAGGTCCCTTCCAACCCAAACCATTCTGTGATTCTATGCTCTGTGGCAGGGCCTTCCCAATTTATCCCTTAATTTGCTTTACACCCCACATTCCTTCCATTTGTCTTTACTAAGACTTTTCCTGTTCACATCTCTAAATCACTTTTGTTCCTCACTTTCATTCTGTTGAGTTCCCCTTTCTCTAACTTTCTTTTTCTTTTCCTGTTCCCTTTTTATATTTCCTTTTCCCTTGACCTCACCATTTTTCATCCTCAAATCTCATCTTTCTCTCTCTTCAGTTATTTTCTCCATCTCGCGGTGCTCACTTCTCTCATTTCTCATTTACTTTTGCATATATTGTTATTTATTAATGGCATTACTAACAGTTTCTGAAATCTGAGTATCAGACTCTTAAACAATATGGGGAAACAGAATAATATCGATCTAATCACCAGTGGAGTCATTGCCATCTGAAGGGACAAATCTCTCTCCATTGACCCTAGAGGCAACCTAAGCAACTAGTTATGACTAGAAACCAATCTTTAGAGGCCATTTTAAGGTAGAAGTAGAAAAGTTTTGAACAGACCATTTTGCATTCACTAGAGAGGAGCTAGATTTCTGACTTAAACTAGATGTCTAATTCAAATTTGTGAGATGAGTCCATTCTCTAAATCTGCTCTTCTATCAGTAGTGCTGAGATGGTACGTTACTGAGGGAGCTGGAAGCATCTTCACTGTCTGCAGAAAATAGTGACACATAGAAAAATGGCAGAATCGTCAAAACATCATTTAAGCTATTTGTAGAGGAGGATTTTTCCATCTTCTTTGTTTATTATTGGTATTACATGTTCTACAACCAAATCTGATTGGATGTTGCATGTTCGAGGTAGCACAATCTGCTGTCGGTTTGCTATTGAGACAAAATTAGTCATTTCCTTCCTGTGTGATAAGAAGGTAAGAGCTCTGAAGTTATAAAGCTGGCAGACTTGAGGAAGACATAGACTTTAGATATTGTCACCAGATGGAGCGCAGAGTGGGAAAGCAGAGATCTCAGCCTTTTATGATCATTACAGAACCCTAATAAATATTACTGCATTGATTAAGGTCTTTTGCAACTATATTTCATTGGGCAAAACAATATTCTTAATGTATAAATAGTTTTTTTCCTCCAGAAAGTGATGTATTTTATAGAATTTCATATGCAATTTCAAAAGCAGACTAAAGCTAAGTGTAGTAAGTGTGGAATTCAGTGCAGGGATTGTTTGGCTCTAAAGCAATAGTATCCTGCAATATTGAAAAACTTGTTTATCTTTATTTCGTACGGTGTTTTCTGGTTTAGGTGATACTAAGCAAACCATTGGGTGTACAGACTAATGGTACTAATAATTGATCCGTGCTTTATGAATACGTTACCTGAATACGTTACCTTTTTTTTTTTTTTTGTGATGGAGTTTTATACGGATCTGTTCTTAGAAGAGTAAATAAAGGCAAAGGAGAGATAATTAAAGAGAGTTCCTTTGTATTAATTCTTCTGGCCTCCTCCTGTTAGGACAGGAATAGTGATTAGAGACAAATCTGATTTATTCTATTGCTTTCTTTTTTTTCATAGAGCAGAGATACTGAATAAGAGTAATGGCAGAAGTCTTAATTTCTTTTTCTCACACTTGGTTGTTGTTGAGCTAATAGTTCTGAAAAGGAGGAGATTTTTTTTTTTTCTAGTCTGCTTGTAGAAGCAAGATGAATACGCCTCCACAGCCCTTTGAACCAGTTAGGGAGTTTGTTTTGGTTATCTCTGTCTCTCTTCTGTTCAGAAAATGGGAGTAGTATTTATGGCTATGGCTATCATCTGAGTTCACTCAAGATGTAGCTTTACCTCACTGAAGCTTTGCAAGTCTACTAGAGTTTTGAGGGGCTTTTTTGTAGGTTGTGTGTAACATGAAGATTGACTCAATGGAATTGAACAGAATACATTTGTGCTAAAATAATCCTATTTTGTGTTTAAGGCTTCCTGCTCTTTTATTACTTTGGTATCTGTTATTCTATATTTTTCTTTTATATTTGGTTGAAACTGTGGCATTGGGTAAGCTGGTTGAATCTTTTCTATAAAAACGGAGTTTTGACATATACAGAATGGTTCTTTCCATATACAGCCACTGTGATCTAAAACAGAAATACAGCCCTGTCCATTCAACAGCGCTGCTGGCTTCAGAAAGTATTCTAAGGCCGGCAAAATCTGAAATAATAAAACCGCACTAATAATAAATGTTTTTCTAGGGCCTTCCCATCTTAGTGGTTCCAAGTGCTTTGCAGTCATTAATTAATGAGTTCTACCTTGTCATAAAAGTATTTCTTACCAGCCCTGTTTTCAGGTGGGGGCGTTGAGGTAGAAATAATGAATACAAAGTGCAAAGTCTTAAAGACACTGTCTCCTTTTCTTTGGGGGTCCAGGCACCTGTATGGAAAAAATTTGCAAGTATAGGTAAGCAAATTTAGTCATCTTAATCAATGGTTAAGCCTTTTAAAAGTGGTTTCCAGTACCATAGAACATCCAGCAGTGCCGCCAGCATAACTGGAAACTGCTGGTGTTTGGCATTTCAGAAAGCCAGGAGTGCAAATAGAGCTCTCCTGTCCTTAAGCAAAGGAATACAATTTCCTTATCACACTTTAAACTGTGACTTTCCTCTAAAATTAAAAATAAGTCTAAATCCCATTGTGGTTTTGTGGTTCTCTGATACTGCAAATCTGCACATATCCACACAAGCAGCTTTTGAGAAAATCACCCTGGTGTTATACTTTATCATGTGAGGTGCTATACAAACTTGAGGGAGAAAGGGTATTGCCCCGTGAAATCTAGAGATATGCATAGAAAGAGGATGTACTACAACGCTCTCGAAATGTTGAGGATAACTATATACACAGTTTTGAAGTGCTATTTGCATCTCTATTTTTGCTTTAAAGTGTGGTCACTTAAATGTAATCCTTTCCTGGTTTATATACACATATTTAGTATTTAACATAAAGTTATGCTCTTATTAACTTATAATTTGCACAAACATTTTGTGTGTTGTGGTATCTTTTTAAATACTGCCAGTCTGTGAACATCTGTGACAAATGCAGAAGTCGAAAGCATTAAAATAGATCATCTCTTCCAAAATAAACTTCCTCCTGCTTCTCAGTAGGAGGACAATACCCTTTTTTCAAATTTCACAAAGGAGATATCAATAAATCAGAAAACCTAGCTGAAGCCCACATTTGCAGTCAGCTACATGACGATTTCTCAGTACCGGCAGGCTGACAAGAATTCAGAGCAAGGGCATGCAAATAATTAAAGGACTGAAGGGTTAATTTCTGCACCATCATGAAATGAAGCACAAAAATTTGAAGCTTTAGATGTGACCTGATGATGAACACGTTATAAAACCCCTGGTTCTGAAGCCCGCAGGCTTTATTCCCTTGATCAGTGGAGAGTGTCACTGACATATGAAAGTGTGGAGTCTGAGTGAGAACAGAGAACAGCTTTAACTGCAAGGTGATTTGTTCAGTTGAAAAATATAACAAAAAAAAATAGCAAACACATAGGAAGATTCATTTGTGTGTAACAGCCAAGAGAAGGATAGTCCCTGAGAGAGAAAAGGAGATGAGGGGAGTAGAGTGTTTCTTTTAACGTAAAAAGGGATTCTCTCTTTTATTTGTCTGCATCCACAGAGACCTTTGAAATAGATGGGACTAGCTGAGATTATTACTGGATTAAGATCTCCTGCGGTTAAAAGCCGTGTTGTATACTAAACGCTGAAAGGAGCAGCAGGAGAGCAATTTTTTAACTGCTGTGGCGATTCTTATTTCTTTTTGGTTAATGTCTGTTGAAGTCAGTCCAAGTCTGTGACTTCACACCTGTGATTGGTAATGGATGCCATAGTGTTTCTATGACATGTCACAACTTCTGAATGTGTTAGGTTACAACTCAGGAAGTGCTGGAATCAGAAACTAGATAATGGTAATAACGAAGAACAGATGAAATAAGCGATTACACATTTGAAAACTTTTTAAGTCTGTCATTTTAGATTTTATAAGTGAAAACAACTTTTCTGCAATATCACAGGGAGGAAGGACAGAAACAGGGAATAAGGTCTTTTAAACACCTAGAAAATACATGTGCTGCTGAAAATCTTATCAAATTAAAGCCATTAATGCAATACCTTTATTGGTGTCCCACTGAGTTTCAGCTGTCACATCTGGTTTTTGAGCAGCACACCAAGGTTTCAACCATTCACAAGCTGTGCCTCTGGCAGGGCATTTCCTGGGTGGAATTCTAAAGCAAAAGGAAGATTCTAAAATTCCTACATGGCAATGAAGGACCACTCTGCTAAATGTTGTTTCTAAGGGCTTGCTTCTCATAATAGACTGTTTTTAACAAGAGTTTGGTACCAGAAATCTCCTTGTAAAATTCGTAGCCACTCATGCAATATAGTTATTACTTTCCCATTAAACATTATGTCCCCAAAATAACAGTATGGATGTATTATGGCCATACACGAGGGACTATTTGATAAAGGTATTTTTAATGTCAGGTAAAAAAATTATTCATGTTGAGAATTACGCTGATGAGTGAACTCTTCTTTGAATCATTTAATGGAGAAATCCCTCACTAATGTCCTGAGGGAACTGCTGACTGTGTGTAATAATTTCTGGTTCAGTGCAGCAGATTACAAGATATCTTACATTTTATCAAATTCAGGCAAGTGCTTTTTTTGCACTCTGAGGTCCATCTGTGAGCTTCCTAGTACTCTCCCCAAAATTAAAGGGCCTGCAACACATCTTTTTTTAGATGCTATAGATAGCTGTGGCTGTAAGATGACTAAGGTACTGTGTGACCTTCTGCTTTACTGCCTTCCACTTCCAAAAGTTCAGCTTCTCCAATTATGCAGTGTTTGTTAAATTCACCTTTGAAGTGAAATACAGTTATTTCCAGAATAAGTGGTGGAGAGTAAGGTTCATGAGAATGTATGTGCACTTCAGATGAAGCTATTTCACCTTTAGCATTCCTCCCGCTGCCACCTACTTTATATAGCTCCTTCTATTGTTTTACCTTTATACTCTTCATTACTGCAGTCTCATCCTTAGCACACATAAATACTGGCATCCGGTAAGAATTTCATCCAGCTTGTGAGGAGTTCATAAGACTATAGAGATTTTCCCATAGCTACAGCTGTACCCCCATGATTCTGGACCCCTTTGAGAAGACCTGGTCTTCCTTGTCCTCTGAGGACTGTTATCTGTCCCAGACCATTTAACAGCAGTCACTGGAGTACTAAAATCTGTATGAAATCAGCAGAGTAAATGCTAAATAAGTGGTTCCTAGGATGTGAAACTACAAAGAGCTCTGGGAGAGCTACTGGAGTAGAGGAGAACAACCAAACCTCTGGCAGTACTCATCTCACCTGTCCATATATGAGGAACCCATCCAGATTTTTCTACTAGAAATAGTGAACCCCAGCCTAGGCTTTTGGACAATTTAGGAAGGCTTTGGAAAGCATCAAGAAAGGAACACTCATTCTTGTAGGATTATTCTGTATTTCATTACAGTAAATTTCATTACGGGAGAACACTGACAAACGCGTTATTTAGCAGATTAGCACTTGTGTTTTTTACTTTCCAAAAGGAGGAGTTAATAGCCTCTGGCTGTACAGATTAATAGCTGGTTTTGCCCAGTGACGTTCAGCGTAGCACAGGCTGCTTTGCAGTCCTTAAAGTAGGAACCTGAGGAAATAATCACACAGTGGAAAGAACAGTGCTGGGCCAGCACGTTGCCGTTGAGCTCTTTAGTTACTGATTACCAGCAAAGTCTCGTAAAGCACAGCTCTTGTCTCATATGACCTAAGAACTGCACATTCTTCTTATACCACGGTCTCTGATGGGGTAAAATAACTTGAAACAGAAGCTTATTTTCCTTGTGCCACCTGGATCACAAGATCTTGAGAAAGCTAGAATGCAAAAATAAGACTTGTTTCAGAGGTTAACATTTATTACAAAATGCAGAAGGAAAGATTTTTACACAGTTTCTCTGCTCTTAACTTTAGTACCGGTTTTCTCACCTCATTGTTGCCTGCCTTGTAACCTTCTCTAACAAGGTGGTTACAAATTAGGAGTTGGCAGGAAATTACTTAGGAAGCAGTCAGAAATCATGTGATAATATTTGTATGAGTCAAGAACATTTCCAGACTACAATGCTCATACTTAGCCACTCATGCAGAGAAAGGCAAGGTCTGAACTCACAGGTACTTGCATTCATGCCCACGCATCAGTCAGTCCATACACAGCTGCAGAAGGCAGGCATGCGTAACTACTTGCGTACAAGTTAACTATTCTTGTGGTGAAGTCATTTACACGTGTTGGCTCTCACAAACATACAGGAAAAAATGCAAGTTCAAATCAGTACAGCTGAGAGGAACAAAGGAGCTGAGAATTAAAGCCTTAGTTGCCTGCAGCAAGTATTTGTCTTTGCTCCGAGCTCTGCACATCCATAGCCCTCTTGCATCGCACCATGTCCTTTACCATTGCCTCTAATAGGAAGAGGGATTCTCTGACGTGTAGAGACCTTCATGGAGTTAGCTGAGCTGCAGATTCATCACTAGAGAGCCATATGCAATAGTTCATAGGCTCAAGATACACTTCTCTGAACTGTCACTTTCCAGATGAGCTGTGGACAGGCGGCACTTCAGTTCAAAGGGTTTCAACGTAGGGCAAATCCAGCATTAGTCAGAAGCGGGTCTAAGCTCATCCTATGTGACATGGAAGCACAAAAAGTAAGAGGATAGAAACTGTCCTGTTTGATGTTCATTTGCCAATTGTTTCCCTTGTTAAGGAGGAGAGCCAGAGATGGATGACTGCCTGGAGACACTGAAAGATGAGGAGGAAGCTTTGTGGGAGAACGTCGAATGCAACCGGCACGTGCTGAGCCGGTACATCAATCCAGCCAAACTGACGCCATACCTACGGCAGTGCAAAGTAATTGATGAGCAAGATGAGGATGAGGTGCTTAACTCACTTATGCTGCCCTCCAAAATTAACAGAGCAGGTAATTATTTTGTGAATGGCTACATCTATATCCCTGTCTGAACAGTATTATTTTGCTAAGTCTGGAGGGAGTCTGTATCAAATTACAGATTATCAAATGGAAACCCTGTATCTCATTTACAGGAGAGTTGATGTAAAGGGGGGAATCTGCTGCTGCTATTGTGATAACAATGACTCTTTGCAGTGCTGGGCAGACTGGAGCTCGTGGGGATCATATTCCCATCAAAGCCTTGGCAAATATTTCAGTTAACACAAGCAGCAGCCACTGCCATTCCAAGAGTAGGTTTTCAGGTGTCTTGCCATGCTTCATGGTTTGTCACTGAAGGGTCTGCCGTCCTGGCGTTTCAGTACCGCCTGCTAAGGGCTGCACCGAATAACGTGCCTTTTGAAATTTCTGTTCCAGAGACCAATTTGCCCGCACTCCTGAATAACGATCAGGACAAACATAAAGAATACGTGACATTACTTTATGAGTTCAGCTGGACTCAATTAATCAGCCAGGTTTTCCACAGCGCATTGCTGTGGCAGAGACAACCCTTAAGCAGATCTGACTTCAGGGGTGCAGCACTTGCTTACGCTGCTCGTAGTGCCGACGTGTCACCCCTCTCTCTTCTCTGTACTTAGGTCGACTGCTGGACATTCTCCACACCAAGGGCCAAAGGGGCTATGTTGTGTTCTTAGAGAGCCTAGAGTTTTACTACCCTGAACTCTACAAACTGGTGACAGGGAAAGAACCTACACGGAGATTTTCCACTATTGTTGGTGAGTAAATCAATCCAAAGGAGACTGTTGAAATAAAGACTATCTTGAAGACTGGGTTTGATTTTTTCAGGCAAGAAATGGAAATAAAAGCTAATCTTGTCGCAGCATTCAGCAGGTTTTCGGTCCCCTCCAATGCAAAATGTGCTAGCAACAGGTAATGTATAAAGAAAAGGAACATCTCAGTTGTCTGAATGAAGCTGAAGAGCTTCAAACTGAATGATAGGCATTACAAGAAATCTCAAGACAAGAAACATTGGAACATTGGACTAAATTACACTGATGACCTACACATGAGCAGCAAATTAGAAGCATTCAGATTAATTGTACTTGTACAGATTCGTTTTACAAAGTTTGTGCTATTTCTACAGGCCTGGAAATAGCTCAGCTGAGACAAGACAAATGTAAAGGCTTCATATTCTATCCAGACAAGCTGAGTGCATATACTGTGATTCTGGTAATAGTGTGCTGTGTAATATATGTACTGTTGCCAGTTAAATATACAAATGTGTATGTATTTGTGCCTATAGTGTGCCTACGTACTTATTCTGGGACATTTGTTTCTTCAGTTCTGCCGATCGTACTTAGTATAAAGTTGCTTTATTATATGTTGATAAGCTATTCAAACATTTTCAGTGGAGGAGGGACACGAAGGCCTTACCCATTTCCTAATGAATGAGATCATTAAGCTTCAGCAGCAAGTAAAGACAAAAGATGTGCAGCGCTGTGAACTCTTGGCTAAGTCTCGCCAGTTGGAGGATGAGCGAAAGCAGCTAAAACTGAACAAGATAGAGCTGCTGACCTTTCAGGAGAGATACAACAAGATGAAGGAAGAGAGGAACAACTACAATGACGAGCTGGTCAAGGTGAAAGATGAGAACTACAATCTGGCCATGAGATATGCCCAGCTGAGTGACGAGAAGAGCATGGCTGTGATAAGGAGCCGAGACCTCCAGTTAGAGGTGAGATAAATGCTCTGGGCTGCTTTAATCAGGAGCAGCAATGGAGGACGCCAGTGGCATCTGGCGAAATGAGACCTCCTCTGACAGTGGAAAGGGGTACAGCTCTCATTTGCTTTTCTTATCCAGATGATTAGAGGTATCACGGTATAGAAATGCCAACTGCAGTGATGTGTGCTAATGGCAGATAATTTGCATACTTGTAATGGATTAACAGAACATAACATACTTAAAAACAAAATTTTAAAATCATAATCGTTTGCTAAAAACATAATTTTAGCTTTTCAGGCTCAGTAATATCTTGGGGCAGTTATCCAGGTTTGCGATACAGCTGCTGGTGGTTGGTTTAAAAAGTCTCATATAGAGCATTGGAACAGCTTGAGGCCATTTAGGAAACACAGACAAAGGCTTCAAGTGCCATAAAATTCATGTTTGTGTGTGTGTCACAGATGAGATGGAGTAAACAACTACCCATGGTAGATCTGGACACTAGGATTTATTTTAGAACCAATGATATCAGACATTTTACCCCGCTTTGTTTTTTCGCGCAGTGGTTTGTTCGCTCCTCCCCCTCGGCGCTACCTTCTCTCGGGCTCGACATCCCTTCCCCGCAGGGAGATCGCTGCTGGTGCGGGAAGGTTGGGCAGAAAGTCCTGTCTGCTCACAGTCACCAGTCTCAGTCCTTACTGGGCAAGGCCCTGGCATCCCCTGGCCTTCATCCCTGTGCATCTTGCTGATCTCCAGGGTCTTTCTCCACTTCCAGCATCTTTCATCCAGCCACAATCATCACCACCCTCTTCCCAGGCTCCCTTCTGTCTGAAACTACATTTTCTTTTTGGAAACCTCTTTCCTGTCCAGAACTTAAAGCCCCTTTTTTTTCCCAATTCAAATAGTCTTATGTGCAAATGCACAATGTGCGGTCAAACCTCCTGAGTGTTAGTTCTGTTTCATATCTCTTTATTTATTGGAGGATTGAAGATGTGCCACTTTGTTTTTTGTCCAGATGTTATCAAAATTTACAACCAGCCCATACCAGCTGTAGCTAGCAACTAGCAGGCTTCTGCTTGAGAGTTCAACAGTTCAGTTGTGGATATTCAGCATGCACACACATACACCCAATTATCTGCTGCTTGTTAGCGTTCACAGTTTAAGCTATTTTGTCCACCTATGACAGTACCTTTTCACTTGGAAGTGAGAGTGTTTTCAGAGCAGTAAATATCAGAGCTAGGAATGATTTCTTTCCTTTCCTCTTTCTCCTTTTCACTGCTCCCTGGCTGCTCTAGATTGATCATCTGAAGCATCGCTTGAACAAGGTGGAAGAGGAATGCAAGCTGGAGAGGAACCAGTCTTTGAAGCTAAAAAATGATATTGAAAACCGACCCAAAAAGGAACAGATTCTGGAGCTGGAGCGGGAAAATGAGATGATGAAGACTAAAATCCAGGAGTTACAGTCCATCATTCAGGTATAAAAGCAGATTGCTACATTTAAAATTCCAGCCACTTCAGCTTACCCCTCCTGCTTACTCAGATGATGGATTCCACAGGCTTTGACTACTCCTTGCCTCCAGGCACCCCCCTCATCTCTTCCCATACTGTCTCACGTACCCCACATCCCCTCACAGCCTGCCCTTCAGCATCTACGTGTCTGGAGGAGGCTGTGAGAGTGGGACAGAGAAGCAGCACGTGGTGAGAGCTCCCACGTTTTCAGCGAGGGGCAGGGAGTTGAGTACATAACAGGGAAACTGGTTGCTATGGCCAAGAGGAGTTGGCATGATCCCTACTACCACTTCTCACCTCAAACTCAACACATACTCCTGTTATAACACTGGGAAGTGTTGGGTGGGACCTCTACCTGCAAAGCTATAATAAACATAAGTGCAAAGTTTGGAAAAACAGAAGGTTGGTTATATAGCTCCCAGCTGTCTGTAGTACTCCTTGTACGAACACATGCACGAGGAGGTGTTCTACCGAAAAAAAAATGTAAAAATTGTCATCTAATAAATCAAGCCGTACCTGAGAGATTGGCTCTTTCAAGGTGCAGAGTGCAGCTGTTTAATTGCTGAGCATTCAACTCCGTGGTGTAGCCCCGCTGTGGTTCTTTGTACCAGTCTGTCACTCCAAAGCTGTGTTAAACAGCCCGCCCCGAAATTTCTGACCGTGGCTGTGTGTACCCTCTTTTAGGCTATTGTCATATCTGTGCCAAAAGGTCATAATGAAGCAGAGGGTATTAAAGGTTCATGTGCTTGGGTGGTCACTAGTTACCAGAATGCCCCGTAGAATGCTGCTGTAACTTCCGCAGGGATCTTAACTAACCTTTGTTTGGGCAGATGGGGAAAAAGGATGGCATGCGGCAAATTTAGCGCTGTGTTATTCTGTGAAGAGCTTAGCCAAATATTAGGATATATGTGAGTGTGCTGGAAAAGGCTGTTGGCATTTTAAAACGACACTTAAAAAATTATCAATAGAATGCATTTCAGAAATGGCTGGAGCATCCAGCAGTGCCTAACGATTCTTAGTTCTAATACAAATCCAACTGGAAGGTTGACAAAGGGTGTAGTATAGACGCTTCTGGGAGTTCTGGTCCATGTAGAATCTCTTATATTAATTGAAATGGTCTTATAGCACCTAAAGAAAAACAGAGAAATTATCATGAAATAGCTAAAAATAGGATTGAAATTCTCCTAAGTGAAAGTATAAATAAACGAAAGGCAGTTTGTTTTAGATATACTTAGGTATACTTAGGAATATTAGGTAACCAAAATGTCACTGAAATCTCCAACTTAGTCTAGGTATTTGAAAAATAAATATGTATGTTAGTTACTTGCGTTTTATGCCTTTTTCATCTTCCATTTATGGTTAATTTCACATGGCAATTTATTTGTTGGAACCTGCTCTGGTAATCTTGTTAATTTTAAGTCTGAAAGAAAAAATATTGCTGGACACTATAGAAAAAGAAGCAGTGGTACAAGCTACTCCCGGCATGTTTAATATTCTCCTAGCACAGCCCTGCAAAGCCTGTGCATGCTTTAAAAATTCCCCTGAATGTTTTCTTAGGCCCTGCTCCTTGGCAAAGGGTGATTTTTGTGCTCAGTGAGAGCTGATTAATAGAGAAGAGTTCTGAATGCAGGGCTTGGAGTGAAGAATTGTCACTGCATCCAAAATGGATCAAATTATAGTCAGTACAATAAAACAGTAAAACAGTTCCTTCATCAGACTATTCTGACAGCAAGACAGCCTTTATTCGTCTTTCCTGACACTGTTTTAAAATATGAACAAATGTCCATCTCTTCTCCTGCTTTCCCATTGCAATGCCATGTACATTTTCTGTTCCTCTTGTTTGTTATTGTCTTTGTAACTTTTCTCCCAGCAATACTATTTTCTCTTTCCCTGGCTTGTCTCTTAAAAATGTCTTTCCTCAGGCTGACAAGCGGAGTTTGCCAGATTCAGACAAAGCCATTTTGGATATTCTGGAACATGACCGTAAGGAGGCATTAGAAGATCGTCATGAGTTGGTCAACAAGATCTTTAATCTCCAAGAGGAGATTCGTCATGTGGAGGACTTGAGAGACAAGGTGAGAAATGGAAGATGGAATATCTCAGGCTAGTGCCCAAAAGACCTCTGAGAGCAGTGGTGGTTAACAGTGTGTCATTTCCAGTATCTTGAAGAGAAAGAAGATTTGGAGTTAAAGTGTTCAACACTAGGAAAAGACTGTGAGATGTACAAGCACCGTATGAACACTGTGATGATACAGCTAGAAGAGGTGGAAAAGGAGCGAGACCAGGTATCAAACAGTTAAAGTGGGGAAAATTAGTAGCAAAAGCCTGTATCTCAGATGTGTCGCTTTGGGGAATTGTGGGTAATTGGACCCAAAATACCATTAAAAAATAAACAGTTACAAGAAATCGCTACTTGTTGGAATTTGCATTACAGTAATTAAACATAGGATAATATTGGGTTGTTTCCACAGCGTAGCATCTGGCAGGCAGGACCAAGATCTTAACAGCTACTGCAGGCTTGATGTTAGTGTCAAGTCATCCGGTTCGCACGCTGGAGCATTTTGCCACCAACCAAGAGGGAGCTGGAAATGAACCGCCCTCATCAGCATAATTTTTAATGGTACTGCTGTGGCACATCCCGGTCCTAACTGCTGTGTTAATTGGTGAATGGTTACCAGTTCTGAAGTCCCCGTTCCAACCACCTTATAAACAAAACCAGCAGGAGAAGGTGTCTGGTGTCCAGGTGCAAAAGAGGTTTCCTCTCTCCACTGCAGGCATTCCGCTCGCGTGATGAGGCTCAGACACAGTATTCGCATTGTCTGATTGAAAAAGATAAATACAGGAAGCAGATTCGAGAGCTGGAGGAGAGAAACGATGAGCTCCGAATTGAGGTGGTTCGGAAAGAAGCGTGTATTGTTAACCTAGAGTGCAAGCTCCGACGGCTCTCTAAGGACAATAACTTTCATGACCAGGTAGGGCTGAGGAAGACAGACATGAGGGGTTTTTTAAGATTTGCTTTTAAAAACATTTTGGTGTGGAAGGGAGAGGGGACTTTTTTAATTCCCTCCATGAATTAACTGAAAAAAATAACCTCCTTCTACTAAATGGCAACGCTGTGAGTTCTTCAGTACAGTGGGGTTCAAGTTGTGTGTGTCACGCACATAGCTTCTCAAAGGCTGGCACTCCGCACCTTGATTTTAAATGGAAGGGAAAGAGATGCAGAAAGACAATTAATTTCTATACTGGGGTAGAAACTACAAGTACTTTTGAGGATGTGCGCCAGTGAACAGAAATCCCCACAAATGTCAATCTAAATTACTGATTTGGGTCTGGAGCCACATTCTGTGTGAGCTTCTGAAGCACTGGAGTCACAGAAAGTTCAATCAGATTACTCTGAAGGGTGGTCACGAGGAGTTGTGCCAAACTGATCCTTCTGATCTTTAGAGTTTGCCACGGAATCTACCCATTACCATCATCTCGCAGACCTTTGGGACTCCTGGCCCAAAAGCCAATGGTCAGGAAGCAGATGACTCCTCCACTTCTGAAGATTCACCAGAAGACAACAAATTCTTCTTGCCTGATCAGGCTCGCCTCAAGAGAAGAGTGAATCTAAAGGGAATCCAGGTGTGTCTTAATATGAGGCTGGAACGATATAGTGCAGGGACTGTTAGAACTAAGAGACGTAATACGTGTTGCGGTCATGCCTCTGAAAGTGCTGTGCTGTACAGGTAAGAACAGATTTGTACATGATAGTGAGCTGTCAGTTTTTGCCCTGTGGTCATTTGCATCTCATAATCAGGCTTCGTAGACCGTTTTCTGCCCCTTCTCCCCATTTTGTGTATTCTCCTTGCTCCTGCTGTTCATTCACATTCTTGGAGCGTTGTCAATAAATTGATTCTTTGCCTCCTTAACAGTAGTGGGAAAAAAATGACATAATGCCCGAAGTCCAGCACATAAGTAACTGAAGGTGGAAAACGAAGCATTGGTAGAAAAGCTCACATCAGCTGGATGGAATAATAGAAAGAAATGGCCACAATCTAGACCAAAATTAACTGCCTAATTTAGAATTAAATTAGGGCAATTTCCTCGCACTTGAGAGTAAGGTGTAGCATGAGTTAGGTCCGTGATTTCCCCGACTAGCTGCATTCATACAGCTATTATCTGATGCTATATTCATGAATTGTAAAAAATATACAATCTAACATTCGGGGGTTTGAGCTTCTCTTTCCTTTCATCTGCATTTGAATTCTCCTGCCCTTCATAACCTTTCTGAGCTCTGACTGTCATTATTACTTATGGCAGTAGAGCTGCATTTTTTACATTGCACACTCCAAAAGGATGCCTGTTGTATTAACAGCTGCCTGAAACCAGTCCCAAGGCGCCCACTTCACCTTTTGTCTCTTTGTTCCCTCAGCAGAATCTGGAAATTGCAATGCATTTGGGCCAGACTTTTAATAGTGCGGTAGCTAACTCTCGTTCACTGCTGTAGCATTTAGATACCTAAATATCTTCTGTATTTTGGGTCTTGTTGTTTAAAGGAGGGCAAATGTATTGCAGCATAACAGTGAAAAAAGGAGTGAAAGTACCTGGTTTAGCGTGTGGCAGATACTCTGAATTTGTGCTGATTTTTGTTCTCTTTCTTTTAGATAAATCCAAGAGCTAAATCCCCTGTCAGCATGAACAAAACATCAGAGTTTCAAGGTCAGAAAGAGCACCCATGTCCTTATTCCTTTTCTGCTGCTTTGTCTCATTCACTTAATCTCTTTAAATTGTTTTAACAAATATGCCAACCAGGGAAATTGTCAACTAAGTCCAAGTCAGTAAAATAGACAGTTTTTCTCATAATGAACAATGTCATCATTTAAAGTAGTCAAGTGTTCTACCTGAATGTCGTCTTCATCCAAAGATACCTCTGCAGACCCACAATACTGCATCCCATAGCTTACCTAAATTTTCTGTTTATTAAGTTTTCCTTTTAGTTTACAATATTTTTTAAGTCATCGGTGTAACACCTGTACTAAAAGTCATTATACTATTCTCTTTTTACTAGTGGAAAAATCCTTCAGGCTGAAAGGACCCTAATCTAGTGATTGTCTAATGAGTTCCTTTGTCCTTCAGCAAGAGGGAATTAATTTTAAATCTAGAGCATCGCAAAGGTTGCAGGGAGGGGGGGTTGACCCACCCATCAGCCAGCTGCCAAGTTACCAAATTTGTTGCTGCATATTCATGTTTGAGCTTCTCCTAATTCCTCTTATTTATATAACACTGTTCTTGAACCAAGCACCATCTTAGGCAGCACTTCCTTTATTTGTTACGTGCGCAGCATGCCCACTGGTGTACAAAATGTGATGGGAAACATGGTTCCCGCTGCCAGACGTTGTGTGTTAAACAGTGTGTTTGGTATCAGGTAATGTGCAACATTAGTACAAATTAGAGGTGCTGGGAAGGGAAGGAGTCCACAAAGACGTTCGCGCTGCGCTGCCTGGGGCTGCTGAGGGATCTCAAGCTTCTTGGTCCCCATTGTAAGTTTTTTGTTGTTAAAAAAAAAAAAAAGCTTAATTCAGTGATCCAACCTTATTGCAGAGTACCAGATTCAGATGATGAAGTTAAAACATAGCTTAATAAACCAATCCTTCTTTAATTTGTCAAATAGTATTCATGGATCTAATGAAAACCTACAGGACAGAGTTGAAAGAGAAAGTTGGCAGGAGGCTGTCAGTGGCATGCATTTCTGTTCTTTGTCGGGATGCTGACGTGGAAGGAAAGGGAGGCAGAGCTGCGGGGCTCAGGGCGCTTCCTGGAGCCTCTGTCCCGTGCGGGCTGGGGGAAATAAGATAAGCTGAAATGGAAAGATAACCTAAGTGTTGTTGCAAATCTGTGAAAGACTCTGTATTGAAAGTCATCTGACATAATTTTCTGTGGTGTCTGTATTTTTCTCTGTCATCTGTGAGCGCAGCAGTCAGAGCACAGGAGGAAGATGGGGCCGATGCCAGCAATGGCCGCACAGACACGAGTTCCTCTAATTCTGTTTCCATCAGTAACTCCATCAGCAGCTGTGAAGTCAGCAAAATTGTAAGGAGCCTTCAGATGCCCCTTGCTTGTCTACGACCGTCTCTCCTAATGTGGTTCAGAGCTTTCTCAGCCCCGTATTAGCACTTCGCTAGCATCCCAGCTGTGAGCACATTCAAGGCTCTTGTCAGGGGCTCCCTTAATCCTTTTACCAGCATTTTGTTTGAACCATGTTATTAGCCTTTTCCAAAATCACAGAATTGGTTTATGTTTATTTAAAGATATTTCAAATGTATTTGTGACCTCTCGCTGTCTCCTCCTGCCATTTCACATTTACTCTTAGAAGGAAGAGATTTTCTTTAAAAGCTGCTTTGTAATTTATTTAAGAAAATTTTCAGGGTTTTTTGAGTTCTCTAATGCTTTTCCTGTCTCTAAGTAGCAGTGAGTGAGACAAGGGGTGCAGATCACAGTTGGAAATTTCTGCATACCATAGACAAGCCATTTCTTCCCTGCTTGCTATATCCCCATAATCTCCAAAGGTAGATATTCCATTATACCTATGTGAGCACTGACACAGCAGGACAAGCAGACAGAGACAGTGCTCTTGCAGAGTGTTAATAACAAAGAACAAAACATCTTTCTAGAACACTGTGAAAAATGCTGCCCCCAGGAAATTAAAATTATATCCAGGAATAGCCAGGAAAGAACTCCCTGCCATTCGTAATAAGCTTAGCTGTGTTAGGAATATTCTTTGGAATATCTGTTGGATATTTAGATGACTTATACTGTCTTCCCTGTAGTACAATTTAGAGTTTAGTTTCCAGTTGTTGTAGTTTAACCCCAGTGGGTAACTGAGCACCACGCAGCCACTCGCGCGCCCCTCCACCCCAAGGAGATGGGGAGGAGAATGGAAAAAAAACCTCAGGGGTTGAGATGAAGACAGTTTAATAGGATAACAAAGGAAGGGGAGAACACCACCACCACCACACACACACTATATAAAACAAGCGATGCACAAATGCAATTGCTCACCACGTGCAGAATAAAACCCAACCAGATGCCCAGTTTGCTTTGGAGCAGCGATCCTGCCTCCTGGCTCACTTCCCCAGTTCTCTCCGGAGCATGGTGTTCTCTGGCAGGGAATATCCCTTTGGCCAGCCTGGGTCAGCTGTCCTGGCTGTGCTCTCCCAGCTCCTGGTGGCCCTGGCAGGGCATGGGGAGCTGAAAGGTCCTTGACTTAGTGTGGACACTACAACTAGCTGGTGACAACTGAAAACATCAGGGCGTTATCAGCGTTATTCTCATTCTAAATCCAAAGCACAGCACTATACCAGCTGCTAGAAAGAAAATTAACTTCATCCCAGCCAAACACCAATGTACTAAATTAATAATTAAATGTATGGAGATCTGTATTTTTCTTCCTCATTCCTACTATTTATATATATAAGTATACATACATTCTGCTTTTCATCCTCTTCCTCCTGTATGTCAGCGGTGCAACACATACTCCACACATCAAGGGTAAAGTTAAAATTCTTTGGTAAATCAGCCAGTTATGTGGTCACAGTAAAAGGTAGTGTGCCAGCACACAAGCTGTGCATGTTGCTAAAATACTGGAATATATGAATATGAATGCTCTTACATGTAGCATTCTGCGTGTCTAGAATCAATTTTTCTTGTGTGTGCTTCATAGCGCAGAGTACCACTGGCAATCTAGCAGGTTAATGCTTCTGTAAGTTAGAAACAATCGCACATTTAAGACAGATAACCTTTCTGTCACTTGTTTGTGTTTTGTTTGTTTTTTTTTAAAGCAAACCCTGAGAAGTCGCAATGACAGTATCATGTCTACCACTCCTGAGCCTCCAGGAAACGATTCAATAGTCCGACGTTGCAAAGAGGATGCCCCTCATTGCAGGTAGGTAGCCACACTGGTGAAATATGCCCAGAACCTGTTGTCACAAGGAGGTGGCAAAAAGGTCCCTGCATCTGTCTGTGGTTGGAGAGCTATCAGGCAGCAGGACTGACTTTCCAGACTTCTCAGAGCTGCAGTCCTTCATCCTTCATTTTGTCCAAAACGCTCAGGAGTCTCTGATAGTTCAGCCGGGATGAATGACACAGTGATACCACTGCAGCACTGACTTTTTAAATGTACTGAAAGGACGAGGCACCAATGCTATTGGAGAATGTGCTTTACCTTTGTAGACTGATACGGCTTCGCTTTTTGCTTCTCAGCTCCGTGCTGCCTGTGTCTGTGTCCCTGTCCTTTTCCCTGCTCTCAGAGCTCCTCCTGCTCCTCTGTAAACTGCCAAAATAGAGCTTGAATGGCGGGGAGGAGTGGAGGTGGGAGGTGGTTTTTGTCGGGCTCGGGGCTCTGTATCTCACCACAGCAATGGTGAGAAGCCCTTTGCTTCACCTCCTGCTGCAGCTTCCACTTCTGTCGGGTCATGGCTGGACTTCTCCCGCAAGTGAAATCAGATCAGCGGGGGAATGGGGAGTCAGGAAGGAGGGAGATCTTGCCCACCTCATAGTCCCCTGAATGGCTGTGACCCCTTTTCTAAAAGGTTTATAGCAATGCAATGCTTGGACATACTGTTTTGGTGTTGGTGTCAACAGGATCACTGTTTGTATCGGCAATATCAGAAGATGCAAATACATTCCCTAAAGGTCCCAAGCCAAACGAGAAAAGAACAAAGCCCCAGCAAACTGCTTTAGAAGAAAGCGATGTATGTGGAGAGTTTCAATCTTTATTAGATTTATTTTTTTAGTTCTAATCATTATTAGAACTTTATTTAGATTTTTAATGCTTTTCAAAACAAACTCATCTCTGGCAGACTGCTGCTTTTGCCTCTCCTTCTCTGTGTAAAATTCTGCAAGACAGCTTTCCATTGAGAGCATCCTCAGCAGTTCTCCCACACAATTTTCTAGACTGCTGAGGATTTAGGCAGAGTTTATTCTAGTCTCTCTTAGCTTCTACTATATTGTCCTCCAAGCCCTTTTTTAAAGTGTGTCCCATTTATTCAAGATGGAGAGGAAGGGTTGTTTTGTTAACAGTTCAAATATTTCATGTTTCAGGTGCTTAACTTGAAAAGCCTTTGGCACGCCTGAACGTTTAAATATTTGCAGTAATTACAGAATGCAGTAAAGATTACATGGATATTATTCATCTTGTGGACTTATTTCACTACAGCTCTGATTATATCCTGTTCCACATGTTAAGGCATGGGAAGACTGAACTGTACTGAAATCTGAAAATTTTTCTTGTATTAGATACTCTTTCCCACAGGCATGGGGAAGGAAAAGATCCCCTGGAGTAAGGTCTGCGTGTGGCCTTACTTTTTTGAGCTAGTAATCGCTAAAGTCAAGTAACTCAAGAGCCTGCCCAAAAGTTCACTGTAGTATATAACTTGATAATTAACCCACTAAGCTTTTTTAACTTGTTTGTAAACATAATCCAAAATAATTGCTATTTGCATGCCAAGTTGCAGGTTTCACAGTTCGTCTGATCTTGATTTGCATGAAAAAATGTGAGATCATAATTTAATATGTAGGAAAAGGTGTATTATTTCCCTGCTTATGCACAGTGTAAAAATAGCTGGTTCTTCCCAGACCGGCTGCAAAAATTCACCCTTCACCTGAAGCCAAATACGAGGAATATCAGCTCCGCAGGAGACCTACAAATCATTCTGAATGGGAAAAGCAATGAGCTGTTATTTAAACAGCTTTGCAACCAAAGGACATGCTTTAATGAATCAGACAGGTCACTCACTTGGCTGGACATCCCCAATATCCCTTAAACAGCAAAATTTTGGTGAACTTTAACTGTTTGTGTTTAAGTAATCCAGTCACCCTTAACAGAAAAGGTTGTGTCAGCGGGAGCTGGACTGGGACCAGAGCTGCAGCGTACAAGTTTCTGTGCAAAAGCTTGATACGCCTTGCCATTCTGATACTGTAGGTATCTGAGTAACCATGCAAGGTACCGTTATAAAATACTTCAAGGACTTTAAATCAAGCAGGTAAATTACTCCTTTACTCCTGCACCTCAGTCACTTTCCATGCATTCACTCTGTCCATCAGTGAGCTTCTGACATTTTTGATCTATCATGGAAAAAGCCCATGCTGCAGTATATATACAGCAGGTATTATGCACCCATTTATCTCAGCACTGAAGCAGGTATGGTGTAAGTCACACATGAGACCACCAGTCAGCAGCTTCCCTTTGTTTTCAGCAATATCTTCATTCCCGCACTGCTGATAGCAGATCTTCCTTCTGAATCTTCTTGCTGTTTCATGTGCTTCCCACGTTGGCTGACACGTACTGTCTTCTTGCCATCTTCCTACTTCTTCCCTGGGCCCACAAGTAGGTTACTGGTGTATTTTTTTGCAGCTGCACCATTGCCCGATGCAACACCTCCAACATCTTTCTTTGTCACAGAAAAAGTTCCTCCTTCAGAAATTAATGAAATCTGCTGAAAGTTGAAAAGTAAATAGCTTTCTCTGCCTTTCTTTCTTTCCCCCATTATCTCATGCTTTGTTTTTAATTCCAGCCTGGTTGAAGAGGACAATGACAGCTTTGGATATGATGCTTTGGAGCTAGATGGTAAGCAAGAGGATATCATGTATATAGTTTAACTATAAGATCTATGTGATTAACTCACCAGCTACAGGTACTGTCAAATAATCAACTCCTGGTCTAAATAAGATGGGGGACACAGTTTAAGAAAAAAAATCAAGTCAGTTCATCATAACAAGAAAACAAAGGGGCAACTAGTGGTGAGAATAAGAAAGCAGTTATTCCTGAAGAACTCAGTGGGGGAAGGATTAGACTGAATGAATAGATGGAGGGTGCTTGGCTGAGGTTGGCAAATTGATAAGACCTCCAGCCTTAAAATGAGGAAAGCATCAAATTGAGAAGGGAAAGAGTAATGAAGACAGAGCCAGACTCTCCTCAGTGCTACTCAAGGAAAGGAGAAGAAGTAATGGGCACAAACTATACAACCAATTCCATTTAAACTGGGGGTTGTAGGGGGGAAGTGCTTTTTTACTGTGGGGGTGGTCAAACACTGGAACAGGGTTGTCCAGAGAGGTTGACTAGTCTCCATCCTGGGAGATATTAAAAACCCACATGGACAAGTCCTGAGCAATCTCCTCTAGCTGACCCTGCTGTGAGCAGGGGGTTTGACTAGGCAGTCCCCAGAGGTCCCTTCCAACTTGCTGTTCTGTGAGAGTAATCAGGTAGGTCCGGTAAGCAGGACTGGCATTCCTTGCCATGGCCTGTGGACATGAATCATGCCTCTGCATCAGGAATTTCCCCCTTCAGCTTTGGCTGGGATCAATCCAACATCCATTTACCCCTTTTCCATCTTTGTCTCTCTATCTAGGACTCATTTTTACTCTTGTCATTCTTTTCAGATGACAGTCATGACAGACAGTCCCATGGAGCTCCTTCAGTGCACTCTTCCTCTTCTTCTCATCAGTCGGAAGGCCTGGATGCCTATGAGCTTGAGCATGTCAACTCCATATTTAGAAAGTTCTCTCTGGAAAGGTACTCCAGCTGCCAGTTTACCCATCTTAGACACAGACTGAGGGGAAAGGCTACTATGGTAGAGATCCTCCATTTATCTAGTAGTTGCTGAAGGTATAATGGCGGGAATATGATGTCACAAGTTGTTATTTGACACAAGTATCTCATGATACTGTGCTGAGTCTTTACTTCTTTATGTTGGCAGCAGTGTAACATATTATTATGACCAATGGAGGTCATCCTAAAATTTCAAAAATTTCAAGGCAGACAAAATGTTCTAGGGGCTTAAATTTATCCTCGTGGACTTGTTACCTTGCTGCCACAGGTTGCGAGGTGAGGTACTACTATACATCTGAGTTAGTCAGTCGGGTCAGAGCACTTAAAGCTGTCCAGATACTCTTCTCCAGAGCTTACGCAGTAATGAGAAGGATTTCTTTTAGAGTCCTTAGATCCTGGTGCTTGCTAACACTGAAAGTTTATTTATATGTCTCTCATTTATTATGTATGCATTTAACTCTGGAGTGGTAGCTAAAAGCTGAGACAACTAACTGTTGCTTCCTTTCATGAACACAGACCTTTTCGTCCCTCTGTCACATCTGTTGGTCGCATTAGAAACTCCTGCCATACTATCCAGCGCGTAACGCTGAATGGAGACAGCCTCAATTCAGAAATCACTCTGGTTGGGGGTAATGATAAAGGGAGCTTTATTAGCTCTGTCAAGACAGGATCACTTGCAGAGAAAGCAGGTCTTCGGGAGGGACACCAAGTCCTACTGGTGAGCATAAAAAAATAAAGAGTATTGGATGTCTGTCCACCTATGTGCACGCACACTCACCACAATACTTTCCTTCATTTTTACTTTTCTCTTGTATTAATGACAAAGCATGTGACTCATGCAGAAGAAAATCTATTGACTATGAAAATACGGGAGAATCATAGTTACAGTCATCCAACATACGCACACACTTTTGCACTTTACAGTAGCTCTGTATGGAAGAGATTAGAGCAACTGATGCTTTCTTTGATGCTGCGTTGTGTAGTACAGCCCCTTTGAAACGACTAGAATGGGATTTGCTCTCCACTTCCTAGTACTTTCCTACCTGAAAGGAAGTTCATGCTACTTAGCATGGTGACTCCTAAACTGTTCTTCAGAGTGGCCTGTCTTGGGACCGGACATGTTATGAACAGAAAGGGATACAGCTGCAATATGAATGGGAAGAAGGGCTGCCCAGCTGCATACCTGTCCCTGGCATCACATAAGCAGGAGTTCAGTGGTGCTTCTGCTAAGTTGCTCTTACCTTAGTTTTCTCTCCATCACCAATGCTCCCAAACCATTTTCCCTTTAAAATGCCTCCAAGGGGAAAAAAAACCCCACAATATATATTCCTGCACTACTTACTACTGGGAAGCCTGGGATTGTCAAAGAGCTGAAGTTCTGTCGACTGCTAGAGTTCCTAATTTGAGAGAAAAAAAATTAAATAATTAGAACATAACCTGCATCCCAATGGCAAAGTTCCTGCATTGTTTAATCAGAAAAAGATTGTGCCGCTTTAAAAAAATGGTATAATTGACTCAGAGATTGAACCCGCACTGGAGAGTAATATTTCTTTCATGTCTAGTTGGAGGGCTGCATCAAAGGGGAAAATCAGAGTGTTCCCTTGGATACTTGCACAAAGGAAGAAGTTCACTGGACAATTCAGAGGTGTGGTGGTCCAGTAACACTCCAGTATAAATCAAATCACGAAGGTAAGACCAAAAGTATTTCTCATCTCAAATAGTCCCAGGTCTCTTATACTAACTTGTCTGGATGAGAATGACAGAACCAGAATATCCTTTGTATTGGTATAAATCTGAAGCATGCCCGCTGGTGTTAATTATAGCTACTCTGTGTCACTGCTCCAGCTTTTAGCTTTGTGACCGAGAACAAAAAAAGCCCATATGCTTGTCACTACAGGACTCTGAAGAATTTACATGGTGGGCCAATAACAACATGAATCACAAAACACATCGACCTTGTTTTTAGGTACAGTTTTCTGTAATACAATGTGGTGAGCTGCATCGTCTTTATCCAGCTGAAGTCGATTTAGCATTTACCTGATGGAGTTTCTCTGTTTACTACCTTTGTGGCTTTGTCTTATCTTTAACAGCTGGAGTGCATGTTTGATGAACAGAATTTGATTTAGTGTTCATGACCTGTAATGATAATTTCAGGTTATGGATCAAAAATTACATTCCAAAATCCATTTTTTACTGGTGTATATAAATTTGCAGGGTTTTTTTTAATGCTTGTTAAAGAATTTCAGCTGCATAGATCATACAGGAAGTGATGTCTTTGATTTTCTTTGATGTTTTCAAAGGTAGGAAAGACTATTGCAATTTTTTTTGAGCACTACTTAACTGCAGATAAAGCATGTTATAGATTGTGGGAGTGCCAATTAAAGCTAATAATAAAGGGACTAGCTTGTCATTAAAACTAGTGGCAGAACTCAAGCTGTACGTACAGGATGGGCTATAGCTGCGTCTGCGTCTTTGCTGAGAAGTTCTCTGTTTCACAGGTCATGTGTGGAGTACTGAAAATGGAGTTACCTACAAGTATCATTATAATGAGAGTATTGTCACAGATTCTGATACCAGCAGCATGAGCTGCTCCTGAATCAATGCCCCATCGGTGCCTTTAAGGTGCAGGCCCGTAACCTTGTTGTAACGAGTGTAACTACCACTCTGGAAGTATAAACCCTCTCTTGGAGGACCCTCAGAAGTTTGTGCTGTGTGCTTCTCCCAGAGGATGCCCAGCAATGCAGCAATACTGAGGTCTGACCTGTAACGGTCATGCATCACCCCTTCCTTCGCTGCTGCAGGTTACCGGAAGCTGCTGTCGGAACTGGAAGAAGGGCTGATCACGTCGGGGGACTCATTTTATATCCGCTTGAATCTGAACATCTCCAGCCAGCTGGACTCCTGTTCCCTGTCCGTGAAATGTGATGAGATTGTTCATATTCTTGACACCATGTACCAGGGGAAGCACGAGTGGCTGTGTGCCAGAGTTGATCCTTTCACGGACAAGGACCTGGAAATGGGGACCATTCCCAGCTACAGCAGGTGAGTGTAACGCTGAGTGGCCACGGCTGAGAGCAGTGGCTCTGTAAACAGGGAAATTCGTAACTGCTGTAAGGAAAGGGGTATACGCCTTAATTTTTGACATAAAGCTTGGTGATGTTAAACTGTAATATAAGCTATAAAGCTTTAGGAAGGAGACTCCAGATGTTACCTGAAAGAATAATGCGGGTTTCTCAAAAGGTAGCATAGAAAAATATGCCACAGAGATTCTTTAATCCTTAACTGCACTGCAGTCCTGCTCATTATTTTGTTCCTGCATTTACTGTGCGGTTCAGGCAGTCCTCACTGCTATGTCAATTTAATCTTTTCTGTAGGCACAGACCCATTGCAATCCAGCCTTCTTCTGCGAGGTTTCAAAGATATCTTGATCTATGTGATCCCATCCTTTCTTTCAGAGCCCAGCAACTTCTTTTGGTGAAGCTGCAGCGTCTGATGCACAGAGGAAGCAGAGATGAGACAGAAAGCTCCTATAATACCCTTCGGGCACTCCGGGTAAGTATCTACAAATAAGGTCCTTTTAAACACCTGTTACTCCACTGCTACTTGTTGTTCATTATGTTAATTTTACAGAAAATCTTGCTTATACTCTACGTACGTTTTGATTGTCCCAGGCAATGGGGACCTTAAGTTTACTTTAAATAATATCGTCCCTGGCAATGGACCTAGCTCCGGCACGCTATTAACCCTTCCATCTATGAGGGAGTACACTTTAAAAGTCTAACATTTGTTCTGTGTCTTAGATAATCCTTTCCATTCTTCTCTGCCTGTAAGCCTCTAATGCATCTTCATATCCACATGAGGAAGAAGCTGTGTCCTTGGAGTTAATAATCAGAACTATTTATCTCCTGCTGTGAACAAGCATCTAATCTACAGAGCTATCATTGTCCCATACTAGAAAGACATGTCTCTTCCAACTTACATGCTATGGAGAGAAGTGGGATTATCAGGTCTTCACACACAAGAGCCCTGCTGATTTCTGCTTTTCCCTCAGTGAAATTAATTTGACTTTTCATTTTTTAGACCAAATAATTCCATCTTTACATAATGAAAAACTAACTTCCCAGTGTATTAGTACCATAAGTTATGGTTAACATCTGTTCAACATCTTTGTCGGTGACATGGACAGTGGGATCGAGTGCACCCTCAGTAAGTTTGCCGATGACACCAAGCTGTGTGGTGTCACACGCTGGAGGGAAGGGATGTCATCCAGAGGGACCTTGACAGACTGGAGAGGTGGGCCCATGCAAACTGCATGAAGTTCGACAAGGCCAAGTGCAAGGTCCTGCACCTGGGTCAGGGCAATACCAAGCACAACTACGGGCTGGGTGGAGAATGGATTGAGAACAGCCCTGAGGAGAAGGACTTGGGGGTGTTGGTGGATGAGAAGCTCAACTTGACCTGGCAGTGTGCGACTGCAGCCCAGAAAGCCAACCGTGTCCTGGACTGCATCAAAAGAAACATGACCAGCAGGTCGAGGGAGGGGATTCTTCCACCTCTACTCCACTCTTGTGAGACCCCACCTGGAGTACTGCATCCAGCTCTGGGGTCCCCAGTACAAGACAGACGTGGAACTGTTAGAGCGAGTATAGAGGAGGCCACGAAGATGGCCAGAGTGCTGGAGCACCTCTGCTATGGAGACAGGCTGAGAGAGTTGGGGTTGTTCAGCCTGGAGAACACCAGGCTCCGGGGAGACCTTACAGCACCTTCCAGTCCCTAAAGAAGCTACAGGAAAGCTGGAGAGGGGCTGGTGACAAGGGCAGGGAGTAACAGGACAAGGGGGAATGGGTTTAAACTGAAAGATTTAGATTAGATATTAGGGAGAAATTCTTCCCTGGGAGGGAGGTGAGGCCCTGGCACAGGTTGCCCAGAGAAGCTGTGGATGCCCCATCCCTGGCAGTGCTCAAGGCCAGGCTGGATGGGGCTTTGGGCAACCTGGTCTGGTGGAGGGTGTCCCTGCCCATGGCAGGGGGTTGGAACTAGATGGGCTTTGAGGTCCCTTCCAACCCAAACCATTCTGTGATTCTGTGCTAAGTTATTTTTAGAGCTTGGGAGACATCTATGCTTCTAATATTTGTAGAGACACTGTAGCCAGTGCTTGTATTTGATTTCAATCAAGGTTAAGTGTCACGCATTCCTTCTGTACTCCAGTCCCCACTGATCAAAGGGAGAGAGATCACTGGCGGAGATGCTAGTGAAAGCAAAAGCTTTGCATGCTATTTCTTGGTGCAGAAATCACCTCTTTCATACGCTGTGGAGAGCAATCTCCTGTGAAGAAAGAAATGTGGAAGAGCAGTAACAGAAGCGGTGTTTCTCAGCGTAGGCCATGCTACGTCTACAGTTTGCTTAGAACATTCTATTTGGGATCGATATGAATCGGTCATTATCCCTTCTGTTGGAAATACAAAGTATCTGCTTTTGCTTGTTCTGTTTCTCAGATGCTGTGATTTAAACAAACAAAACAAAAAAAAAAGAGGGAGGGAAAGACAAATTCTTGTGTTATTTTTACTAGCATACATTGCAGCCAGAGGAGCCCGCCCCACAGAATGACCCAAAAGCCAGCCCTCGCCTCTCCAGAGCAAGCTTTCTTTTGGGCCAACTATTACAGGTAATAAAGTTCAAATCCTCAGTGCAATGTCTGAAATAGAGAATCTGAACAGCAGATATTCTCTAGCTCTCCTAATTTCCTCAGAAACCCTCAGCTACAGAGGTTGTAGCGGGATTTATTCCTCTCAAAAAGAGAATTAATATATGAAAAAGATCAATGGCTCATGTTTTCTAACTGCTGTTATGATGTGGGGGGTTTATTTTTAAGTGCATGCCTTCCGTTACTGATGTAGCGTGATGAATCAAGCATATCTGCCATCAGAGGCTGAAATGTGTTTTGCTTGAAGCATAAGGACAAATCCATTGGGCTAGACCAAATCCCCAAATCTCTGTGAGGTGAGGTTCTGTCAGAAAATAGTCCTTTAATTTTAGGTCAGTGACTCTGAGTGTGACAGAGACTTGTGTGAGTGAAGGACAAAAAAGTCTTGAGAAGGAAGATGGTTGTGAGGGTTAGCAAATATACAGGAGGAGGAATTAATATTTGGATAGAGGAATCGTTGGGTGGATGGGGAATGAAAGCATGAAGCCTATTTCTCAGTGTAAAAATGTGCCATTTGGGAGGTTTTAAGTCTCTGTGGTACAGCAAAGAAGAGGCAGATATTTGGGTATAACCTGTGATACGTTTGTGCAGTTACTCAGAGTGGGTATGTTACTCTGCTGTGGACACATCAACGCTTGTGCTGGTGATAGCAGGGAGCTCTGCGAAGAAAAAGAACATGCTGCTAAGAGCAGAGAGCAAAATAAAAAATCCCAAAGGGGATTAACAAAGGCTCTGAATCAGATCTATGATATTTAAAGAGCCTTAGAATTCAGTCAACAGATCCATGGAGTCTTGGCTTTGATAGACATAGGTAATTCAGATCTTGTAGAGAACGAGTGTGGGCTGATGAATGTATGGGAGATTAAAGAATGTAAGAAATGAGGGTCAAATCTCTTTGTTCACCTTTTCAGTTTGTCAGTAGGTCTGAGAACAAATATAAGCGTATGAATAGTAATGAGCGAGTCCGTATCGTCACTGGCTGGCCCTCTGGTCTGGCACGGACCTCATCTGAAGCAAAGAAGCTGTTGCCTGATAAATTGGAAGGTATGGATATAAAATAGTAATGGCTTTTACGCACATGGCACTGCTATAAAGGCCTACGTTGAGGTCTACGTAACAGCATGGCTGTGACAAATGTCATAGATCTTCCCTATTAGTAGCATTTGTGGTCCACTCTATGCACAAATTTGAAAGCATTTGTGACCAAAACTGGTTTTGCTAAAAGTGCTTGGGGCACTAAGCCTTCATGAGCAAATTTAGGACACTGAAACTTCCTGTTTGGTTGGCAGTTGTTCCTAGGTGCTTTCTTGCTCTTTGTCCAAAAACATTTAACTCAAAGTAAGTCAAGCCTATAAGCAGAAAGATTCTCCAAGCAAGTGTCCTGTTAAACTATGAAATAATCTCTTGAAAGCTAAAAGGCACTTGAATTCTTTAGTATTAAGGTGGACATTATACTACTGTATATATAGTAAAGACAACCCTGCCAAAGAGAAGGAAGGACTGGTGTGACTAACCGTGTCATTTCTGGTTTATGTGTTTCTCCTCCTTTTTCTCCAAATACCGATGGAGAGGAAACCAGAGGATAAATGTCTTGTTCTTTACTCAGATTTGGATTCTGAAAGTGAAATCAGTAAGAGGCTCAGTCTGATCCCTTATAGCCTGGTGAGACCAATCCACTGCGAGCGCCGGCGCCCCGTGCTTTTCACTCCCACCATGCTTGCCAAGACCTTGGTACAGAAGCTTCTCAACTCTGGAGGTGCCCTGGAATTCAACATATGCAAGCCAGGTAATGGGATAAAAGAGGGCCACGACAGTTAACCCTCGGTGTTGGAAATATGAACATATATATGCGTGCACACGTAGGGGCGTGCGCATGTGATAGTTGCTTGAGGTACTTCAAGTCACATCAGAATTATGTGTGGCTATAAATCCTGCTTTTTGAGAATATCTGAAATATTTGAATGTTTTTGAGCCAGCCAGTGCACATGGTTATGAGATTGTGTGGCTATGAATATTATCCATGTGTATGCTGTGCGGTTGCTAGGCTGCCCCTCAGAGACTGAAATGCTGCGAGTGCTCTTTCTGCTTGCATACTGTTTGCATACTGCATATCTAGGCAATGTGAAATTTTGATTAATTTGTTTCTAGTATTTGCCACTATGAGGAATATCTTCCCTAGAGCAACTTAGGTTTTTATCTCGTCCAAGGCTGTGAAGATTGTGCATTTGATCTACTCGAAGGACTGATTTTCTTCCATGCTAAGTATTTACTATTAAAGCAATATGCAGTACCGTGATTGCTGTAGGGCAGGATTGTATACAACACAGCATTAAACACAGCTGACGTTTCATTTTTACACTAATATTGAATACCCACCGCATAGTATGCAGTCTTACAGATATCCAGACAGAGAAACTGAAAAGTTAAGTATTATAATAAATATCTCCTGTCTTGCAACATAAACCAAAAGCTTTGATGTAGAGCTGCAATTCACAAGGGGGCCAGTATCGCACATTGCAACCTCAGCCAAATTTTTTTGAAACTTTAAACACAAATGTTGGAACACTAAATCCTTGTTTTAGGAGCCTGTACTGAAGAAACCTTCTTTTTTTAGCACTTCTCAGCATCCTCCAGCCCTGAAACGTTCCTGTATAACATTAGATGCTGGAATTGTATTTACTGTTTTAATTTAATGCCTTCATAGTGTTGTAGTAATTGCCCAAGGACTCATTGGTGCAGGATATAGCTGAGATGCTCAGCTGTGATCAGATTAGGCTTTAATTGAATTCAATGGAAGAAACGAGGCAGCTGTTGAGACAATTCATTGCTCGTCTTCTTTCCCTGAACCATCCTTACATCCTACGTGAAGTACTGTTGGATCGTTTTCTAGGTGTTCTGTTGTTGTAATCTTGATTTTTGTCCTCATCCACATCTCTTTCCAGATATTGTAACAAAGGAAGAGTTCTTAAGGAAGCAAAGAACGGAGACTATCATCTTCAGCAGAGAAAAGAATCTGAACACCTATGAATGTATCGTACCTGCCAACATTGAGGCTGTCACTGCCAAGGTGCTTAGAGTACTCTGTACCCCCTCAGCAGGCTGTCTGTGAGCCTGTGCGCAACGTATGTCTCCTCTTTAATAAGAGACCGCCCAACTGACAGTTGCATGTTCTCTCTCTTGCCCACCTTCAATATCAGATTTATATTTATTCTCCCAAATGGCTTTTATTTGTGCTCTTGCCTTTCCTTTTCTTTTTCATCCTCGGCTATATCCTTTTATATTCTCGCTCATTCGCTGTGATGACCCACATTGATGCAGCAAAATATCCTTTCATTTTCTATGCTCCATCCCTTATTCAGTTCCTTTTCATATCATAAGTATATATGAATGTGCGAGAGAGTAAGAGATACAAGGGCCCAGACAAAAGAAAGGATAGCCTGAAACACAGACACGGGGGTGTACGGTACAAAGATAACAATGTCAAAGACTGAGATCTCATATCAAGTGGAGTAGATTCGATGCACAGCATGGAAAAAAGGAGAATTAAAGTGTTGGTTTTTTCTCTCACAAGTAGTTGCAGTAGATGTTCTCTCTGAAAAAGAGCAAGTATGTATGTTTGTGTATATATGTAAAACTGGTATTTTATCATACTCTTCATCTTTAGATCAATTCATTTCTATTTTAAACCTTTTCAAAAAGCTATTAAGCTCAGCTGTTATTTGACTGACTAGTTTTAAACCAGTAGGAGGAGTTTGGACCTTAAATGTATATTTGATTAAAAGGTTTTAGATCCGTACAATGGTAAATGGAGAGCTTTTCAGCTGACCCCATAAGGTATGGATACCTTTATCTCGAGATTCGACAGCAGCGACTGTTCCTTTGTGACACTGTTATGACTTTGTTTTTAGAACAAGCATTGTCTCCTGGAAGCTGGAATAAGCTGCACAAAGGATTTAATCAAAGCCAAGATATATCCTATTGTTCTTTTTATCAGAGTCTCAGAGAAAAACATCAAGAGGTTCAGGTAACATATCAAACCTTTTGCATATTTGATATTCCATCTTACCCAGTGAATAATTCTTGAGTCCAATAATGTTCTCACTGAGAGAAATAACGAACCTCTCTTCATCTGATGCTGCTACGTGCACTATTTCCTCCCATGACTCCTCCCTGAAATCTTACAACCGGGGAAAGCAGGAATTCCCCAAATCTAGCCCTCTTTCACTGTCACTGGTAGCACAGAGCGTTATGAGAGGATGAGACTGAAGAATATGTGGTTTTCTCTATGCTCAGCACTCCCACAGCATTTCTTAAGGTAATGCTAGCTGGAAGAGGAAAGGTCGTAAACACTTGCGCTCTCCCTACATTCAATCCGCTTAAATTGTTTCCCCATAGCAAATATTTTTCCTTGGGGGCAGCATGGATGTAGTGGGAGGATAGACCTGGAGTAGCTGTATTCTGCACTGTTTTTATTGCTTGTATATAGTCAGTAGAAAATAAATTCTTGATGGGGCAGCTGGGACTACAGGATTAACTTAAAATGTAAGACATTTATTTTTGGTCTGTTCATTTGATACAGGAAACTATTGCCAAAGCCGGAGACTGAAGATGAGTTTTTACGTATGTGCCGTCTGAAGGAGAAAGAACTGGAAGCACTGCCATGTCTTTATGCCTCTGTGGAGGCAGATGCGTGGAGCAGTATTGAAGATCTTATCCGAACAATAAAAGACAGGATCGGAGAAGAGCAGCGTAAAACCATCTGGATAGATGAAGATCAGCTATAAAAAACTATAAGTAAAATGGAGCTCTTTGGTGACAAAAGGACATACCCAGGTGGCGTAGGGGCTCGCAGAATTCTCTGGTTAGGTGCCCAGTGCTCACTCCTGTTTCACCCTTGCTGGCTGGGGACTTCCTGCTGGCAGAACGCATGTATGGAACGGAACTGGAGCTGTGTTGAATAGCCAGCGTCTCAGGTGCTGGGGATCTGGGATGTAGGTCAGACCACGGCCACCACCACAACTTCTGACCCACCGGCATCTCTTAAGGGACAGCGACTGCGTAACATGTGAGAAGGACAGAGATCTTGAGAGGGAGCTTGGGGTAATTTATTATGTTAAAAATATGCATTACTTTTGGCTCATTGACAACTCCTGATGAGACCAGATTAGTGGAATCTAAGACGAATAAAGCATGAGGATTGGGCTAAGGGATGTGGAACTGAGATGTGCCCTACACACACCCTGAGGTGAGATTCTGAACGTACACAATCAGGGAAGCTGAAGGCTTGTTGGTAGCAACAGCAA
Organism: Aramus guarauna; assembly: GCA_013400195.1. Lineage (NCBI taxonomy): Eukaryota > Metazoa > Chordata > Aves > Gruiformes > Aramidae > Aramus > Aramus guarauna. The sequence goes on from VXBL01008623.1 coordinate 763,987, forward strand.
CACTACTGCTGATGGCCGTAGCAGCTCTGTAGCCCTGTGTTTCCATAACCATTTTAATCAGAAGAGAAGAAAATAGCTATTATTCCTGGCATTAATTAAAATGATAATTTCCCCTTCCTTTTTAAACCCAAGTTTTATTTAACAGTTTTGCAGGTTTCCTTTGTAGTCCTGGCACTTACAGGAAAATAGACTCCCCTGTCCCAGTGGCACATCGGATCTTTCCAGATCTGCCAATGTTTCATTTAGTTTATCCCTGCCTCTACATTGTATTCATTTGTACATCTCTCAATTTTTAACATTTTTTACTTGTGGAAAATACCATGGTGCCTTCTCCAGACAACAGGTTTCTCTGTTTCTCCACTGAAATCTGTATTTCTCTACAACATCATTGCCTGCCAACATGCCTGCTCTCAACAGGAGGGACTGTTCTGAGAAGAAGAAAAGGAAAATTTCATAAGCCAGTAATCACTGCAAGCCAGTCGGTCCTTGACCTCTCTGCCATGATCGACAGCCAGGAGACCCGCAAGCATCACACTGTGCTGTGGCCAAGTAGGATAATATTTTTAAAAGTGTGTACATGACTTAGAAGACCACATCCCGTTTTCAAAAGCACTTAACTCCTCAGAGAGTTGAAGTTCCACTGATAATAAGTGGGACTTAGACTCCTAAATGGCTTCAGTCTTTTAAAATTTTTCCTCTATACATTAGACACTGTATTGAGACTGCCAGATTGGTTCAATAAAACTGACCAGATGATAATGACTTGCACAACTGCTGATCTGAAATGCAATAAAAATTGACCTACAGATGAAGAGTTGTACATCCCATTATCCTCAGATCCTTCATTCCTTGCCATATCCCTCCCTTTTAAGATGCATTTAATAACAAATTTACCTTTCCTTCTGTGTTCATCCCAAGTCCCCCATCTTGGTGCTTCAGGCTGGCGTGCAGCAGCTGGCAATGAAAAGACAAGCAGAATCCAAGCAAAACATCTGGCCTGGTTGCCCTCACTAGATCAGCTGCTAGGTGGTCTTTGCAATGAGCTTCTGATGTGGTGGGTGTCTCTCAGGTAGATTGGCTCCAGTTCACGTTGGCTTGTACAATCATGCTTTTCTGCTCTTCTCTTATGCACATCATTTTTTAACTAATGGTATCTTCTAGAAGTCATTTATGTCACTTTACATCTAACTTCCTGCTGCTGTGTTTCTCAAATTATTAATGTTTGGAAGAGTGTTCATAGCTAGCGTTTCTCAGAGAGTAGCTCTTTACCTGCCCAATGCCGTCTGTTTGGACTGTGCATGCAGGGGGATACGACTATTTTGCCATCTCTTCACAAAGTCCAGGCTGCGTCCACAATTTGCAACTTCCTGCAGGGCAAAGAATGACAACCAATTGGGTGTATATATAGAATGAATTGGACGATTCTTCAGAGATTCTCTGTAGCTCAACCAGAAATAAGAAAGTATCAGTTGGAAAAGCTAAGTCTTTCAGGAGCATTTTGCATTCATTCCTAACGTCCTGATAACGCAACCTTGTGTAACAGCTGCCTGTGGTTTGTTACTGCCCCTCTTGTGATAGCTTTGAGTCCACAGCTGAGCAATGGGGGAGGCTGTAAGAACGTTTCTCAGCTGCTTCAGCAAAAAGCTCAGCCAGGTCAGTGTCAGATCCCTTCAGGAGCAACCAGCTGACTGCTCACCGGACAGAACTCGTAGGATGTCCGTGTCCCACTGGCTGTGCCGCAGGGATCAGTTCCATCTGGTGGAACGGCTAGAACAGACGGCTGGTGGGGCGGAGGGGGTGAAGTATCTCAGGCTGTCATGGTTGTTTCTGCAGTGATCTTCTCTCACCAGAGCTTTATTTCTGAGCTCTCTTTGCACAAACAACATCTGTGAATGTGATTTATCTCACTTAACTTTAGACATCGGAAAGGTATGTGCCAGAGTCTAAAGGAGGTTCCTTTTACAATGAATGGCGATATACCTCCAAAGAGCTCTTTGTCTAACTTATTGTAGATGGCTATCTAAGGATGAGATGAATTGCCCTCTGAACTGTCTGGGTTTTTTTCATGGACTACAGAAAGAAACTACAGAATTAGGCTGGCCTTTAGCATTTAGCTTTTTGATCTGTAATTTAGGACAGCTAAACCACCTTATGGGAAAGGTGGAACAAGAGATTGAGGCAGAGAACAAGACGAGACCTAATTATTTCTGTGAAACAAGAGAGGAGCGAATACATGGAACAGACTTTTCTTCTTGCTATCTGAGTGCATCTCCTGTAAATCCCCAGCTCTGCAGACACCGTAAGGCATTGTGGTTGTCTGATGATGTGATGCAAAGCAACCAGACTCCGTTAAGCGAAGTTCACAGACAGAGCTGTGTGCTGTAGCCTCCATAACCCTTGTCTCTCACTCGGTGGAGAAGGACTGGAAGCTATTCCCCCTTGACTTCTGGATGTGAACTCAAAGAGCAAATCTATAGCTGGAGCACATTCCCAGAACTGCAGCAGAGCAGAAGTGGCCATTATCAGTTACACTAGCCGAGGAGGTGCTTCTGATTTAGGTCCAAATGCTGTCCATCCAAACTGGAAGAAATTAACTTCTGCATCTTTTGAAATACATTCAAATCTACAGGCTTGAAAAGAGACTATGAATTTCTCTAAATGTCAGTGTTGGAATCGGTGAGGATTCCAAGTCCTGAACTGGCAGATTTGAAGTGCAAGCTTGGAACTTGGGCTGTAGATCATTGCAGCATTTTTCATTCTGGTAAGTCTCACTTGCGAGGTATTGCTTTAAGCTACCAACCACTTCCCTCCTCACATATACGTGTAATTTACACAAGCCTGGGCTCCCCAGCACACATACAAGTGCCCACCCAGGCACAGGCACCTTCAGCCAGTGATGATCAATTGTATGATTAAAAAACTGGAAGCAATGACTGAGAAAACAAAATGGAAATTGGAGATACGGTAAATGTTTGTTGTAAACAGTATCACAACTGAGTCAAAGCAGACTCTCAGCCTGATCTCATCAAAGGGTAAAGCTGGGATAAGTTTTATGTTGGAGTATTCTTTGGGTGGTTTTGTACTGTTAGGCAGCAGTTGGTATAAGACCTGTGATCAATAGCTGGACTTGCAGCTACCACTGAAATTCAGATAAATTCTCTAACTCGGTCTAATAAAGGGGAAAATTCAAGCTGCAGCCCCGAGTTTGAACTGGAAGCCATGCGCGGAGACCAGAGGTCAGAGCAAGCTGCCTGACAGAGGCAGGTCTGGGCACCAGCAGTGTACGTCTGTCTAAGGGAAGCAACATTTACACCACCGCGTATGTCTAAAGGAAGCAACGTTTACACCACCGCGTATCTCTTTCTAAGGTAAGCAACATTTACATCAATCCATTTGAAAATCAACTCGCTCAGGGTTTTTAATTGAAGTCTGGGAACATTTCTCAGCAATCTGGATATCATTTTAAAAAAGGAGTTAACAAAGTCCAGCAATTGCCCTATATCTGGTATGCTACCTTTTCTGTGAAAAAGGTGTAAAGCATAGGATAATAACTGCCTTTCAAAATCTAATATTGGAAAACTACTTCTTCTTTCCTTTAAGAGCTCACAAGGGCTTGTTGAAAAATTTTCAGATTGGTCTTTGGAAAATGTCATTGAAAAATTGGCCACTAGAAAATGCAATTGGAAAATTTTTCAATGGAATAGTGTTCTGTTAGAAAATGTGTTGTCATCCAAATCAATTGCCTATGGAAATGTTTCCATTCTAACATTTCGTTTTTTAAAAAATTAAAGTATTTCAATAATACTGAAGCAGTCCTTTTCAATATTTCACACACTTTCAATCTTTTACCTAAAACCATGTTTTTGTTTTAATTTTTTTTGGATTTACAGTTGAAATATTTTTAAAAATCTACATTTAAACATTTGATTTGATTGAAACACTTGTTGAAGAAAATTTTTTATTTTATGTTTATGTACTACAAAATAATGGAAGTAATGGCTTACAGCTATCAGCTGTGGTATGATGTCTATGATCACAAGAAAAAAATCAAACTGAATCTGGCTTTGCATTTTGTTTAACTCTGCTGCTAAAATGATGTATTATAGAAGTCAGTATCATGCAGTTCAGCACATTGGGGAATTGTTGCAGGTAAAAATTTCATGCAAACTTTATTACACAGAATTTGATATTCCTTTGAATCAGGATTCTGGCTGGAGGCTAAGCTGTCAATCGGTCCGTCTGCAGCAGAGACAGCTCTGGCAGCACAATTTGCAAGGGAGTAGGAACACACACAAAGCAGACTTTTGCCTATGAACTTTAAGTGGAGATAGTTGCCAAAGCTGGAAAAGTGCCTGTAAACCTGTTAGAGGTTTCTATATTCTTTTATGCCAAGCTATTTTCATGGCCTAGGGTTTGAAAACTCTGCGGCAAGGATGAAGTCAGAGAGACACTGTTCAGGTAGGCTTAATTCAGCTCTGAGGGGCTGAGGCGGTGTGAACCCTGGGGCTGTCACGCGGGTTACAACGCTGCACGGGCACACGAGGCTGAGGTGTTTAAGCAGCAGTTATTATGCTGTCCCCCGCGGACTGGAAAAGCAAGACACAGTTAGGGCTTGGGAACTTCTGGGAGAGCAACGTTCTGGGGTTTGCAATTATTTGGACTGAGCACTCCAAGCCATTCAGCATTAATCAGCTTATACCGAGAAGCCTATCAAATGCGTTCCCCTGCGTCACTGGCTCCCTTGCTCTCGTTCAGTTCTGAGAACTGAGTAGTATAGTGCTATTTTGTGCTATATACTATCAAAAGGTATGCAAGATTTCAATCAAGAGCTTGTGATTCCTTTCTTATAAGTTACTTTGTTTTCCCCATTTCTCCTGCTTGCTCAGTTTCCAGAGTTCTTGGTTGCTCTCCACCCCAGGTAACGCGCAGGCTGATTCAGGGTTTGTAGCCCTGAGCTCCTTCATCAGAGCACTACTCTGTGCACTGGTCCAGCACACCAAAAGACTGAAGAAAGTGTGTAAATTGAAACTTTAATTCTAGAAGAACCTTGTGCTTTACCAGACTTGTCTGTAGAAGAAAAGAAGGTTCTCCTATGGAGCAATACAACATGCATTTTGACTTTGGAGACCAAATCCCAGCGTGATTTTGGCTCAGTCACAGCGAGTAGGGTTGTTTTGTTCTGGCAGCTCGGATGGCAGCACAGTCGTTGCCTGGGACATCCCTCCTGGCACAGCAGGAGTTACACTGACACTGCTCTGCGCAGGTATCTGGAGGAACTGGGGTAACCATTCTGTCTGACGCTTTCCTGAACAGAAAACCTAATTCAGCCAACGCAGTGCTGAAAGACTACGACACAAAACTTCCTCCCGTATCTTTCAGGTACTGCAGAATTCTGCTGTGCTCCCAGAAATCACACTTGATATTTCTGCAAAACTATCTCTAGCCCTCAGGGATGATCCTAGATCCAAATCAGAAGAATCTGTGCCATTCTCACGGACTTTCCCCAACTTTTTCTTGTGTAAATTTTGATCTCTGAGCCTGCAAAACCAAACAGAAGGCCTCCCCTCTCTGCAGTTCTCATCTGTAGAACTAATGTTTCTTTATGAAGAAGGTGTTGCTAACCTCTTTGTAGAGACAGAGCGAGTGGACGGAGCTGTTGTGGCTTGTCAACACCAGGGTCTGGCTCCCCCGACCCCTGCGCAGTGCCAGCTCCCCTCGATCCACGCCGCTTTAGCCTCCCGACTCTGAATGAGAGTATAATGCAACTCTGGCAGCTGTATCAGGGATTTGAGTGGTAGCTGCCTTAGGCGGTGAGATTTCTAGTTTGATTTGAGAACCCTACCAGTAAGCCAACTTAGAACAACAGGAAGCTCATCCACCCTCCTCCCCCGCCTCCTTTTTTCTGTTTCTCTGCTGCAGAAACTTTCTGATGTTCAGATCAGAGGCTCTCCGGGGTTAAATGCACCATTAGTCACTGGAAAAAAGGGAAAAAAAGACCCTTTAAAAGCAGATGGTGGGTGATAGAGAACCTGTTTGAGAGAAAATATCTACACCAGCATGTCTGCTTCATCAGATATTAGCATCAAAAGCTGTCTAACAATTTAGCAACAAACAGCAATATTGATTTTCTTCCAAACTGCAGATACAGAAAGACAAAGATGGAGAGGTGGCTCTTTCGTAGGATCCCCATCGTGCCTGGGCAAATAACGAGACCAGACTGCCTGACAGTAAAGTACCTGCACACACAGTCCCGGCAGCGTGGCAACAGCAGCTTGCAGCTTAGAGGTTGTTAAGGGATGCACGAGCTAGCTCAGCTCCAGGCTCATCCGGAGTGTGTGCAGAATGGAGTCACCATCCCAGGGACGAAGAACTGGGACCAGGGCCAGGACCAGGCTGTTCCCACCAGGGAAAATGGGAAGTAGTGTAAAGTAGTGGAGCTGGGATGGAGTGTGGAAGAGCCCTGGAATGCAGCTTGCTTCCCTTGCTGTTTTAAAGGTACATGAAGTAATTCCTACAAAGCAGTCTGAACAACAGTGGCTACCACTCCACCTGTCCCTCCCTCAGATGCAGTAGCCATCCAGACTTTTCAGGGCACTGGCAAAATAGCCATTTTGCCACCTTGGCAATCTGGAAAAATTCCACCTGAGAACTAAGATGCAACTGGTTTCTCCTTTATTTTCTGTCCCAACTTTTTCACAAGTTGGTAGAAAAGACTCCTTGCGGTCAGCAGTCAGATCTTGGAACCATTTCTTGATGACAAGCATTGGGTATATCCAGTCCTTTGGAGAACAGCTTCTTTTTTCTGATTGAAATTCACTGCAACTAGTGGTCTCACATCAATTATGTACACTTCTCCTTGTCTATGTCTGAAATGTCAGTGAATCTGATAATTTTTGCTCAGAGAAGAAGCAGGGAACTAACAAGGATCTCTGACACAGCCTGCAGTGATTGCATCTACCACGGCATTAGCAAAACAGCAAGGAAACAGAAACAGGCACTGAAACTTTCTGAAGTTCAATCCCCTGCTCACAAGCTGATATTCAGAGAGTAGCTCCTAACGTAGTGCTTACGAAAGCACCAGGGCACGTCGGGACGCTGCTCAGGCAGGGCTACACAAGGCAATCTCTAGCCGTGGTCACGGGGACATCCAGAATGTTCAGGAAAGAAATAAGCACGGTAAGAAATAAAAAATAACTCATAATTAAACTGAGAGATTTATTCCTGGCACAAATGGACACAATTCCATTACCTTTCAGTTCTGTTGAAATATGCACCAGAAGGAACTAAGCTGGATATCGACTCTGACCTAGTTGGAGTTCCTTACAGTAACATTACTGTATTGTTAAAATACTGTTTCAAGAGCCAATTTTTGGTTGTTGCCTTCATTTTTACACCCTAGAGAAAGCCAGTGGGGTAAACTTCTATTAAATGAATGTGAAAAATTGATGCCTGGTTCTAAGTGCACGTTTATAAATATAACATCAAATCCAGTGGCTTGCAGCAGCTTCTCTCCCAAACAGCTCTGCCCTCCGAGCGCCGCCTGCTCTGCTGTCGTAATGGTCTTTCTCTGACCAACCTCCTGAAACAACCAGTCCTCCAAAACCAGCCTTATGCTGGTGAGATTTGGCTTTGTCATTGTAGCACATCTGCAACATTTACTTCTCCATATCCTGGTGCTGAGCTGATTTGCTCATTATCAGATTGCTGTTTATTAATCAAAGCGGTAACAATGGGACAGAGAAGCTGGAATACAGCACAGACAGTGCTTCATTTGTTCCAATTGATTTTCCTATCACATTTTATTACTACTATTTACTTTGTATGCCTCGGGAAGATTGAACTGCACTGTGTAGTAGGGGTACGTATTTGAATTTCTCTTCTTTTTAGCTCTGACTATTTCTATTATGATAGTCAGAACAGTAGGTTCTTCCAGCAACTAAGCCATGACCTTCTCCGCTATAAAACAGCGTATGGAGATTTTCTGATAATTAGACTCCACCAGTGTGTGAAGTCCTGCAGGTGGAGTCCAAGGGAAATCCATGAGAATCACGGATACTGAGCACATCTGAAAATTAGATCTCCAAGACGACATCTTACAAATTCTCAGCACTGACCAGAACCGTTGCAGTAGCTAAAGCAGCTGGGAGGTGTAATGAAAGAGCGTGCAGAAGAGACATACACATATGCTTAGGCAAGGACGAGCTGGTGGTTTCAGGATGAGGTTTTATCTTGCAGTAAAATTAATGGAGAAGTTGGTGATGGTGATGTATGTTTCTTCCTGCTTCTTCCTAGCTCTTTTCTGATGTCTTAGATCACTGTTCGCAAGCTGGATCTTGCAAACTTCAGCCAGCACATCCAAAACACCAGGGAAGACCAGATGATTGCTCTCAGGAGGTATGTGGTGCTTATGGAAGTTGACGCATAGGTCAACAAAAAGACAAAGGATGGCACATGCTGTAAGATTGCATTAATCGTCTGCTTTCCATAAACAAGGCTCACTGAGAACCAAAACCACCTCAAAAACTGCCTGAAGAAACTATCAAAATCTGTGGTGAAGCTCCTATTTTCAGCGCAGCTAGGATTTCACTCTAGAGATTTATAAGTGTTTGAACTATATTTATTCTGAAATTGCCCCATTCGATGAGTACAACAGGAAACTCATGGTTGGCTGCAACTGTAGGTGTGAGATGCAGTTGCGTGGGGAGGTGATGAGAATATATTATTTTTAAAAAGCTTTGTTTTCTAGATTAATTTTATAATTAGCCTAATTCAGGAGTGAGGAGGCAGCTAGCAGGTGGTAGCATGTGTCGTTAATAAGTTCAAAACAGAAACCACAAATAGTCAGCTGAGCTGAAAGTTTCCATGGGCTCTTCACTGTTACTGGAAATGTGAGAGTCCCTCACACAGGAATTTCTTTCTTATCACATGTTTTGTCTTGCTGAGATGCTGTTTTGTAACTGAAGCAGAATGTGCAAATGCGTGTGCATGTGCAAACACGTATCCGTGTGTGACAGACATGTGCAGCTCCATCCTCTTTGGGAACATGCCGCATGACATCAGGTAGAATTACTTTTTTTTTTTTTTTTTTTTCCCTACTCGCAGAGCTGCTGCTTTTGTTCTGCTAGCAGAAGATTCTGGGGTTTAGAGCAGAAGATGCTGAGCTGGAGTGTCCTGGCCCCCTCTCTGAAGTACGTACATACACCTGTCAGTTGTCCGACAGTCTCTGAGTAGCATGACTTTGAGCTTGTCTGATGGTTCCCTATCCTCCTGCAGCTGATGACCTTCAGCTGCACCAAATAATTATTTTCTCACTGGATTTTTTTCGGCAGCAGTACGGGTAATTGAATGATTGTAAAATAGGCCACTAGGCCACTAGGGGTTAAGTGAAAACTAAAATATTGCCATCTACAGGAACATTTTTTGGTCACACTTAAGGTCACAGTCAGATAAAGGGTTAGGAAATATCAACCTGAGACTTTAACATCACAAATGGGTTTCTGCAAGCACGGCTTGTGGGTGATGGGAGGGGTGAGGAAGAAGGGAGGAGAATACACGGATACTGGTGGGGGATTTAACCTGGACAAAACTCAGACGCCTGGGTAAGGTTCACTTGAGCAGGATTGATCAGAGTGGAAACATTAAGTATCCTTGTTAATCTGGCACTGTTTCATTCATGCTGTATTATTATTGTTATCAGAACCCATGATTTACTGTGTCCAGCCTGGATCAAATTCAGCCGCTGTATTTCTCAAGATTATTTTCTCACCCTTTCTTACTGAAGTGCATTTATGGCAGCTGAAGTTTTACAGCTTTTTAAAAGAATGATGTCTCCCTCCAGTGGTGATGCGACACAACTCGGTTTCCAAAATCAGGCCGTGCGAGTTTGAGTAAATGAGTGTGCATGGTAACACTTCCATGTGAAATGATTTTGTGACGCGCAGAAGAGAACGACCTTTCACTATTAGCCACCTATTTGTATAACGCTTCTCCCAGTAGAACTGCCCTGTCGACTTGAAAATCCTCTCTTGTATAGCAAATCTCATTTTAATACTCTTTGTTTTCACAAAATAGTTTAATCTATGGTAATAGCACTGAATTCCCACTCAGTTTGCATGTTTACTATTTGAATAGTAGTAGTTGTTGTCCACTGATTCCAGAGTTGTACGATAAAATACTGGGCTGGCTCCCATCACCCTGTGCCATGAGGTAATACAGCGCTTTAGACATTTTGTAGAAAAAAATCTCTTTGGATTAAGCTGTTTTCAGTTCAGAACAGACATGTTCAAGCCCTGGTCACCTTGTAACAGAAAGCCATATGATACAAGTGCACTGGGGTGAAGAGATATTGATTTACCTTCTGTAAAATAAATGTAAAGTCAAAAGCCGGAGCATTTTTCAGCACCTCTCCAGTACTCTGCCTGATTTGTGTGACCCTTGCTGCAAGCCCCGAGTCGCAGACCTTTCGCTATACATCCCATGCCTTTCTAATCATCCCTGAATTGCAGATTCACATTATGAGTTGCAAAACTTGTGTGGCCTGTGTTGTGAGCTGCAAGTACTCCCCTACTCATCCCTTCTGTGTTCCTTACTCAAGTTCTCTATTTTTCCCCTCTCTCTTCACGTTTCCACATCTGAGATAAACTTCATAAACCACTTTTCTTAACCTCCCTGTGCCTTACTGTAGTCCCAATAGAAACCGTGCAATATTAAAAAGGAAATTAAAAAGCAGAGTCATACCTCAACATGGGAAACAGCAAGGAAAGTTATTCTAGTCAAAGCAGTATTTAGTGTTAATTATGCTTTTCCTTCCAATAGTGAATAACCACTTGGTGCTCAGAAAGTTTGATTATAATATGTCAGTGGTGCTTTTAGTTACCATTCTGCTGATTTTATGCCAAAACAATGGGCTGTGATGGCTTGAGAATCAGCTAAAGAGTTCTCCTTCTTCTGAGTATCATAAATGGGTTGGAGAAAACACATTTGGGCATTTTCATTCTCAGCTCTTTCATCATCAGAACTGTGATATAGAGTAGCTTTCTTCAGTGCTCACTGTATCACAACCGTTTGCTAAAATATGAATATATTTTTGAAGATAAAATGTTATCTTGTCTCTTCCAGGAGAATGCATTCTTCTTCCATTTATTTTGGGTGGCTGGTTGTACTTTTGCCCTGTCACCCACAAATATTCATTGTATGTTTCTTCTTCCTTCTCTCTAGCCAAGGTTATAAATTAAAATTCAATTTCATTAAAACTGTAAGTAATCATTCTCTGGCTCTCATTAGTAATGATTCGGTGCAGGGGGATCCCGGCTGCTCCCACAACTGTAATTCAATCGGACTCACCAGCTCTGGTTCACAAATCGCTTGAGCTGCACTTTCTTCACAAATTTATGGCATCAGCACTGTCCAGAGGTTGAATTACAGCTGCAGGTTTGATCAGGGACTGCATTATTCTGCATCTAATCCCTGCATTCTGACAGCAGCGGGGGGGAGCACTGTTGTTTTACAGGAACGGTGCATTGTTCTTCTGCTTTATGTCAGGGGCTGAATTGCCTTTGGAATCGGGGAACTGTCAGCCCAAAGCTACAAGCAAACAACAAGCTCAAAATGACACTGTGTATAAATAACAAACATGGAGACAGTCAAAAGGCAGCACTCCTCCTCCTGCACTCCCCTAAATTACTGGGATGGTGATTGACCACAGACTGTGCTCTTGCATCGTCGGATGCTATCTGAATATATTGATGCTCTCTGAATATATTGTTGAAATGTGCCTCCCAGCTTTTACCCGAAATAAGGAATGTTGATATTCACTGGTGGCAGAAAGTCACTTAAACATTGATTAAATACTTCAGCCAGGAGCCATATTCACGCACTCATTCACATACGAGCCTTTCCTCTTGAGCAGTGATCTGCAGCCTGTGGCATTCTTGGCAAAAAGGGTCCGTCAGCAGATCTGGAACGGCATGCAGCAGGGCCTGTGCCATTTTCCACAGAGGTAACGTATCAGCCGTCGGCTGACAGCCGGGACTTTGCCTCCTGCAAGGCAATATGCCCCCAAACCCACTCGTACCCACGGTTTAAGCCCAATGGAAAACAGAAGCCCTCACCCCTCCTAAAACACCGTATTGTCGTTCGGCTGACTCAAGTGGGGACTCGTGGCTCTTCGTTTGGAATTGAGCGTTAGGACCAGAGAGGTACGTGTCCCAGCCACGTTAAACCTCAGCTTGGAACAGGAAAAAAAATGCATTGCCTTTGAAAGTTTCTTCTGCTTTAATGTATCCATACGCACGTGCTCCAGAAACAGAGAGCAGACCCATAGCGGGTGTGTTTCAGAATCTACCACTCATCTAATTTTTACTGTTGAATCATTAATGGAAATCACTGAACACGGGGCAATAAGGTAGCTTCACCACCGTTCTGGTTCTTGTGGCTTCTGCTAATTTTCTTGTGTAGTTTTGCTTGTTTTAATAGCAAAATCTGTCATATCCTAGTTTCGCACAAATCCTGGGAGGCAAATTACAAGAGATGTGGAGCAATTCCTGTTGACTTTAATGAGGGTTGTGTTTTTTTAAAAACTACTTTGCGAGGAAACCTAAGGTCCTTTTATTCCTTTATGCAACCTTGCTGGTTTTATATGCTTTGTTGTTGGAAAGACTCTGACATGAGAGAGGGTATGGGAGATGTCTGCATTCATACGACAACTCGGAGCAACAGCATTTGCCTACCGGATTGCAGCTTTTAGCTGAGCTGTCTGAATCACCTGTTGTGTGCAGTCCCCTGTGGCTGCAGGATTCTCTGTCACTGTTTCCCAGGTGTATTCCAACATGTTTTCAGTGTATTTCAGTTCCTTCATTTGCTCATTTTTTATTCCTTTGCAAACTGAAATATGTTTTTTCCATTCCTAATTAACTCCCTGCCACCCCGCTTGTGGTAAAACCTGATTTATTTCTCCTTCTCTGCACTGAGAGGACAGGATACTTAATCTCCTCTGGGTGGACGCTGAAACACCGTCTGAATAAAATGCTGATCACTCATCTGGTTAGTTCCTGCCAGCTCTTCTCTGCATTTCTGCCGCCTGGGTTTTGCATCATTTGCTGTCGTTCCTTTAAATGACAGACTCCCTTCCTTCTCCATTTTTTGGAGACTAATAATTCCTAAATTAGCTCCTAGTCACATTAGGTGTGTGCGTGAGTGTTTATCCTTTCATATTATCCTTAAGACCATGAATATTCACAAGCTCAAAAGGATTGTTTGGATAAACCCTTTGAAAGGGTATTAAGCTGATGGCTACAACTTATTGCGCTTGCTGTTCTTTTGAGGCATTTTTTTGTTGACAGGGACCCCCTTTTATACTAACGTCCACTTGGTAGCTGCAGAGGAGGAAAGGCGGCTGGGGATCCCCCCGTTGAGGGAGCAATGAATAAACGTGTTGTAGAAACAAACAACTACAGCAGCCCAAGGAATTAGCATTTTGACAGCCTCTGTGTTTGATACCCATCTGCAAAGTAAAGAATGAATATCGGATGTATGTGGATGCATGCATACACGTTTGCAGTGGCAAGCTCTTTCAGATGGCAAACACTCACTGTAAGTGCCAATCTTTTTGCACATCTTGAAAATATTTGTGTAAAAAAGGAAAGAGAAAAGATCGCCCATCTGCAATGTGCCGTGGAAAATCATGTGGGCAGAATGCACACCACGGGCCGAGCGCAGGGAGCCAGCTGAAGGAGGTGAAGAATCAAGATTTTTCTTCGTTGTGCTGAAGCCTTGAGAGACCCATTTAGTGACATCTCTAATAGCACGCGTCTCAGGTGCGCGTCCATTCTGCCTCCCCTTTGAAACTAACCCGGGCTGAGAAACTTAACGGTGAATTCAGGCAGAGGGCTTGGAAGCCGGGCCTGCCAGCCCATTAATGGTCTCAGGCAAATACTGCGGACTCTCTTCTATTTATTCGCCCTAAAGTGTAGGTGTTAAGAAATATGAGGCTGGTAAGTGGGTGACAGGCATCTGCAAGCGTCACCTCAGCAATTCAGGTTAGCAGAGAGCCTTGGAGCAGGATTGTAAAAATTGCATCATTTGTAACCTTTTCAGCACCAGGCTTTCTAAAAAAACCCTGTAACCAACAGCTTTCCTTTGGACATGAAGAGAATAACTAAAGAGAACATCTGTTTTCCCTTTAGATGTGGAACTGTAATAGCAAGCCATGCATAAATTTTATTAAGGCTTGCTAATTTCCTACGAGTTTGGGGAGCTACATGTTATCCGTGGAGATATTTGGCTCTGCATCACCAGATGAACAGCCCTTTTAAAAACAATGCAGAAAAAAATGGACATAGCTTGGCAGCAAACACGTTAGGTTCTGTTCTCAGGGAGCTCCGTTTTCTTTGGCTTTGTTTTTGCACTTTTTAGATTCGTGCCTTTTTTTCCCCTCTTACTGTCACTCATCTTGTTTTCCGATGACTTTTTATAATATAGACGACTAAATAAAACATGTGCCTTCATTGACAAAACTACTTACTGCCTGAGTCTTTTGTACTCAATATCAGAGGTCCAAACACTTTAAGGACCTACATCTGGTTTTAAGTTGTTTCTGAGATGCCAACCTTTTTCCGTATGCTGAGGACACGTGCTGTTCTGTCCCTTTGTGCTCTAGGAAGGTATCTCCAGATTTACTACTCGGAAGCAAGGGCTGTTGAGACATAGCCCCGCTCACACCCCCCAGGCCCAGTTTCTGCACCCTCTGAGGAAACACCTTTGAGTAGAACCTGACTCTCTGACCTCTCTATAGTCTCAGAACCAAGGTACGGTGTCCGTGTGTGCAATCACAACAACTTCACGCTAAGAACTTTGAGCCTGCAGGACGCTTGGCAGGACATGCCTGGAATTACACAGATCACGCCTTGTTGCATGAAATAAGTAGAAAAGTCACAGGCTGGGTTAAAAACATGCTTGTCTTCTCTCAATAATTAATTGTTTGGGGATTAATATGAGGTTTTGTGTTTTGAAAGTAAACTAATCCACTCGTTGGCTGGTGTGTAATGAAGGAGAACAAGCTACTGTCAAACAGTCTGAAAATAGTGCAAATTAACTACGTGAAGTGTCACGACTCACATATTTTATGTATACGAGTAATGTATCCTCTGCGGGACAGAAGATGAAAATATCACATGGAAAAGAAAAAATGGTGGCTACCGGTTTAATAAAAGAAGCAGGTATCCTTTGCTTTGGCATAATACGGCATTTTTACTGCTTAGTGGCAGCTGGGCTGGGCTACTGCAAGAGAATCCATGTTTGTGGATTCACAAGCAGTATGAACCAAAGGTTCTGCAGCCTCTGTGCTCACAGAGCTAGCAAAGGGGAAAGAAATCAAAATGCACTGAAATAAAGCAATTATAATTTGAAAGGACTGCTTGGTTATCCATTTCTCTTCCAGTCTCAGCATTGCAAGGCTGCTCGTCATTCTGGACCTAGATTTAATGTCTTGATGTCAGTAGTTAAAAGCTCAACGAGTTTAGGCAAAACTGGATCAAAAAAATGGGTGCGTACCCCAAACAACTGTATATTAAAGCAACGTTAGAAGGGACAAGGCAAATACTGAGATACAAATTCACTAAAGTGGATTCTTTTCTTGAGAAATGCCTAACTACATTTTTCTTTGGCTTCACGGGAGTTAAGACTGCAATCACTTCAAAGACCTGGGATCTCTGAGAAAGAGCATATTACAATAGCGATCATAAAGTCTTGCAGAAAACATCCAGCCAAGGTCGCAATACCTATAGCAAAAAATAATATATTAGTACTGGAAGCTTCCCATATACTTAATGATGTTACTAGAAAATAGTTGATCTGTTTGAACTATTTTTGTTTCTTTCCTCCACAGGGGAACATTATTCACTTTGTCTCTCTCCACTTTTTCATTCCGCTGTGGGGAGTGTGCCGAGAGAAGGCCATTGAAAAAGCCATATAAAACCTCAGAGAATGCAGTGAGCAGAATACGGCACTTCTAACATGACAAAACTACCAGCTTAGCTAAGGGCTTGAAGTGCGTATAAACTGCAGCACCTCCTCAGGCGAAGAGAGTCAGTCTCAACAACGGAGAAGAAGCAAAAGAAGTTTAGATCATAAATCTTCTTCAGATCTACAAGCTTTGCTATCGGAATGCACAACATGCAATTCAAGGGCATCTTGACATCTTTAAATAAGTCAGACTAAGCCAGGAGTGCTTCTGCCCTGTGGTAACAGCAGTTCGATGTTTTGACTGTTTGCTCATCTACACAGTGGTCAGAAAGGACAAAGTGGATGATTTATCAAGTCAGGTGATTCCATTAGGGCATACTTTTTCTTGATGTTGCCTTAAGATTGCTAGGTTCCTGCCTAAACTCGGAAGTTCAAATTACATTAGCGCTAGCTCTGACATTGCTGCCTGGTGGTGTAGTGCAAGGGGGTAGGCATAGCCTCCTTGCTGTATATTTGCGTCCCAATTTCACTGAGCAAAATGTTCTTCCTGGCAGTCATAAGTGTCTGGTAGCACTCAGGAAGACAACAGCCATGGCCCAGGTATGGGCACACATTTCGTTTTGTAATGCTTAAAGGGTCCATTCTCTGCATTCTCGGCTGAAGTGGCAGCACCTCCTTCCCAGGGGAGAAGGGAGTCTTCAAGCTACAGGTCACAGTGGACTGGGTAAGAATGGGCCATCATCCAGGTGCGGACTTGGGAAGACTTTGGGATTAGTCAACTTTGAGCTTCAAGAGACTGAAATGATAGCTCTGCATCCTTGCAAGGGCTAAATCCATATATCATCTCCATGCTTGGCCCAGGTAGAAACAAGGGGGGGCTTGAAACAGATAGAAAGAACCAAAGTTGGGCACCAGAGCCCTCCTCGTGTGACGCACTTTGTGCCAGCATTCATCGGTGAGGCCATGTTCTCTCCTGGCCTTTCTGTAAGCAGAAAATGGGACTTGCTGACTGGTGCTGACGATCGGTGGTTTTTCTGTAACTTCTTCTTGATTTACCTGCGCTGTCCAGACATCACTCCCATCTGCAATAAGGGCTTCACGTACGGGCAGTCCACTGGCTTCTCCAACTGCTATACAGCTTTTCAGCTTTAATCTTCTGCCATCTGTTTTCAGGGCCAAGGCCTCAGAAGTTCATGCTCCAGCCTTTCCTCTAAGAGCTCCCCATCTTCTGCTCATGATTCAGCTGCTTTGTAGCCAACACGGGAAATGGAACTAACGTTGCCCTCATTGCCTCTTTCTTTCTATCCTCCAGTCCTCTATTTTCATCCAGCTTTTAGTCTCCTTTCCCCTCACTATATATTTATGGGAGATGAAGGAAGGAGAAGTAGAAGCAGCTGTACAAGTATTTCTTCATCTCAGCAGAAAGAGAACAAGAGTTATAGGAAGAAGCAGAGATAGGGAAAAGGAAAACACAGTAGAAATAGAAAAAAAGGTAAAGCTGGAAAACTGAGAAAGTAAAAGAATAGAAAAATAAGTCATCAATATTATGATTATTTACTGGGGGACTTGCACCTATTGCTTATGCTGATAACAAAACATCTGCAGAAACATCAATAGAGATCATCATGTGCATCTGTGAGGTTCTGCCCAGCCCCTCAGCAAGGCGACAGAAGGCGTACTGCTGCAGATCTGCGGTCGTAAACAAAATTCTGTTTTGTCCTGGTTTTAGAACAGCTTCTGAATGATTAGATGAGGAACAACAGTGCTGTGGGGGAAAGGGGGGGGGTGGTGGACCTTTTCTTTTTGACAATTAGATGTGAGCTGTTGAAAGCTGCTTTCATGGATGAATGCATAGAAAACTAAGAACGTCTGGCAACTGATTTGTTTGATTAGTTTATTGTATACCATAATTTCACTCTCACTTACGGATGAAGAAGGCCTGTCGCAGGAGTTGGACCTCATAGTTGTTTGAATTCTCTGCCAAAACCCCTTAGAACCTCCGAAGTCTGAAGAGGACCTCAAGTAGAGCACAGACAAAGCTAGTGAGGCAGGAGTAACTGAGCTAATCAGAAAATACCAATCTGGGCACTTCACAGTGACATAGGGGCTGATTTGCAGACAGCTTAGCATCTGCGGGTTCCAGCGGGAGTCCTGAGTGCTCAGCTGTTCTGAAAATCAGGCCCACAGCGTACTGGGGGCTTGGGGGCTGAGTTGTTTTTCTCCATCCTGCTGGTCTGACTGGTTTCTTGTGGGGCAGTGATGACATCCAGTGGAGAGACCGGTGAATTACAGCAGGATTTTACATAGGGAATGAGCTGCTGCCGTCTGATGCTACAATCGAAGGATAAGATCCTGGAAGAGAAAATAACTTTGTGAAGAAAGGTTCTGTTCTGTCGTGAATGGCTCATGACTAAGAGTCTTGTGCTGTTCTCCTCCTGACTTCTGCACTACCTAAACGTGGTTTTAAGTGTCTCCTCTTGCTAAGGAGAAAAAGACTCGCGCTCTGGGGAAGTGTTGACAACAGCATCTCACCGGGATTAATACTCACATGGGAGTCTCACTTCCATGGAAGGTTTTGTTTAATTGCTTTCTGTTTTGCTTGAAATCTGTGACTCCCTGATCCTTTGGGACATCTTAAGGCTTCTTAACAACATTAACTTTGTAGGAAATCTGTCATTTTAGTGTTTTCCCTCAGCTCTCTGTGTCACTTGTCCCACTATGTGCCAGCCTAGTTTGCCCCAGTGTTTGGTGCAGGCCTGGGGTGGGATAAATTATCTGAAGCTTAAACTGGATTAGATGTTTATGGCATAACTAATTGGAAGCACAGACGAAAGAAGAAATACAGAAAGGACCATACAATCTCATAGAACGGAGGACATGTGCCTGTCTTTTATGATTTCATTTTGCAGCCAGAAGGTCTGGGATCCCAGCCACTGCTTGGTGATCACATACCAGCTGCTTCCGAAAATGTTATTTTTCTCCTCCAGTACCTAATCAGGAGACCAAGGGGATTTTCTTTCAGATGTGTACATTGATACTGTAATCTCCGCCTCATCACCACCCCAGCACTAGATTGCTTCAATATGCTTTGCAAGGAATTACACCTGACATCAATCAAGAAATTAAATTTCACCCAGAAAACCACCACGTGCTGTAGAGTGCTTCAGCAGAGGCACAGCTTCAGTGCAGGTGGTGGCAGAGGCCCCTCACTGCTCTCCGGGCAGCGCTCTGACATCAGCTGCAGCCGTCACAGGCCGAAGCCGGGAGTGAGCGACGCCCTGGTGCAGCTGAGCCTCAGGCTGCGGCCCGCGGAGACCAGTCTTTGTATGGTTTTAAAAACTGGCTTAATAAGACATTATGGATACTGAAGTGCCCTGACTGCACATTCTCATTTGGTGGTGTCAGCAGTGACACACTCCTGTATGTTACTGGGTGACTTTTACAACCTGACGGCTGAATCGCTCGGGTGTGAAATAACCCCCGCTGCTTGGGTTTCCCCAGGGCATTACTAACACCGTCCCCCCAGTAACGACGCTACAGCCAAGCCCCGAGCGGCCACCACCGCCTCAGCGACTACCTCACGCCAACGGCCTGGGACGTAACGCGACGTAACACCACGCCCCGCGCGGCGGATCCGCCTTCTCCCACAGCGAGGTCCAAGCCCCGCCCCCTGCGAGACCACCTCGCTTGGGGGCCGGCCCTCTCGCCTCTGATTGGTGCTTGCCCCGCCACCAGCGGGACAGCTCCGCCCCCGTCCCCGCCCCGCGCTGTCCCTCCCGGCGCTGCCCGCCCCGCGTTGCCTTGAGCGCTGTCGCCCGCTTAACCCCGCCCCGCGTGTCGGCTTCTCCAATTGGAAGAGGGAGACGTTGACCGACGCTCCTGTCTCCCAATAAGGTGCAGCGTTAGCGGGGCGGGAGGGCCGGACAGGCACCTCCCTCCGCAGGCGGCGGCGCCGCTCCCTGACTGAAGGGGCTGGGGGCTCCGCGTCCCCCCGCCCCGCCGCGTCTCAGCGGGACCGGAGGCGGCCGCTGGCTGAACCCGGGCCGAGGGGCTTGGGGGCGTCTTTCTCGCCGCTCCCCAACCCCTCGGCGCCCCCTCGCCGCTCGGAGAGGAGCGGGGCGGCGGTGCCCCCTCTCCGGGCAGGGCCTGCGGGCCGCGCCCCGCCGCCGCCACCCCTCCCCCCCGGCCG
>VXBL01008623.1:785070-821567 GCA_013400195.1 Aramus guarauna
CGACGCGATGCTGGCCCGGGAGAGGCGGGCCGTCCGCCGCCTGGTCAAGATCCTGCTGCTGGGCGCCGGCGAGAGCGGCAAGTCCACCTTCCTCAAGCAGATGCGGATCATCCACGGCCGCGAGTTCGACCAGAAGGCGCTGCTGGAGTTCCGGGCCACCATCTACGAGAACATCCTCAAGGNGTTGCTCCGCCGCTCCTCGGATGCGCCCTCTCCTTGGGGAAGGGGGTTCCTGTGGGGCAGGTGTTTCGGAAGGCGTGTACCTTTTGTGCGACTGCCTGGCGGGCTGCGGGAGGCGAGGCTCTGGGCTTCCAGCTATCCGTCAGAAGGCCTCGATGGGAAAAGGCTCAGAGAAAACTTCCCCGCAAAGGGGATTGAGAAAAGCTTTGTGGAAACGCAGAGGAAAGAGGATATAGGTGTGGCCTCTGCTCTGGAAAAAACATTATGAGAGCATCCTCTAAGTCAGAATTGGAGAAACTTCAAAACTTGAAGAAATGAGGAGGAGTTTCCACGTCTCTGCTAAGTCTCCTGAGTCTATGTACCTCAAGATGGTCCTGAGTCTATGCACCTCAAAATGGGTCCCTGTATGGATGTTGTGGCTGCAAGCAGTTGTTACGTGATACATCTTCAGAAACAGGGGAGTGTAGGCCCTCGGAGTTGGGTAGTGTGGGATGTTATCAAGCGTAGCTCTGAAATGGGAATGATTTTGTTTTAATACTTCTGCAAAAAAGTTTTTGTTCAATGCATGTACAGACTTTATAGTGCTTGTACTGTATTTCTCTAGTGTATGGACAATGTACGGGCTACTGATAGAGCCTTTGGCCTACAGAGAATTAAGGAAAATCAGCCCTGACAAATACTGTTTCTTTCTGGGTAAACAAGCTTTGACGCCTTTTGCAGGTCGAAGTGGTTGTATTACAGAAAATACCTAAAGATGCATTAAAAACTTACTTAAGAATATATCTGTCTTCATAATCTTTCAATAGAAGAACTGCTACTTTCCTGCCTATATTTTTCTGTAGTACTCTCCCCATTCTTATATGGGCATGGATTTGAGAGGCTTTGAGATTTCGTGGAAAAATAAAGGAAAGAGAGCTGTGCAAGTGAAGGATAACAAGTTACTTCTGAATGCTCAGATTTGTTTTGAATAGAAGGTTATATGCACTTAAGTGCACGTACACAATGATTCTTCTTTTTAAGAATGCTGCTATTCTGTGAAAGGCTTTTGCTTCTGTTAGTGAACAGGAAAATTGTTGACTCACTTTCTTTTCCTTTTTTTTAGTCTGTTTTCAGGAGCATGTATGTGTCTTACGGCAACCCATTAACTGCAAGAAAGTTGAAACTCAAAAGCTTCTCTTTCATTGAGGTTATGTAAGCAAAAAGTGTTATGAGTTTTTTGTCTATACAGCTAGAAATAGGGAGTCTTATTTTAGAGGTCTTAATCACTGGCAGTACCGAAATAAGTATTTATTTGTTACTGCTGCTGATTTAAAGTAGTAGCTGAGGCTTTTAAATAAGCAATTTGTGAAAACAGAAAAAAAAAAATCTGAGACTCCTTTCTCTTTAAGATGTCTAAGCAATGCTAGTCATGGTAAAATACTGTAGTATTTTATCTATGCAGAAGAGCTTTCAGCAGTAGAACTTAGTGCTCTTTGGAAAGGAAAGTGTCTCCATCTTGTAGTAGGGGAGGCTGAGTTACGCACTTGAAACGCTTGTCTACTGGATGACTTTGGGCAAATTTTCAGAACTTAAAGTAGAATCCAGGTCCTCAAGGTAGCAGTCAGGTGTTCTGATTTCAAGACCAGTAGTTAACAACACTTCTCGGACTCTTGTCAGCTGAACACCTTTTTAAGCTGCCTAAACTAACATTTGGAAGTAATTTTTTGAAGTGAGTTAATATGGTTCAACAGATGGCCCTTTTGGCCTTGCAATTTGTGATTTGGGAGTGGTAGGTTAGGCTGTCCCTCTAGGTACGTGGACCGCATCTGTCTGAGTCTTCTCTTATTTCTCCAGATGACAGAGATGGCTCTTGCACATAAGACTACAGCTTACTTTTCACCTATAGGTTTTGGGGAATGGCTTGGCAATGGTTGCTATGCAAAGAGTTTGCAGGCGGAAGGAGAGAAAACAAAGGATACTAAAGGAGTTTTCTGGTGGGAAGGAGGTCTGAGACTGGGGTGTGGGGAGAAGGCAGTAGATGTTCCATTTGCTTTTTGCTCATCTGAAAGAAACCTGGTAACACCTTGATAATCTGCCATAGTCATCCGGAAGAAATCAAATACCAAGACAGAATTACAGGGCTTTCAAAACAGAGTGTTGTCAGTGTATTTATTTTAGGGTAATTGTGTAATACTTTCTTGTATTAAACTCTGTTCAGTGGAAAACCATAAAATGTTTCAAGTAGACGTATTTTGCTTCTTTGACGACGTAAATTGTCAAGTGAACCTAATCACCATCCTTTCTATATTAGAGTGTTTAAACTACAGGTTCTTTTCACTTTTTCAGGAAGTTCAGTCTACAATGATCATCCAGTAAGACTAAGGGGAGCAGAAATGACCATGTATCTAACTTACAAGAAAGGATATAAGATGAATTTTTATAGTATGATATGTGGACAATGAAAAATGAAAATGATCCTATCAAATAGCATATAAATCTGTTTGATGTTGTGAAGTACAGCTGCAGCAACCTTAGCCCCTTTTTCCACACAGTTCTCGGCATGGTCAAACAATGGGGCTGTTAAGCTTCTACAACACTGAGATCTGAGTTAGAAATGCAGTGTAAATCTCCAGGATTAAATGGTCAGTTTTAGTTTTCCAACCATGACTAAACTTCTCTCTGAAGGAGGAGGATTACAATTCTCTCAATAGTGCTTGATATTTCTAAACTGCTTATTGGGCAGTCTGTACAGCTTATGAAGAATGAAGGAACTGATTCAGAGAACAGAACCTGAAACCTCTTTGAAAATAACAGTGCTAAGTATGAGTTGACGTTAGTGTCAGCTTCCACTTTATTTTGAGTCTTCAGCTTCTTGCTTTTCCGATAGCTTCGTAGTGCTGAGTTCTTTCCTGACTCTGTTCTCTGTTTCTTATCCCCCACTTTGGGAAACCCAAGTTAGAAACAAAATGCTGCAACGAAATAAATCTGTGATACAGAATTTACTTTTCCATTTAGTACAGGTGATGGTTCAGGGCCCTGCTAGCTTTTTCTGGCATTTGTGGGATGGTCTTCAAATACATTAGTTTTGCTTTGGTTTAAGGTAAATAGTCATCGGTTAACTAGGGTTTTGCTTGTTAATCGAGGCTAAGTTTCAAAGTAACTTTTTGGAACTTTTTGATGATTGAAGTGAAAAGCAGTAGTGTTAATATTCTGGTATGAGTACACAGGCTTCACGACTTTAGCACACCCACTGGGAAAAGGAAAGTGGATAGGACAGGGCTAGCTGCTGCAGCATGAATTTAAAGGAGACTTGGATGTACAGAGAAACTTGGAAAACTTTTGTGTACCGTGAGTTTCAAATCAAAGAAATGGCTGGTGGTGTTACACGAGTGTTTTGATGCCTTCCAACTGTAGCTGAAGGAGTAGTCTTTTGATACCTCCCAAAACAGATGGGTTGGCCTTGCTACTTGCTTCCTTTGATAACAGTTAAAGAGCTTAGATACTTGATGAATCATGGCTCTGATGTTCCTTGTCTAAATGTTTTTTATTTCAAGTATGAGAATATCATGCTGCTTGACAAAACCCAGTTTAGCCGCATAAGAAAATAATTAATCTACAAGCACCAGAGTGGTACTTGCACCAGCTTGTTTGGGAGATTTCAATCTGAAGAGAGAAAAAAACTCAACTTTTAAAAGCATGAAGTATGATCTGTTGAGTTTTTTGGCAAATGTTAGTTTCCATGTTGAAAATGGGAAGGCCAGCTGAAGGTTTCAGTACATCTACGAGTGTTTTCTTGTTGTCTGTGGCCTGAATTGTGGTGATTGAGTAAGGAATTGAAAAGCCTGGAATTGTGGAGGAAAGGACTACTCAGGAAATGATGTGCAACTTCATTTGTGGGCTCTGGGTGGGAAAAAACAGCCGAAGATTGTGAACGTGAAAACTCTCTGAGGATACATCTTTGGGACTTTTGTGTGCAGTTGCAATACACATGGGCATACCTGAGAGCGCTTCTCCTCGATGGCTTGAATATGAGTTGACAGTGAAGTGGGCAAAATGAGTAGCCTGTGCTGAAGTCCCTTTTAAGAAGAACTTTGGACTCCTGCAACCAGTACTAAACCTAGACTGCCGCTGCTTCATTGTTGCAGGTACTCTGTATACCTTGAATGGGCTTACGTTGTGTTTATGATCTGACTGTAAGGTAGATGTACCTTGTGTCCTTGAAAAACAAAACAAGGAAACTTGCTTTCAGCTTGCACATTTCAGTCAGGTACAGATACAAACTCTGGGAAGTGGGAAAAGAATATTGGAGTGATATGGAAGTGATATTGGAAAAGAATATGGGAGTGATACTTCAAGTGACTGAATTACCTAGTCATTTGTAATGCAAGCATATTTCTTCTAATAGCCTACAAATGAAGGGAGAATACATCTTTTCATTAGGTGAACTCTAGTTACTCTTTAAATTGACTTGACTACACATTTCCTTAGGTATACATGCAGATTAATTTGGTAACCTGTTAGGAGGTGATGATAGTGACATTCAATCTGTTACTTCAGCGTTGGGATCTAGTTGTACTTGAGTAGTTGGTCACAGGACAGTGTCAATCTCACTTCTGCTGGGACAGCTTCTTTTGAAAGGAATGACAAGGAGAATACTCTGTAGGAGCTGTGGCTATTTAGGAGCTCTTCCGTAAAATTTAATATCCAAGTGCTAGAGCTCAGTGATAGGACTGGTATTTATATCTGATTCTTTGCTTTGTGCTTTTACTCTTTAGTGGTTATTCTAATACAAAAAATAATATTCACAAAGTTATGTAGAAAAGAAAAAAAACCCCTATGAGTCGTGTTGGTCTTCCTGTTCCAGGTTCATTTAATCAGTAACTTCCAGTTGATGTATTTTTTGTGTCTGAAATATAAACTTTGTCAGCTCTGGTGGTCTCTTTGTATTTGGGGTGTCTCTTGGTTGGGCTAGGAGAGAGCAATCTGTCTTCATTGTGGTGGATAATGGAAGAGGAGTAATGGTCAATAGTAAGTGATAAATATTCATCGTTGTTCCAAAATAAAGCTTACAATGCTCTTGTGATGTAGTCATTAGTATTGCAGAACATGAGTTAGTCCCTGGAGACTGTAGACACATACTTTGATGTTTTCCAGACAAAAGTTTAGTCACTTGAGTGACCAAATTTGGGAGCTTACATTATATTCAGTTGGTTGAGTATACGTATATTTTTATAACTAACTTGGAAACAGTATTGGCAAAGAAATTAGCAAATTTTGCTACTAAGAATGTTTACAAGAAAACTTTGGAGCAAAGGTAAACCAGTACATGTTTGAAGAAGTAAGTTCAATACAAATTACAACAAGAGAAAAAAGCTAGAAGGAATCAGAGGCTGTAGAGTTTCCAAATCAGTTTGCTTCACTTGTATGTTGTTGGCTTTTTTCCACCCTCGTAGGGTGAGGAACTGGTCTTACCCTAGCATTGAAGGCCCCTTTCTCTCTACCCTCCCCTTCTGTCTAAGCACATCTGCTGGGTACTGTGGCAGTACATTTATGAGGCCAGTGTGACAGGGTCTTGCAACTGGGGTGCTTTTGCAACTGCAGATGCTGCTTGCACTCCATTGAAAGCATGAACTAATTATGAACTAGGTATTAGTGTGATGATCTCGGGAAAAGGAGAAACCTGGTAATGTAATTCTGAAAGCATTAACTCGAAGCTTTTTTTAAGGTCCTGCACCAGTTGTCCATGACCTCTGAGGTCATCAACTCTCCACTTTGTGCCCAGTTGCAAGTAAAGCTTGCAATAAGGGTATTTTTCTTGTGCTGCATTTATTGTCATTTTGCTGGATTAAGTCAAAGAGAAGGACTCTTCTCAGAGTTTCCCAACAAGCAGACATCACCGCTGCTCCCAATTCAGAGATTCAGTGGCTCATCCAAATGTTTCTTAATGTTTGTGTTCCTGTGGACTAAGTAAATGACACTTCCCCTTCGTTCCCATTTCTTATTTGTATGTTGGGCTGGAAGGTGGGTCATCTTTACCATTTACCCTGCTCTCACCTGGATGGTACTAGAATATGTGAATGGTGAAAATAGATGCATAACTGGTGAGCCTTTTTGTTGTCTAACTGGGTTAACTGGTGCTGCTCCCTCCCCTACCCTTGTGTCTGTCTTGCCTTACAGCAAACTAATACAGGTGGTGGATCAGCTTGTGAGCTCAGACAAATGACAAATCTATCAGACAGGAGAGGGTGGAACTACAGTACCAGGAAGGATGCCCCTTTTGATGGTACCTAGTTGTTAGACTGGTTGCTCTGTAATACGAAACCTTATCCTTAATGACATTGGGATCTTGGCTGCTGTTTGGCTATGGGGTTCCAAGGACATAGATCAAATACAAACACTGTTAATGCTTTTACAATAGAGTGCTGTAAAAATGTGATTGTCTTGCCATTACTTTGCTAGTAGTAGATCACCTTCTTCCCGGTGTTTGAGGGCAATTTAAAAAAAAGTGCACGTGACTGTATTTGCAAACACTGACAACTTTATTTTTAAAAATTGTATTTGAAAATGTCTTTTATAGAAGGTTAAGAGATGTTTTCTAAAAATACGCTTAGGTTACATTTTATCATCTTTCTTTACTTGCCAGCAAGCATTGCTGCTGAAAAGTCCAGTCCCTTCTATGGCTGTGTGATTCAGCTGTATTGGCACCAGTGATCGCAGCAGAGCTGTTGCAGTTTTTCGGTAGTTAGACTTGCCGGTCCAGCTGGACCTGTGTTCATATAGTTGTATCGCTTTCTACTGCTCCACTGGCACAGAGGGTGTATTAGAAATATCTTGCCAAGGTGGGAGCATTCCTTTTGGCATTAGCTCAGATTAATATTGGTTTCTGTGAATTGTGATCCCCAGACTTTGCCAGTTCCTTGTCAACAATAATGAGGAAAAACATACAGTAGGAAACATGTTTGAATCTCCCTGTCGCCTGCAATGTTCATGTTGGTTTACAGCCATAGGAGAAGACAGCATTGCCTGTTAGCTGTGACTTGGAGTCCCCTGATGAAGTATTCAGCAGTGATCAGCACTTCTCACAATTTCTGTAAGTGATACAGACGCTGGAGATGTAGGGCTTTAGTATGAGATTGAGTAGTATATTAATGATAAAAACTTAAAAAGTAGCTGCTGCAGTGTTTTACATGTAACAGTCACTCTGTTGTCTGTGATATCATACCCCATAGTAGTTCCTTAAAATTATTTTAAGAAAACGCCCTGTAGAAGACTTTACTTAGAGCTTGTATACAAATAGAAGTTTTGCAAATTCTCTCTAGATGCTTGACTAGAATAACCAAATCTTTTGATCACTTGACTGTTGGTTTGTGCATGGAAGAACCTGCCTTGCTTATGAGTGAGTGCCCCCCGCCCCCCCCCAAACCTAGTGTTTCCATTGTGTGTTTGGTGCTTAACTGTGGTGTGTTCGCTCGGCCTCTGAGTTGGTCCATCTGGTGAAAGGTGTGAGATTTTAAGGATAACAAATCCCTCAAGTACTGGAGTATGTAAATAATTTAAAACTTGAATGTTGTGGTTTATGTAGTAGTGTAACTACTGATGTAATATATTCTTAAATCAAGCTGCTCTTTAAATACTGCAACACTTCATGTATTGGCAAGCATCGCTGGCTTCAAGTGACAATAGCTGGTGATAACCTTTCTAGTAATTCCCACAAAATAATTTAATTTATTATTTTTAAAAAATTCAAGACAACCTGGATTTTTTTCAAAGCTAGAATGCTTTCAAAAGTAAAGGAGAAGAAAAAAAAATATTGGAGGCCAATGCTAGTAATGAGCATTTGTGCAAATGCTCATAAACCTTCATACCGTGGGTGAGTAGCAAACATTCTGCGTAGTGCCTAACAGCTGTGCTGTGTCAGGCCAAGGATCTAGTGCTTTGTCTCTGACAGGGTAAAAAAAACCCAAAAAAAACCCCAAAAACAAACAAACAAAAACCACAACCAAAAATGGGTACAAGAACATGGCGATGTGATACTTTAGTATACTCTGCCAGTTATTGGCAGTCTTTGGTTTCAGAAACTTCTTGAGCCAGGAGTTGCATCTGGAATGTAATCGAATAGTCCTCTTTGGACCTTTCTTCCATCAGTCTGTCTTGATGGCTTTTTGAGTCCATTTCAACTTTTGGCCAACATCCTATGTAAATGAGTTTGCCTCACTGTTGGGGGTGTATAGGAAAAACCCTTCTTTTAGTTTAACCTTCTGTTTGATAACTGTGTTGCTGTACTGCTCATACTTGTGTAGTAAGGGGCAGGGTAAGAATAGTCTTTTTCTACTCCCTTTCTCCAAGTGGTTTGTAATTTCTGCAGATTTCTGATGTATCATGCCTTAGTTATCTTTTATTGAAACTGTGGATTTCTAGATCTCTAGTGTTTTCTTCTGTGTACGATACTGCATGAGTTAGATTGGGTGTCACACTCTTGTTACTTTTTCTGGTTCTACCCTGTCTCCATTCAAGTCTTGTGCATGCCAGGGATTTATGCAGTGACTTGAATATGTTTAAAATTATTAGGCAAGGAATGGAACAGAGAACTTGCTATTTTTCCTCCCTAACTGGTGCTTCCAGTATGCTGCTGTTTTGCCACTTTCTAGTGCCTGACGCTATCCTTATGTGTGCATGTTAACTCTTCCCACCTGTGCTTATTCTGGGTCCTGCTTTGAATGCAGCACAAAAGCTCTAGATCAGTTGAACTGTTCAGAATCTTATTTCACATCAAACGTTGTTGCCTCAGTTGTTATTCATATTCCAAATTTGAAAACAGAACGGTGATTGACAGTGTTCAATCTTCTGAATGAAAGAGTGAATTGACATTTTCTATTGTAGTAGAAAATCGGTCATAGCAGTGTTGGAAAGGTTTACTGTGAAATGAACAAACACTACAATGAAAATGATCTGGTGTTACCTTTGTTGTTAGAGCTCAGGAGGGAGTGTTGTATGTGCAATTAAGATTTGTTCGGTGTTTTGGTTTTTTTCTTATTTGTACCAATGGTGTCTGAGTCCAAATTCAGTTTTGATAAATATACTTTAATATTAAATACATTAAACTATTCTGTTCATTCTATAATACAGGGAAATTTTAGGATTTTTAGTTTAAATCTAATCTTTTAAATGAAAGCTTTACCTCTGGGCATCAACAGTATGTGTAAACCTCTAAGCAGTTCTAACTACAGAAAAAAGTGATGCTCTGGCTATCTCCCATGATGGTCTTTTTTGGAGGAGAGAGGTATGGAAAGTGTTTTGAATGTGTTTCCAGAAAGAGGAAACTTTTCCTATGGTAACTTGTACCGCAGAATAATGGGGCAAGGGTTATCAAATGCTGATGGTGGCTACAGAAAGTAGTGTTACCAGTAAGTCTGAAATGCAAGAATAGCAATACATGGGATCTAAATTTGGCGATTTCTCTGTTTCTCCTCATCCTTCTGACATCTGCTTGCCGCATTTATAGAACTGTTTTGCGGAGACGGAGAAATGTTAAGTTTAGATTCACTTTACTGGGGATCTTGCTGAGTCACAATACTTTTAACTCCTAACAGTTGGGAGGAAGAAACATTGGCTACTTTGCTCATCAAGTAAAGCTTTTATTCCTGATGCATTTTAGGTGTATATCTCAAAGCTGGTGTGTTCTAGAAGTTCTTATTTTAAGAGCTGCTGTTCCTGTGGATATGCATAGGACAGCATTCCTGCTAACTGCTTTCCTATATTTTGTTGTTCATTCAGTGTTTAAATTGACCTTCTGTGTGTGTCTGTATAGGTTTCTGTTTTGGCAGTGCTAATGCTACGTCTCTCTGTATATCTGAATCTGGCACTTTGTCCCAGACCGGGCTCTGTATGTGGTGTGGTGGCCACAGTTTCTCTCTCCCCCTCTGTGTCAGAGGAAGGTGCTGGTGCTACGCGCTGCCATGGGTGACCTCACGGAGTTAATGCACTCCCATGGGGTCGGTGAGGTCTAAGTTTAGTTCCCTCTCTTGCCCCAGGGCGATTCAAACCTGCATTTCCAAGGAGCAGCAGCCAGCAGATAAGTGACTATTCTGGGACTGGAGCAGTCTCTATGCCCTTGATTGAAACTCTGGTCTGTGGCTTTCTCCAAACAAACGACGAAACTTTCCTTAACAACAGTCTCCCGAGATCCTCTCTATCTCCAGTGGGAGCAGGAAAAGGCAGAGCGACAGTGTGGGGAAATGCACTGAGGTCCCAGTGCCGCTTTATCCCAACAGGAATTGTGCGATCTTGCGGTTGGTTGTTCCTTTGAGGCGCTCTGCAGGGACTGCGGTAGCTGTCGGACGGGTAAGGGTTAAATCGGTCGGAAAGCTGTAGGATGGAAAAGCCGGAGCTGAGGGCCAGGGGCGATGGTTGCAGAGAGCTGGAGCCGAAGCAGGTGAAAGGTCAGAGCTGGCCTGTGTGGGCTGGGAGCTCTGCGCAGGGCCCGCGGCGTGGGGAGATGATGATCGCCGGCCAATACAGTGCCGATCAACTGTTTCTGTTCATAAACACTTCTCACTGATCAGAAACAAACCTGGCATTAAATACCTAGACATAGTGGAGTCCCACCAGTCTCGGTTACCACAGTGCTTTGGGAAAAATCTCATAGTTCTTGACTGGGGGTGGCGGGGACCTGACGCTGACTTTGAATTGTACCTGGGATGGCGTTCTGTGCAAGTGATGGGTTTGCAGAAGTGTCTGGGGTCGAGAGATGTAGTGCAGGCATCTGCAATTCAGAGAAAGAACCTTCTAAGTTTTTGGTTTTTCCCTTCATGCTTACATTTGTTAACACCATTCAGATAAAACAGATCTAAAGGCTTCTGTTAATACAGGGATAAACTCTGTAACTGGGAATGAGAGTTTGCTTTTTGGTCTGTATGACAGAGTTACTAAATAGTTATGTCTGGAATTTAAAGCAGCGGTTTGTGAATATATTCAATTTTAGTCTTTTCCTGGTATTGTGGAGATATATTCTCTACTTTATAAAAAGAAAGTAACAATCACTGGAGAATCATAAATATTTACATTTCAGGGAAGCTGCACTTCAGGAACACTGTTGCATAGTGACAACTGTGATGCTTCACTTTGAGTTTCTATTCTGTGACACTCGCACTAAGTTGCTTCTCACTTCCCTCTCCAATCTTAATTTCCATGGGGAAAGTTACTGTTCTTGTTGTGTGGTGCTGGTAAAGGACTGGAGAGGTGAAAGGTTCGAGTGTTAAGAAAACATGTGCAGTCTTGATAGCTGAAAACGTGGAAAAAAAAAAAGTGGAGGTTCATGTGAATAGCTGTGGAAACAATTTCAACTTAATTTTTTTATTTTATTTATTTTCATAAACTGTAAAACCAAAAGATCAACACAATGAGAAAAATAGTTCAATATAACCCACAGCTTTTACTTGTGAATTAGATGGTACTTGAGATGCTAAGCCACTGTTAACAGATCTATCCACTATTAAAATGGTGCTTACTGCTGAGAAATAACTGTTGGCCATCTGAAGCTATTTAGTATAGGTGTAGCTAGATTCAAGACTGAAGTTTCAAAGTTACTTAACCTCATGTGTTTGGCTTGTTGCCATGAATAAGAAATTAAGTTTCCATAAAAACTGTGAAATGTGAAATTAAGCAGTCTCAGTAATCCTGAGTTAAATTTGAGAGCTAGATCGCTTTCCTTCCAGATTTTTTTCCAGAATTAGAGTGCCCACACTTACCTGTGATGACTTCTTAGCAAATGTGTGGCTAATTCAGAAAGTAAGCTGATGCAGACGGAAAACTGTGCCAGCTTTACTGAGCCCAGTAGCTTGAAATCTAATACGGTGTCTTCAATCCTCTCACTGCTGGGTTTCCTTACTGGAGGTAACCATTTGGATGAAAGTGTCTCAATGGAAAATGCTCATTTACAGCAAGTTTTCAAGAAGTCTGTAAGGTTGGATAGCTGTGTTGTACAGCACTCAAGTAGATTATGTCAGTTATTGTACTTTACAGCAACATGCTTTTTGGATCTTGCTAGTTTGGTATTGCTATTCCCCCCCCTGAAATGTTTAACTAGTTGGTGGATGCATACAGCACTGGAAGTTGCTACGTTTCCTCAGTTTTGGAAGCTCAATATACTTTGCTTTACCAGAATATACAGTATGTTCTTTCACCAATATTATTTTACTACTATTTTGGTTTTCTAATGCTTGAGAAAACTAGTATGTCCTTTTTGGTATCTAAAACCCAAATGCAAAGGAAAAGATGGAAGAATATGGTTTCAAGCATTGTCACTTTTAAAACTACAGCTATGAGGATCATATATTTGTTCACAGACACTTTTCTTAAACATTTGATACTTTTAGTATCTGTTGGTTGTATTGCTTGTTGCTGCTAGCATTTTTTTCCAGCTGGAAAAATAGATTGTGGCAAGTTGCTTACACAAGCAAGCTCTTTCTGTCTTATTTCTGTTGGAGATGTTGCAATAAACAATGTTTATGATTCTCTCCTGAGTTCAATCTCACCAGAAGAGTGTCAAAAAAGAAAGCTTCAAGTACCTCTGAGTCCTTGTTCTTTTATGCTTTAATCTTTCTATCACTGACTTTCTTATCTGAATCATTCTTTAGGGCTGCAGGGTTCTGGTTGATGCACGGGACAAACTGGGGATCCCTTGGCAGTACACAGAGAATGAGAAGCATGGAATGTTCTTGATGGCTTTTGAAAACAAAGCTGGAATGCCCATAGAGCCTGCCACCTTCCAGCTATATGTACCTGCCCTGGGTGCGCTCTGGAGGGATTCGGGAATCAAGGAAGCCTTCAGCCGTCGGAGCGAGTATCAGCTGGTGAGTACGTCCATCTTCATGGTGGGAGCAAAAAAGTTCCCTGCTGTATAAATCTCTTTTCAGTTGAAAGATTGCTTGCTACATGCAAGATTTAGCCATCGTATAAGCCATTTGTAGTAATACTGTAAATTAGAGCACTTCAGCAGTAGAAACAAGTGGTAATTGGAGCCAAACTTGAAAAACTACATGGCAGTAAGAGGGAGTGGAAAAGTGCACGACTGGATAAACTGGAAGAGCAAGAGGAACCAAAAAAGGCAGGAATTCGTTGAACTAAAAATATTTTAGCAGCTCAGTAGGTCTGTTCATAGTAGGTCACTGATGAAGGCACATTTAATTTGTAACTTTCCAGTCCTGCCAGCTTGCACTATATTGATACTGGCAAACTATTCCTGCATGCAGATCTTTTGAAGTGAATGCAACACCCGTTCCGGCTGCTGCTATTTGACTGTTTCTTTTCATCCTGACGTCTGCAAGTGAAACTTGGATAAGCAACTGAAAGATGACAGTGAGCTTAAAAATGTGCTATCTTCCTTGCTTTCTTGTTGTGTTTTTTTTGGTTTTTTTTTTTTTTTTTTTTGTGCTCATGTGCCAAAATAGCTGCACTTTTGGTATGGAATATGTTTCTGACAGCTGTTCATAATCCACTCTTTTTTTTTTTTTTTTCTTTCTACGTATAAGATGGAGAAGCCTTTTCTTTTTTTCTCTGAAACGAAAAGAAATAAAGGTACTGATCCATGCAACTTAGTACCACTGTTACTAGTTCTTGGAAGATGATATGGGTTGATACCCTAATTGTTCCAAGAAATGTATCTTTATGATTTTAACATATTAATTATGCTTTAATCTACAAGTAGAATTCTTTGTTTTGGGTGTTCTGTCCTCAAACTTCATTCCACTTTTTTTAAAAGTCAGGTGAAATTCTTCATGCTTGGATGTTATCAATGTTTAATTACAGGAGTTAGGTAGAGATTAGAAACAGGCTTTGTATAGTCTCCCTTAGACTCTCACAAAGCAACTCAATATAACTATAGAAAAACTAGAGAAATTCAGCTGTGAAATCCTCATAGTTTGTTTCCTCGCGTTGCTCCTCTTTGTGGGTTCTCTAATGTCTAATACTGTAGTTAAACTCATGTTGCAGCTCTTAGATACTCATCTATCTCCCCTGGCTATTTGAGTCTTGCATGTTTTTGTAATCTGCCTCTGAAGTATCTTGAGACTGGTAAATGGCTAAAGAATAAATAAAATGACTAGGTAAAATTGTCACAGGATGACTGTATAAACCTCGCTTCCTTAGGCTAAAAATGGCACAATTTCCCTGTTATAGTGTTGGGGAGGGGGGCAAGGATGGACAGGGGGAGAGAAGATAGATTAATTATTCCCTAATTCCTAGTGTCTGTAGACGTAGACTAAGACTTTCCTGTTCTAAGCACTGTTCAAACGTGGAATAAAAAGGATGGTTCATGCCAGAGGGAACTTGAATTTCACATGAGACAATACTAAGAGAATCCAGTATAATAAGCAATAATTGCATCAGCAGCCTATTAGGAAGTATTTTTTTTCCTATTAAATGCTATGATCAAGCATAGGGTTTGTTTTTAGGGGGAGATTCGGACTGGGGTCATGTGGGAGGTTCATTCCTATACTGGTTAGCAATAAAATTGCATCAAACTGGAAAAAAAGTCTAGTTTGAATGAATAGCGTTCCAACATTAGTAGGCCTACCTCTGCGTTTTCTGGCTTTGAGAGCTGGATTAAACAGGAAATGCCAAAACATTAAAAAAGCCTCACAAAATCCAAGTATACAGGCATGCAAGTGATCATTTAATATGCTGTCATCTTCAACGTCATGGTATAGTTCTATCATGCATCTTTTTGGATGATGTTTGTATAACTTGTCTGATGTTACTGGGGTGACTGGAACTGCTGCAGGCACTGTTAACGTGTCAATAGTGCGATGATATGATGTACTACAGAAATACTGTGTAACTCAGTCCCACTGCCTGCATCTGTGGCACTAACAACTTGAAAATCCTGGGTGCTACTATTTTACTGTGCAGGCTGCATCACCAGGAGATTATAAAGTATCTCTATTGTAAATAAAAAGCACTTCCTGATTAAAACTTTTAAATTGTAATAGATTGTTCTCAAGGATATAAATGCTACTTCTGGATTAATCATTAAACAAATTATTAACACCTTAACTTGAAAAAGTTTCCATGCTTCACTTCCAGGTTCAGCAGAAGTCTGATTCCCTGAGTACATTGAGATTAGCAGCAGTACAATTTCTTGGAAAAAAAAACAAAACAAAAAAAACCCACAACCCAAACCAAAAACCAACCAACCAAACAACCAAAAACCCACTGCATAATTCTTTAAAGAAAGCAAATGGTTTAAGGAGATGCCTTATTTATACTTGCATATGATGTGTATAAACCCATACCTTGACTTAGTTTAAACCTTTGCTGGATATAGACTCGCGTAAATAAATAGAAGCCAGATATAGTGGACTGTGAGAAAATAAATCTTTTCTGAATTGATTTTAATGAAGGCTAAGAAAACTTCTGCATCAACACTCCTTTCTTAAGTATAAATGAGCTATTAAATGGAATTTGCTTGGTTTGAAATTGTTATCTTATAATAGTTTTAAAATCATCACCAAAATTTGAAGCTTTACTATGATCTTTTTGAGTGTTTCTGGGCAATGTTTGAAATTATGACCTTGCTCAGCACTTGCATCTTCTTCACCCTGGTCTTAGTCAACTGCACACCAGCTCTTTTTTTATTATTGTTATTATTTTGGCTTCTAAACTATACAATGATACTGATCTGCTTTTGAACTCTCTATATTTCTCCAGGAAGTTGTGTGACTTTGTTTAAAAAGTAAAACTTGTTTGGTTAACTAGAGCTGAAAATTGCAGTGTACAGGTGTCTTCCTATGGTCTGTAATGCTAAGCTGAATGACTGACTCGGCAGTAGAAAACTCGTTGAAAGAAAATGGCTCTGACCGTAATCTCATACAATCAGAAAGCTTCTTCTCTGGGACCACAGAAGCTGCCTCTGGGCATTTGAGTGTTTTCTGCTTCACATTCAGTGCCTAGAAGTGCTGGCTGTTAATCCCTGTCTGGGTCTTTAAGCCTTTCAGAAGTGAGTGGGTGGATTCTACAATAGCAGGGTGTTTTTTTGCTTTTTTTCTTCACTGTCTTTCTTAAAGCAGACTAACCAATTTCACTTTCTCTTCAGTCATCAGCCTCCTGCTCTTCCCCCGCCCCAGTCTGTCCCCACCGACCCAAGTTCCTCTGTTCCTTGTATGCAAGCCAAGTAGTTTGGGGACAAAAGCTTCATTGTATGTTTGGTTACATTGTCACATCTCTGTCCTCGTTTTTTAACTACTAGAATAGGAATTCCTTTGTAATCAGTATGTGATTCTTCTCTCTTCTCCCTTGCCCTCATTATCCTACCCCATTTTCTGTCTGTATGTTAGAAAGGAATACATTTATCACGTGTCTCAAAATGCTCTGTAACATTTGTTCTTTTGAGGTTGCCTGTGGTAGTTTGGGTAACTGGGTGTTAATTCTTCATTGCCAGCAGGTGGAGACAAATTCTATTTTGAATGGCTTCCTTTGAGAAAGGACCTTGGGACTTCAATTGTGATTTAGCTGAAAGAGTGGAAGCTTCTTCATTCTGAGCCTAATCACAAGTATTTGGGTATATTTGGATGTTCAGATGCGTGTAACTGCAAGCTTTATGGCACCCATAAATGATGTTTTGGTTTATGGCATAAACTATGGAGACTGGGGCCAAGGTAGGAATTCGTTTGGTCAGGTGATTTCTGGGGTTTTGGTGTGGGTTGTTTTTTTTTTTTCTTCCTCCTAGGTGTCTAGTGGGAGAATGTGAGAAGCCATTCACTTCTTGTTTAATGTGTCCAGAACAAAATCTGAAGCAAGGTTAGCTACTTTTTTGACGACTTTTAACTTGGCATGCTTCATGTCATTGTGGGTAAAGATGGGGCAAATAGGGGTTTGTCAGGCAAGAAAACTATACTTTTGTCATGGTCAGAACAGCTATATATTGTGCGCTAGCACTGTTAGAGAGCTTAAGCTAATAACAAGCAGATCTGCAAAGGCCATCATCTGGCTTCATCAATTCTTAAAGCAAAATTGACACTGTTTTGTCAGGTTTTTTAAATATGCACAATGTTTTTTGTTTTAAATCTCCATTCTAACTACTCATAGTCAAAGTGGTATCTTCATTTTAATGATTCTTGCTTTTTCCCTTCAAAATACCAAGCCTTTCTAGCCTGTAACTATGTATTTAAAGAGCTCCTGAACTTTTCCTGTGGTAAAAGTCATATTCTCATCTCTTCAGGATTGATGGGGCTATTTACTCTGAACTCCAAAGCCTATTTGCAGTTAAGGTAACTGTGCTTACAGATACCCACTCTTCTTCATCCAACAAAGAGCATGGTCATCCAAGGAGGCTACAAAAGGCTTCTGTTTTAATGCAATAATTAATATCCAGAATATGTTCATGATCCATCACTGGAGTATCAATTTAAATTTAATTGTTATTATTGATGTATTATTATTGGTGTTCACTGCACTGTTGAAAGAATTTCTAATATTTTAATAGCTCCTTTTAAAAAAAAAAAATTGTCAGCATTAATGGGAAGTAGTTGTTCCTGAGAGGGAAGTAAGGGGCTTGCAAATATAGACAAAAACTTACTACTGTGTCTGTAGCTATTTTTAGATCTCTGCACAGGGAATTGTATGGAACACTTCCAGTAATACTTCAAATACTAAGAGCCTCTGAAGCCTTGGATGTGGGAAGACTCTGGAAAATGTTTTAAAGACCCTTTCTTTTATATCGATTCACCATTCTCTGGGTGGTTTTAGGTGTGGGGGTTTTGAGGATATTTGTAATAGGACATGAGTCACTCCCCTGCAAATTAACTATGTGGGTTTTTTCCTCTAAGCAGACACTTGAAATAAATCAAAGTGATTAAATTATGCGTGACAGAACAGATGCAGTGTGCTGGAAATGTGTAGTGAACAGCCTGCACCTTGCAGGAGTATAGCTTTCTTGGTGCATTCTCCTTGTGCAAGGCGTTGATGGATTCAGAAGCCTCATAGACCGCCAGCTGTGGGTTTTGGGCAGTATGGAGGTGAGGCACTATTCATTCCTATTAATTCTTGATTCCAAGTGGACGAACCGTTGCTTAAATGTCTTTATTTTGGTATGGCAATACCAGGTATGGCAGTAATGTAAGGTGATCAGGAGTTAGGCTATATACCAGCTGCTATAGCATATGGAGGTTATGTGGCAGCATTTGGCTGCCTCTACAAGTCAAGCTAATTGAGAGGTTGCGCAGCAGAGTACTGACTTGATGTGAGGAGTAAGTGACTTCTGAAGTGACGTGTTACCTGAAATCTACAGGAGTGGGCTCTATTTTGTCAGAATTTTTTCAGTGCACTTTAATAGAGATTTCTTGAATCTTTAAGTAAAAACTTTTGAACTGATCATATGTCTAAGTTGCAAGGGCAGAGTTATCCTTAAAAGCATGTTTCTAAACATTTTACTCTTTTGGTGTATATATCACAGCACTGAAGTACAGGAGTACGTGCGCCTGATGTCGACATGATGCCCTTGCTAATGCACTTTGTCGTGAGGAAGTACAGTGTCGAATCAACTCCATCTTATACAATTAGCCATAATATAAAAATAAGTTGCTGCTTCTGCAAACTACTGTTTGTATATGAGCTTACACAAGAGACTATGAATGTTGCTTATTTTGTAAGGATGATTTTTTTTTTTCAGAGCCGTGAAACTCTCATATTTCATCAGTGAAATCCACTGGGACTTGACCAATGCTAGTGAGATGTACAAAGGAAATAGCCACACTGTTCAAAGTACCAGCCTGGGAAATCTTTTTACCATTTAAGGCATGTAATTGGGACTAGGCGGCAACTCTTTGCCAAATTACTTTTGAGCTTTGCTTGGATATTTCTAGTTTGCATAATTCCTGTGAAACTAAATTACTGCTGGAGAAGTTATGTGGATTTTTTTCTTCTCTAGATCTCGATGGGATGTACCACTGACCCAGAAAACTTTTTAAAAAAACAATGGATTGACACTAGTGCTACAAACCAGAAACTCATGTTTGCGTTGCTGAGCCTTGATATTTTGTAATTACACGGTGTTAGTACTGAAAGTCAAGTACACCATATTTAACAATGTTAACATGAAATTTTTTAAAGCTAATTATGCAGCTGTGTATGGTAAATGGGCCTGTTTGAATTTAGCTATTACACTTAAGGAATGATAGTGCTATATAACCTAAGCCTTTTCTTAATTTTGCCACTTGTTTGCTATTATAAAAATAACAGTAATAGTCTGTTTATAATCTGATTTTGTTATGGTAGATTTCTAAAACAGTGGCTTAATCTGACATATTATATTAACTTAAAAGATTGTTAACTTGCAGACTTTATCTATGGAGCTTGAATAATATCCTGCTCTGGACTTGTGTAACAGGGTGAATCATGGAGATGTTTTTCTTCAGGTCAATATCTAAGCAAGGTTTTATGCCAGTATTATGGCAATTAAGTGCCAGAGGTCCAGATTTAATTTTGTATTTCTAGTTCTGTCCTCTAGTCCCAAGTCCTCAAAAGCTTATGGTCAAGTTATGGAGTTTGACTCATCTTAGTCCAGCAAAAGAAGTTAATTGCTTGTTTAAGTGTAATACTGCAAAGCATTGTGGCTGGTTTGTAGTAGGAAGGATTTGCAGTTGGAGTCTCTGGCTTCTGATCCCGTCTCTAAGACCAAATAGGAAAGTTTTTTTTTCAGATCAAAGTTCCAAGTAAGAACTCTCAAACAAAAGTGGCATTTTGTTAAAGGAGGTGAGAGTTAGTGAGTTATAGTTTGGGTTTTATTAAAAATTGAGAGGTAACATGAAGCAAAAAGCAGCTGGAAACCTTTGCACAAACTCTGTGGATATTGGCTAATACTGTATAGTTTGTCACTTTGCATCTACAGAAGCTAAATTCTCAGTCTCCTATTATATTTGCAGTATTCTAAAAATAAAGGTTTAAATGAGATATGTTAATGGGCCTGCTGCCACCAGAACTCCTTGAGCAGCATGGTGTTTGGCTGTACCAGCACTAGTATTTCTTGGCAGTCACTGAGACTGAAATTCAGGACTAAGCTGGAGCAAGAGGCAGAGTTGAGGGTCCCTTCGTAACACATTGTCTGTCACCTACACCAAGGAATGATTTGCTTGGTAATCTCAGTTTTGATTTAAGTGCCACTGAGCAAGAGGCGAGAAGAACTTGCATTTAAAGTAGGCTGGAATCAAAACCATTTAGAGAATCAAAGGTCATAAATCATTTTATGCTGCAAATCACTTTGAATTCTAGTAAAAACCACTTGTGCAGTATCCTTTCTCAATGGGAGAAGCCATTCTCTCAAGCAGAACCATCCATAGAAAGCCATGTGATGTGTTAAATGGTTGTTAGCTGTTCTTAAATACTTTCTGCTATTGGAGAGAAGCAAGAACAACCAGAAAGGTCATGAATTACGATCTTTTTCAGAACAGCACAAATGGAAAAGTGTTAGAGAATAGCCATTTCTTACAGTACCTACCTGAAGGCTCAACCAAGGATTAAAGCCCTCTGTACTAAAATGCTCTGTGGAAAAATAAAAGGATTCCTGCCATGAATTGCTCCTGGCCTTAAGTTATGACAAAATGCAACAGCTGGATGAAATGCAGCCTGCATGGAATTGGGAGGATAAGTTGGAAAGTAACTAGCAAATCATACATAATAAATAAGTGGGTAACAAGAAATTGATATGCCTACCATATGGGAACCGAGACAGACGCTGACTAGAAAGAGCTGTGCTACTGGCTGTTCTAGTACTCTGTATAGTGAATTCCCAGCACTCTACAATTTTTCCTTTTTTTTATTTAAAGATCAGAAACTTAGGGCAAGATCACCTCTAAAGTCTGTAAAACGTACAGTGCGTTAATGCACTTCATTAATGCCTTGCTGTCTGTGGATACCAAAAGGTTGAAATTCATACTCTGTGTGGTCCTACTTTTTGATTTTTACGTTCTTGGAGGTAAATTAAAAAGCCTTGTATTTTTATGGTACTACGTAAGGCTGCCTGTAGGAGTTTGCTTTTGGCCTTTGGATGCCAGTAAATCCTGACTGTATTTTTGGTGTGGTTAAGGTGAATGAGATAAACAACTTCATAGATACAGCTCCCATGTTGAAAATTCATTGTGAGAATTTGCATCTTGCCTAATGATTGACATTTTTCTGATTGAAAGATTTCTTTTTACTCATGTGTATTTTGTTAAGCACAAGCTTTTTTTGTCTTTACCACTTAGTGCCTGAGCCTGTTAGAGAACTGTCTGGGTGTCCCAAAAGATTTACAGGATAAATACTATACTCATCCTTGCCCTTCTCTGTATGCGTGTGGTAGCAGTTATAATTTGATATCTTACCTTCAGCAATAGCACTGAAACACAAAAATCTAATGTTTTTAAACTGGAAAAGTCCTTTTGGCTCCCAGCGCTTGAGAATAAATGCCACTCTGCTTCTGGAAAGAAGCTTTAATTTTATTATGCGTAAAATCATTAGAAAAAATACTCAGTATGTCTGTCTTTGCACAATTGTTGTTCTAAGCCCTAATTAGTGCTACTCTAAATCTTGCAGGACTGTATTGAATATAAGGATTTGTTCAGAGCAAGTACAGCTGTAATTAATCTTTGCATTCCCATCAAGAAATGCTGGCGCATGCTGTGAGAAACAAGGAAGGAAACTTTCAGTTCAGGCTGGCTGAGCCAGTACCCAACTGCAGCTTAAAAACCACTGGAGTAATCTCTTTATCCCTTTCTAGTGTGCAGGAAAGTTCTGGACAGAGAAAAATCCAACCCAGTGAGCAGCCTTTACCTTTTTATTATGCTGTTTATTTTCCACATTCACAGAGTTTTTAATGGATCTCAGTAATTCAAGACACTTCAAAATTGGCAACTAGTATCTCTGTAGAGATTCCCAATAATGAGAATGTATTCCAGAAATCTGAGTAAGTTAAGTACATTTAAAGGTGCACCCTTTGTATGACTAAGGGAGTCTAATAAAGAGTTCCTACTGAAATTCGGTGTAAGCAGGAGAGATCTCATATACTAATTACTGAGTATATGCATAGGTTAAAAATGTGGTAGCACAAGGACAACTTTTATTCTAGTTGCAACAAAACACCTGCATTATGCAGGGACATATATGTTAATATATATCTGTTTACACTGAAGTTTAAAAGCAATCAAAGAAAGCTGTTTGTAGTGGAAGGGCTCCACTTGTCAGACTGGTTTCAGCCTTTCAATGTCAAAGATATAGCTGAAATGGAGACTTTTCTTTTTATTCCCTTGATACAGGTTTTTGAAATTTTTGTGTGTTAAAGCTACATGCATTTCAAGATCCAACAAGGACTGGCGTAGCTGTGTAAAAGAGAGGGCTCCTGCTGCTTCTTGTGCATTATATTAGCAGTTTTCTGACCCTATGGCTGGTTTCAGGACATTAGGCAGAAAAAAAAGACCCTGCAAAAGGAGAGGTGAATGGTTTTGTTAAGCCCATCTCCCTGACATGGCTCACTCTGTGCTCACAAGAGCAGTGCTGACAGTGCACTTCAGAAAGTTCCAGTTTTACAAGTCAGCCCTCTGCACCTCATTTGTATGTTCTCTGTAGTAATTAGTCTTTCTTTTGTATTGGTATTGGACCTTGTCCTTTCTATCTAGCATTGGGACTGTGAAAAAGGGTGATCTCAGTGTCTTTCCAAATTCTCTAAAATGTTCCCTTGAGGAAAAACAGTAAGAGGTTAAGGCTTGGATTTTTCACTGAATTTAACGGGATAATGGGTGATTAATTATTTCACGCTTTCCTGAATATCTTATAGTAAGCTATGTAGGATCAAGAACAAGTAACAAGCACAGATGAACAAATAAGCAAAAAATTAAAAACTAGGTATGGTTTTATGAGGAAGTCTTACTGACATATCTTCTGGGTTTTTATACCAGAACAGATATTTGAAGTTGTTCTTAACTTGTCACAGTGACAGTGAATTATGTTTAATGAGCCTATGTTCTTTAAAAGACAGGACCTGGCAGAAAGCTGAAAGGGAAAATGTAGGTAGGGTAGTTAGGTAGCAATAACTTGCTCAGTTGTCTGTTTATATTCTTGCTAG
This sequence comes from Aramus guarauna, assembly GCA_013400195.1. Classification (NCBI taxonomy): domain Eukaryota; kingdom Metazoa; phylum Chordata; class Aves; order Gruiformes; family Aramidae; genus Aramus; species Aramus guarauna. The sequence goes on from VXBL01008623.1 coordinate 808,319, forward strand.
CTATCCAAATCTTGATCCTTTTGCAATGACTTCTTGAAAAGATTGTAATTTTCTTTAACTTATTTTTCTTCTGTTATCTTCCCATGTTCCTGTTGTCTCCCTAAGAAACCTGCTCTGCCTTAAAACATCAAGTGTTGTACTCAATGTGTTGTGCAAGGATAGTGCTTAATTTGGGTGGTAGTTCCAAGATAGAGTAGTCACGGTGAGTAATAGGAAATGGTGGTCTAGGGAGTTCTGCTTTGCACTATGCTCTTGCTTATGTTGGCACAACTGTGTTTTCGGAAGCTCTGCTGTAAATTGGGAAGCTCATCTGAGGAAGAGTGCAACCCTATGACTGATTGTAAGCACAGCCGAGGTAGTGACGTGGTGTTGGTGAAGGAACAAGCAGCTTGGCATCACAAGGGATCACGAGTTGCCTTAACCTGGTGCTTGCCAAGGAATGATGGCAATGTCTTTATCTTGCTGATCCTTCATCCAAGCAACGGTTCTTTTCCTCTATAAGTCTTTCCTGATGCTTCAATAAGATGCCTGTACCCCAAGGATGCTGCTTAGTTTTTAAAATGTTTGTGTTCCAAGTTATGGGAGTATCCAAAGTGTTTGCATGCTGTTCAAAGTTAAGGCTGTGTTTCACAGGTGTGGAGTGAGAGGAGGAGGTGAACAGAGGGAGGGAGGAAACACAGTATGTGACTTGTGACTTTTTGTGAAATTATATCTTTAACATTGAAGGTTTTCCTAGATTAGATGACTTAAGGATGCATCTGAACATGATACAGCTCCAGAAAATCTCTGAAGGTTCCATACTGCCACAAACCAACCAGCTGGTAATTGAACACTAATGGAAGGAGCAGAGCTGTTAAGTTGTTCATCCAAAGAGGAAGAGTACGTTTAGCTCAGTACTCTGCTGCTCCTTTTTCTGAACCTGCACTACCTGGGAAGGCTTTCTATTACAAAGGCAGAAGGCAGCGTGGTCTCCACCTTCTCATTAGTGTACTCCTATGCTTAAAGTGGCTCTGTGGATGGAGTAAACCTGTTTTGCTCTATTCTTGACTTAGTATTTGGGGGGAGGGGAGGAAAACTTCTTGGAAACATCATGCAAGATTTTCTGTTTGAGAAAGTGGAAAACATGTTGCTCTGAGAAGTAATTTATTGACACATTTCAAATGTCTCCTCTGTTTACAACACAGATTCCTGCAGTTCGAACTGTGGCAGACTTGTGCTTCACTTGGCTTTACTCCTGAACAAACTGTTGGTATTTGTCCTTAGAAGGTCTGCTCTCCACCCCGCCCCCAAAGGATCTTAATTTGACTTGCTTTCCTTGACATTCACTTAATTCTACTTTGGAAAACTCAGTAAAATCTCAAACTGAAAAAATAGTGGTTTATTGATGGAACTCTTTCCCATTTAATTCCATCTCTGAATTCTGTGTATTTAAGACTGATCCACCTAGTTTCAGCCTGGTCAGAGTACAGTACTGAATCAGTAGTGATGTTAGATGTGGATGTATTGGGCAGGAGGCAAAAGAACCACCTACTATATCCTCTTTCTTCTTTCTCCCAGTCCAGCACATGCATTCTAGGTTGCAAAGAGTTCAGATGTCTGTCTCTGTGGCTGGACCATTTCCCCCTCTGAAGTTCAGTAGGATGTGACTGGGGCTTTAATTAGGACTTTTTTAATAGGCTAGTCTGGTCAAACAGCTTGTAGAAGTTTGTTAAACCCACTTCAGTTTCCACTGTGGCTTGATTAATTTACGTGTGTAGATGAGGCCTTAAGAATGAAAGCTAAATTGCATATTTGAAATCACTTATTTTATCTATTTTCTTTAGATTTGTTTTCAGAGACTTATAATTCTTGATTTATATAAAACAGATGCATGTGAGCGTGAATAAAAAAGCTTTCCATTTGATACAAGACTCCAGCATTAGTTGTGGGCTCTTTTCTTCCATGGCGAGTCATTTCTATCAAGCCTGAGCTTCACGTAGCTTTATAATGATTGAGGACTGCGTCAAAGGCCTCAGATGTAGATGTACATGAAAATAAGATGGAGTTGCACAGTAATACAGCTGTTGTTCATGCAGTTACGAACCCCGTCTCACCTTCTGAGTCTCTGCTCAGGGATCCTTCACTTAATCAGTATCTGAACAGCTGTAGTTTTCAGCTCAAGTCAGTCCATTCCAGTTTTGGTTTTGTAAGTGAAAGTAATAATGTGAGTTGCTTGCGGTACAATGGATTGAAGTAAAAAATGCAGGAAAAGCAATCCTGAATGTTTTGAAAAAATTCTGAAATGAAATAGAAGTTTAATATACTTGAAACCTTCATACTAAAGTATCACATTTGGAAGAACTTCCCCTTCTCCTGCTGCCTTAACCTTCAGTAGGAGAGAGAGTATTTGGAGTAATTAATATGTTGTGACTGGATGTGAATAAACAAAAAGTGTTTTGAGAAAATGACTATAGATCAGATTACAGAGAAAACTTGACTAGATAGTGAATGGAAACTGAAGTCTATCTCAGATCACCAAAGGTTGTGTGAGGTTCACTATCACTCATCTGCTGGAATCAACATGCAGTGTTGTCACTGGCAGTGGAGCAGGAGAGATGAGGTTACAGGGAGGGCAATTGCTTCTTGAGCAAAACCCTCGCTCACAGCTGTAAACTAACAAACTGTTCTTGACATTGGAAAACTCTATCATTAGTGATCTAGGAGATTTACAGGTACATGTAAAGGTCAGACTTAGTAAAAGCACTACCAATCTCAGTGTAAGCAGGTGAGCATGAGATGCTGAGTTAGCCTGGCAGTGCTAAGAGCAAGCTCCATATGTCATGAAATTCCACTGAGTAGAGAAGGCACTGGGAAAGCAAGTGTAGTAACAGCTGGCAAAACTGGTGCATTTTGTAGTTCAAAGTTGGTCAGTCTCTTAGAATTAACAAATACCAAGCTATTCTTGAAAAAGAAGGTTTTTATTTCTAGGGCAAATGATTTTTGAAAATTGGATGCAGAAACTGGCTTGGGGAATCCCTCAAAGACATCCAAGTCTTATGTTCTCTGTAGTTGAGCCTGCTGAGAGCTGAGGTAATGGGCATGGTGTAAAACTTTGGAGTAATGTAAGCAAGGTGGAATATTTCTTTTCTGCACTCTACTGCCTACACACTTGGCTTTATAGGAATCGGACTGTTAACTAGCACAACTGACTGCAGCCAAGACTTACTTGTGTTTTACCTCAGTGTGATTTCCAGCTGAAACCTAACTTCCAAATACTGTGCAGCTTTCTGAATCTTGCAAGACCATAATTTTGGTCTACAATTGCATCTAAAAATGTCTTGGTTGTATGCATACAACAGACAAAATGAGAATTTTTTTTTAAATAAACTGTGAGGGATAAATCACTCTTTCCAATCCTTACAGTCACTTTAACAGACATAGACAAAGTTCAGTAACACATTTCTGAGATGATGTTTCTACAGAAAGTGGAGCATTAGGGCACACTGCAACAAATGCTTTGGTGTAGAAGTGGAGTAGGAAGCATCGTTCTGCAAAATACTGAAGGTTATGCCTGTTGTAAATGCAGTCAAGTTGCTTAGCTTTCCAGCTGGCCACCTGCCATAGCAAAGTCCAAGCTCAACATTCTCTCATGGCTTGTGTTAACTGTTTTTTCAGCCCACAAGATCTAAGATATTTATTTCCCATCCCTTGATCTGATAAGATTGGAAAGGGAAACTCACTGGTAAACTTGTGATTTAGTCTTGATCAGATAGTCAGCACTGCTGACTAGATAATAAGGTAATATTTTTTTGTCAATGTCTCCTAGTTCTACAGATGTCTTCTGTAAACAAAGTAAGCTTCGGGTTTGCATCATACTGAGCTGCTGAAAACAAAGCATTGGACGAGTCGCATAATAATACGATTGTGCACTGTTGAGATTTGTAAAACATCCAGTTGCTTCTAAATACTGATGCGTTAATTGGAAATGCCCATTTTTGCATGGCAGCTGCACACTGAGAATAAATGGGATAATTTGCTAGGGATTGGCCAGTATCTTGGATCTATCCTTCCATTTACAGCTCGGGACTTTCTTTTAACTGTGGCAAGATTGCTGCTTTCAGTTGCCTTCTCTTGTGCGTTTTAGCCGACTGTGCTTGGAATGAGAAGTTGAGCTGGCGTGTGTTAGTTCAACTTCACAGAGGACCTCCGGTGTTTGAGATGAAAGGGTTCTGGCAGCAATTTTGGACAATGTATTTATTTGCTTAGACAGTTGGCAGGGAAACAGGAAGGAATCCTTTCATGGGATGCTTATGACTAGCTCTGTCGTCCACTTGTGCCAGGATGAGAGTGTGAGCTGGGCACGCTGCTGATGTTGGATACAGTAATCAAACTTTTATTGTGCGAACATAACTGTGTTTCTTCCACAAAAATTGGGTATATATATCTTTACATCTACTCCTTGAATCTTGCTAGCTGCTAGTTAGTGAAAGGTAGGAAATGCTAAATCCCCATAACCAATGTATAAGTCTGGTTAAGGATTTCTCTAGATTAAAAAAAAAAAGGCAATAACTTAACCCTTTTGTATTGCACAGTGTGTCTTTGTTTTGTGGGTGGCCAGTTTTCTGTTTTCTCTGCTGTTCCGCAATGACTGGAAGAAAAGCAGGTGCAATCTGTGAAGCAGGAATAGCAGTGATGAAGAGACAGTAAGTAGGAGTAAAATCAAAACAATAGGGGTTTGTGTTAATATTTCTTGAAGCTTATAGTGTAGGATGAGCCTGCCTTAGTCTATTAAAAAAAATTCTTTCCTCCTTGAGGCAGTGTTGCTAATGTGCATATTTGAGACAAATGGACAGAATTGTTAATACAGTATCGAGTAATTTATCTCATCTACATCCTGTTGATGTAGAAACACCTAGAATTTCAGGAAAAAATGTACTTTGTTTTCCTTGCAGCGCTTTCAGAAGGAGTTGCTGTACTTAGTTGCTGGGGAAAGCTAACGCATGTAGGAGTTGCCCTTTGCCATAAGAACTCTGCTCCTGTTAGGAGTGTTTCTTAGCTATAAGGCTAGAATTTCACTTAGTCACGGAGATCTACAATTCTTATCACTGATGTTGGAGCTCAGATTAGCCTAGACTTTTGGGGAGGAAATTAAATAAATATTTAACACCTACTTTTTTTTATTCACGCACTGTAAAGCGTACAGTTTGGCCAGAGTGTCATGTATCAAAGCAGGATGAGTTTATAGAGACTCATCCTGACTTGGACAAACAGATTTTTGCATTCCCTCTTTGTACTGAGCTGACAAATAATGAATTTTTAAAATATTTTCAAACTTTAACATCTAATACCTACACTGCACGACTAGGCGATAGAAAGAAGAGGTAGTTTTTAGAAGAAGCTTGGAACCAAACCGTACTTTATTGTAGTTGGTATGTTTGTAGGGTACAGATAGCAGCAACTTGGATAAGTACTGGAGTTGCTGGATGGGAGCCAGTAGCTCAGTCTGTTGTTAAGGAAGAAGTTAAATAACATTAGAGAGGTTTGATAGAATTCTGTATGGCTTAAATAAGAAGTGGTTAGTCTCTGGTGATTGAATGAAAAATTAATGTTTGTCTTGTGACAATAAATTTCAGTGCCCAGACAGGATGTAGAATATCTGTAGAACAGAATTATGGTGTAGCATGAGCATCAGCATTTCAGGGCAATTTAGGTTACTTCAGCATCCTTCTGAGTGAATTCTTAACAAGCACAGACTTGCTTATCTCCTTGGAAAATAATACTTAATTCATCAGCTGTCACAGAAAAGAGAACACACTTTTGGCTGTAGTAAATCTATTCCCTGTTACCAGTGAGGCTGAATAGAAGTGCAGATGTAGAAGTAATGTGTTGGAAGAGCCTGCAAGTTTGGGGAGGGGGAGTTGTTTGCTTGTAGTTGCCCCTTATGAGAATTTTAACCTTGGGTCTTCAAGGTTTGTGAAGAACTACTACTTGGGCAAAACCAAGGTGTGGAACCTGGAGCCACGTTTGCTTGCTCACTTCCAAAGGATATATGTATTACAGTGGCAGGATGTCAACCTGCTGCTTGCGTCCAGTAGGTCTCACTAAAAAAGTTTCCTGTGCCTCTCTTTACCAGGGAGATTTTGGGTTCTAATCTCAGTACCCAAAAACTTGGCTGATCTAGTGTCTCCAACATTTTCAAATGTCTCCTGGTGATTTTATCCTACTTCTGCACTCATAACCTTGCACTTTCCTTGGGGCCTCTGCTTTGGGTGTCTTGCTTTTATAAAACATGTGAAATTGTAACATTAAACCCCTTACGATAAACAGGTCATCAACATCCCAGGAAGCTTGTAAAAAATGAGATCTTGGTATTTGAAAAAAACAAAGATTTCATTTGCAAGTTAGCATTGAAAGTTGTCATTAGCCTTGCATTGTCAGTATGTGTCTCTGGCAGGCCGAATGGAATAGTACCTTATATAAAGGCTGACTTTGAAATTATGTGTCAATGCTTTAAGTCCATCCCATTCATATACTTGAGATAGCAGAGGTTAAAGGCGAGGAGATTCCCAATCTTCTTTCTGGGGTCTCCTGGATTTCCTCTGTGTTTCTCCACCCTGCTGCTGAATGCTGTAAGGCTCCTGAATGGAGGATGGGATACAAACACTGCTGTTCTTTTATTCGGATCACTGTTGCTTTCGCCTTGCAGATTCAGCTGCAGTTTGTGGTAGTTACAGTATCCATTTCTCTGTGTGTTTTGCTGTGTTTGTGGGAATCTTGTTAGATCTGTATTGTATACTTCCTTGAAGTATAACATTTCCTTCCTGTGTGGTTTAATTCATCATCTGAAACAAGCCAAGACTGACAGGCCTACCTTAAATTGTACAGTCTAAATTTAGCAGCTAGAGACAGAATGATCAGAAGGGCCTAAATTAATATTATGTCAAAAAGGCCTTGGGACAAGGAAAGGAAAAAAGCCAATTTGGAACAGAGGGTCCCCTTTCAAGTCTTTTAGTTCAGAGCAGAATTTAGAGGAACTCTTTTTGAGAAGGAAGAGTTTGAAATGAGCCTGTATTTTAGGGAACTGGACAATGGGATGTTTCACTATCACTTATGGTCTGACCAGCTGTCATGTTGAATAACTGGCTGAGGGTTAAAGTGACAAATTGATAAATTCTAGCCTTGCAGAACACTTTATTATTATTATTATTTCTGAGTTTCTATGGGTATTTCAAAGCTATCTACATACGATCTGTTGTGCGTTTATTTTCGTGAAATGAATACTGCTTGGGAACTCTGCCCAAGTGTTTTCTACTTGCTTTTTGCAATGAGGCTATTGATGGCAAAGGAAGTGATGCCAGATTAGTTATACTTCTGTGGGGAGATTTCTTACATGCTATGAACCTAGCCTGAAGGGACAGAGATGCTTAAATTCAATTAGTTATTTCCACGGTGACTTATTTGGAGCTAATTTTAAGATGACATTTGTATAGTACAGATATATAGAATAAAAACTTCTTCATAATTTTGTGGCTTTTGCCTCCTGAGAATGCTGTGTTCAAAATAATCTAGCATATAAAAGGTTTACAGCACTATTTCAGGAAGCAAGAGTGTGTGTTTACATTTTACCTTTCCTCCCTTTCTCCTTCAACAGTCAGATTTAAGCAAATTGTACTATTTTCTCTGGCTTCACCAAACTTTATACTACAGATAGTGCAGTTTAAAAAAATAATATTTTTTTAAAAAAATAATCCAATAGCAATGCTGAATTGTGGAATTTGCGGGCTCATTTTAGGCCTTCTGTTTGTGTTTCTTGATTCCCCCAGTTCCCAGATGTGCAGTGACTCATCCTACTGAACAATGGGAACAGCATCTCTTATTCCTTCACTTGGTCCCAGTTGGCAAAACCGTTACTCAGAGGATATGTATTGCAGAGGGAGAAGAGATTAGCAGTGAGAGAATGAATCATCCAAGCGTTTGTGGTAACTCTTGTGTGGTGAGCAAGAAGTTCAGGAAGAGTATTGGTCTATACTATGTTCTGGTGTACCAAAAAGGATTATCTGAATTATGTAAAATTCATAACTCAAAGGTCATTCTTCCATCCCCCACCACTGTCCCGGAAAACACAGAGCGTGGATGGAAGACAGCATTTTGATGGCTTGGTTTATTATCAAGGACAATGGAAGGTGTGGGGGGAGAAAACTGGCTGGCTTGTATCAACAGCAAAATAGATGATGGTCATCTCAGGCTTTGGTATGACTTTCAAATGTGAAATATACTAGTAGACTATTAGTTAAAAATAAAAAAAAAAATGTCAGTACAGACATGCTCCACTGACACACTTTGCTGTGACTGACAGAATGGTGCTTTGTATCTAAGTACAGTGCTGGTCGAAATGAAATAATGTCTTTCTGATTTTAAGAATCTTATCAGTATTGTTAGAATATTTTTAAAAGGAAATGGTATACTAACAGGGAAATACAACAAGACTTGAGGGTTGGGTTTTTTTAATCTGAAAAGACAGAATCTCAGCAATCTTCTATGAATGTAGTTGATCTGGGGAAGTTTCTTGAGGTGCCACGGTTTTTCTTGATACACCAGCCTGTAAAAGGTTGACACATCTGACCCTGGACCTCTTTTGCTTGTTCTAGAAGTGAACACACCATGATGTGATTATCTTTAGGTATTTAAATATAGTATAAATGGTATAAATAGCTTTGGCTTCCATTTGTATCTTGCCACTTGCAAGCATAGTTCAAAATAGACTGCAATGTTCAAAAAAAGACTATTTTTTTCCACTAGAACCATTAAAATTATATGATTGAAGTTGTCAATCTGCATAAAGATATTTTTAGTATCTGATGAATCAATAGCAAATATTTGCTGCCACTTCCGTAGAAAGTCATGCTAGTGAACCAGAAATAACTGGCAAAGATGTGGAAAAAGAGAGCATTTGAAGTGCTAAGCCAGCTTTTGAATGGAGTTGAATGACTAGATGACTTTGGAGAAACACTAAGAATTTGCACTGAAAAAGCCAAACCAGCTTGTTCATGGTCAGTGTCTTCAAGAGAAAAAAAAATAGTTCAACATGAGAGGGGCAGCTGATACTTTATTTTGATAATCATTTGCCTTGAATGGAACCCTTACCTTAATGAACAATTCATAAACTCTTTGTGTATGTGTATTTTTAATATATGTATACACACATATGTATATTTACATATGTGTTTATATAATACCCAAAGCATGAGATAAATGACTATGTATGCAAAGCTATCAATAGAATTCAAAATTGCATTCAAGTGCAGCTTGATTAAAAAGCTAAATAAATTTGACTTCTAGATCTAATTAATATTATGTATTTTCCCTGGATGACAAGAAAAAAATTAAAAGCTAAATGAATGTTCAGTTAACTGTTTTGATTAAAAATATTAATACAAAACAGTCCTGACACCTGGAACTTCCATATTTTCCTCATGGAAATACATTACAAGTTATTTATCAAGTCAGTTGATGCTGTCTGCAGTTGTTCCATGCTGCCTGCTCAATGAACTGAAATACCCCACATGCTTCCCAGAAGCAACGAACTTTTCTGTGAATCAGACAAAGATGTAGAGCAAGGTGACTTGAGAAGTCTTTGGAGGAGGAACTGAACCCACACTTCCAGAGGCCATAACACGGGACTGAATCAGGGAATCATATTTAAAGTAGGGGGTTTGTGTGGTGTGGGTTTGGGATTTTTTTGTGTGGTGGGGTTTTTTTTTTCTCCCTTCAGGGTTGTGTGCTTTAATGTTTTGAGCTTTTTATTAACTTCAAACCCTTTGGAGCTAGTGAGGGATTTGTTGTTTTGACTAGAAACAGCTATTTTGATTTAAGTACTGGGATGTCTTTTGAATTCTATGCTAGAAGAGAATATTCAGACATCTTCAGATCGGCCAGACCATGCATATGGTGTTCACACCTGTTCCACCAGCCTGACCTGGTTACCCAGCTCTCCAGGTGTTTTGCCATTACTGATTAAAATTTCCCAGAATGAGTTATTTGGCTTAATTGCAATGTTACAAAGAGCTGTGTAAGAAACTAGAGAAGTCTAGTTTCCCTAAATCACTGCAGAAATGAACATGTATTTTTTTTTTATTAATCAGATTTTCTTACCTTATTATAAATGTGCAAAATGTTAAACTGATTGTGTGGGGCAGGAAATGGGGAGGGGGCAGAAGCTGTAAATCAGGTAAACTTGCTTGTGTATCCCAGCAGTTTACAGGCATACAGCTGTTTCCTGTTCTCAGCGTGGGAGGGTATATGGACAAGGGGAAGACTCTTAAAGCAACTGGGTAGAAAATAGGAAGAAGTTGTATCAGAGCCTGCCTGTTTGCAGTCTTGTTCCACATCTAAAGGCATTGTATAGGACAAAGCACAATAGATAGAGAAGGGCTTTTGTAGCTTCAGTGACCTTTTCTCTTTGGGCTCTCCCATCTACTAAATATGACTAATGCTGTACAGGAAGACCTTTTCTCTTATTCATGCGGTCTGTGATATCTCTTCTGATCCAGCAGAGTGCCAAAAAATACAGGAAATTACTTTCACCTTATGAAAATTCATGATTGTAAGGAAGCTCTTGGAGCAATTGTTCTTTGGAAACTTCTCCCAAAAAAAAAGTCATCTTTTTCTGCTCATGGTCCTCTGTAAATCTGTTGTGATACATGGTAGTTTTTTGCAAATATGCACGTTCTCTCTTTTGTGAAAAGTCTTCAGTTTTAAATGTTAGGAAATAATAAGTTACAGCTCCTTTTGTCTATGCCTTATGCCGAAAGTATGTACTTGTACAGTACACTGAATCCTCTGATCTCCAGTCTGATTCTTCAAAATGAGCTGTTGTGGCAGCATCTGTTTACAGTTGTACTGCATGGGAGTAATTTTGTTCTGCTGTCTCAAGCCTACGATAGGGAGGAGAATGTACAGTTTGAGAATTCATATTGCTGTTAGAATCTGAGATGATATTCAGAATGAGAGCATTCTCAAAATTAATGAATTGGTGAGGGCACCTACTGCCATTTTGGTCATTACTGACACAGCCCTGATCTGCAATATATATATATATATAATGTGTTTTGCTGCCTAAAAATATTAAAAGGCAGCAGGATTTTTCCATTTTATCGTTCTTTTGACATGGCTACAACTGCAAGACATGTGTCCTAAACAATGAAGAATGCTTTCTTGCTGAACAGATCATCTTCATCTGAAGAAATGGAAGTGTTTGAAGGAGAATGGGCTTCTGCCAAAGATAGTTTCACTCCAGAAGTAAAGTCTGCATTTACATGGAAACAATTTTATTACTGCTAAAAAGTATGTGCTGGGCTTCTTGTATCCACTAATGCAAAGTGGCACTTGATTTGAGTGTGATAAATAGGCAAGCTTGTTTTTAAAAAAAGCAAACCAAAAGAAACCCCACAAAAAACCAAAACCCCACCCCAAAAAAAAAAAACCCAAAACCTCTTCGCATTTCACAGAATGAATTTTCTTTATAAACGTAGCTTATATTCTTCTCAGTATAACTGCTAAAGGATTTTGTACAAGATCAGCAAATCTATTATTAAAAATCCTTGAGCTTAAAAGGGAAATTATCTGTAGAAGAGAAACTCCTTCAGAATGTTCCTTTTTCTTATTTTTGACAAGCAAGTCTAGTTTAAATTACCACAAATTGTGGGTGACTTAAATCTTTCACTTTTCTTAAAGATATGCCAGCCAGTCTAGGATATGCTTTTGTTCACTGTTATGAATTTTAAACAAAATACATTGGCTTCTAATAAACGTGTTTCATTTTTACTCCCACCCAGTGTCAGTTAACTGCATTCATCATACAAGGAGAAAAAAAAACTAAGGACTGACTTTAACACTTCCTTTTCATTGTAAAGATTTACTAGATAGATTTGAGCATTTATTCAGATCTCTACTCAACTTTGATTATTTTTTTTTTTAAAGTGATAGTTAGAGAATTGCTTTTAGAAGAACTACTGTCTTAACTACACATCAGTAGTGCATTATGGCAGCTCCACTTGATTATCAGCAGTTTATGTGAATTCAGCTATGTAGTACTTCTCTTGTTCCAGCTCCTAAAGTATATCAGGATGTTGTCCAAGCTTCCACTTGTGCTATTGCTCTGTTAGACCTCCATGCAAGTTGGAAAGTGAAAAGGCTATAGCTCAGTTGGATTTGCTATCCTAGAAACAACCTTAGTTTCCATCTCTTTCCCTTTCCACAGGGTGAATCGGTCAAATACTTCCTGGATAACCTGGATCGAATTGGTCAGCTGGTAAGACATACCTTCTCTTTCTGAACCAAAAGAGCTCAAAGAGGTGACGGAAGCCTGGGTGTGCTATGATTAATGGTTTTTTGGTTTATTGCTTATTGGTGTTTGTTTTTTTTTTCAAAATAATTACACATGAATTAATTTCCATATTCTATACTATACAGTATACTCCAGCCTCATGAAACTGAAGCTTAGTATTTGCTTAATATTTTTGACAGACAACAAATATTGTTTATGGAAGTTGTATTTATGCACATAGTTTCTTTTATCATGCCTTCTACGCAGTCTCTGAATCTCATTCACTTATTGTGATGATCTGATGGCTGGTGCTACTTAAGGTAGCAGAATGAAACCTTACAGAATAAAAAAATCTACTAGCACTTGTAGGATTCAAAATTGGCAGTGAAAACATCTGTCAGGAGACTTGGAGGAGAAAGAACGGAAATAATTTTTCTTAAACAGTAACAGTGATAAGCTTCTGAAGAACAAATCTCTCTACAGGGGTGGGCTGGGCCACAACCTCCACTAGAACATGTTGCTATACTCACTGGTCATGGACTGTGAACCTGAAAGAAGTATTTCCACTAGAGCTTGCAAGATGTCTTTTTGTAAGCATAATGAAGTGTGAAAAAATAGATTTAAAAAAAAAAAAATCCTTTCGGTGATGACTTGATCTGCTTTACTGAATACTACCTAAAAGGCAATAACACTGTAAGAATTTCATAATGAAAAACTAGACTTCAGCCTGAAAACCAGATGCTTTAAGGATAAAAATGTGAACAAGAGTATTAGTCCTATATTTTTATTCTGATATGTCTCAGGGTCTTCTGTAGCTGTTTACCAGTGTGTTGAAATAAATGGTCAACAGTCCATTATTTTAAAGTTGAGTACTCATTCTTCACTTGATAACTGGAAAAAACATATCTCGTTGATATATCCCCCCCCCCCCCCCCCCCCCCCACC
>VXBL01008623.1:821585-850805 GCA_013400195.1 Aramus guarauna
TCATCACCCCCCCCCCCCCCCCCCCATTGCTTCAATATTCCGGCACTAGCCAGCAATTTTTAAGGATTTTTTTGACACTTTTCTCCTTTCTTTTACAGAATTATTTCCCCAGCAAACAAGATATTTTGCTGGCTAGAAAAGCCACCAAGGGGATAGTAGAGCATGATTTCATCATTAAAAAAATACCTTTCAAGATGGTGGATGTAGGTGGACAGAGATCTCAGCGTCAAAAGTGGTTCCAGTGCTTTGATGGAATAACTTCAATTTTGTTTATGGTCTCCTCCAGTGAGTACGATCAGGTTCTCATGGAAGACAGGCGCACAAATAGACTTGTGGAGTCCATGAATATCTTTGAGACAATAGTCAATAACAAGCTTTTCTTTAATGTTTCTATTATCTTATTCCTCAACAAGATGGACCTTCTTGTAGAGAAGGTAAAGACTGTCAGCATTAAGAAGTATTTCTCGGACTTCAAAGGTGACCCTCACAGGCTAGAAGATGTTCAACGTTATCTGGTGCAGTGCTTTGACAGAAAGAGGAGAAACCGCAGTAAGCCACTCTTCCATCACTTCACCACTGCCATAGACACTGAAAACATCCGCTTTGTGTTTCATGCAGTCAAGGACACAATCCTTCAAGAGAATCTGAAGGATATTATGTTGCAGTGAAGGAGAGCAGCCCATGTTCTGTTCAAATTTGCCGGAGGGTTAGATCAAAGTTTTTATCCTTTCTTTATGGCCCTTGCATGTGGTGTAGGACCCATGCTAATTACTTGGCTCAGGAATGCTGTAAACTAGCCAGTCCAAACAGAGGAGCTATAGGCCGAAGGAGTCAAATGTTGATATTAGCTACTGAATCATTTGGACTAGAAACACTACTGAAACATGGCTGTTGTAGGTTCTGTACCTAGTTTGGAATGCTGAATAACACAACCACCTTCTGCCTTCTTAGAAAAAAAATTTCTGACAAACCACGTATGGAAGACCCGTTGTTTTAAATGAATATGTTCATTTTTCCAGAGACACTAGTCGTACAAACTGCCTTTTTTGTAGTTTGGAGGTGCTGAATTGATCAAACTAATCGTAATAGGGTTGGTAGCTGTATTGGAGAATGTTAATGGAAGTTTTGTTCTTAACCCTTAGATATATATAACCAGATCTTGTGTGCATGTTCAGCTTTGCCAAGGATCTGGAATCCACTTGCAAGGTGGATGCACAGCTCTTGTCTGAAGGTTTTGCATGAATCTCCTGAGGCAAAAGTCTGAAAGTATAAGGAAACCTGTGTTGGAGTAAGTTGGATGGGAAGCTAAGGCCTCGCTGATATGGAAAAGGGTTTATTTTGCACTATGTGTGAAGGGTAAACTGGTAAAAATAAACTGATAAAGGGTAAACATCATGGGAAAACTGATTTCCTTGGTGAAGCAGCCTGTGCTAGAGCACCTGGCCACATATCTGCACAGTGGGTGCTCAAGTGAGATATACTTTATGGAAATTCAGCACTGTGCCCACACCTGCAGTTGGCAGTAGTTGTGAAGGTTCACTATCTCGTGTGACAGGGCTTTATCTATAGTCAAATGTTTGAAAGCTGATTAAACTCTTAAGCAAAGGTTTTGGTAGTACAGCAGCTGCTTGATTAGTTCCCAACAGCTGACCTTATAGGAAGACCGAACACCCTGGAGATCCCGGTTTTACAACTGCACTGATGTATTTGACAGCAAGACCTTGCTGTAAAATTAGCCTTTAATATGTGTCTTAATGGGATCTTTAGCATATAGTAATGCACATGTAATTCTGAGTACAGTCAAGTTTGGAGTTGCCTATTTTGGACAATGGTTTGTGTGTAAAATTGCAAGAGTCTATGAATAATGTTGCTTTGAACTGTTAATTTCCTAGCACTCTCAATCTGTGTAACTATCAGGTGCCTTTTTTGTGTACAGTCATACCGGATCTTTTCTACTACAGCAGGGTACATGGACAAACTGAAGATCTACCTTTTATATCAACATTGTAGTGCCATCCTTTAGGTAACTTTCAAACATAGTGTACTGTGCAATTTTTGTCATAGTTTTTATCCAAGAATAAAACCTGAAGGGCTGTTTGTACCTGTAAAAAGTCAGTGGATTCCCTAGAGCTCTTACCCTCTTTGAGCCTGTAATAGCACGTTTAAAAAAAAAAAAAAAAAAAAAGGCAGCATTTTCCTTCATCTGGTAATCCCATGGGAAATGTGGTGAAAACCAGTCCTGTTGTCCTTTTATGTTAATTTGGATAAAATCTGGAATCTTTCTTCCCCTCTGAAGCCTGCAGATGTTCATATCTGTATTTTTGTGTAGGTTCCTAATGTAGCAGTCTCTTGGCTTTCTTTGTGCAGGCTTCAGAGTAGAGAAGACGTGGCTATTTCAGTTCTGTGTTACACACACAGTGTCTTGAGGTAAGAAGCAAATGAAAAGTTGCAGATGGGAAAAGTCTAACTTAAATTTGAGCAAACTTAAACAGGAATTAGCTTCCTTGTAACAAGTCTTATTTTTGCCAGGACCAACTCTCTTTTAAATATTTATTCATTTTTAACCTTGAAGGGTAAAAATGTTATGTGACTCTAATACTCAGATGGGGAGAAACTCTTAAGATTATTACATTTGAAAAGGTAAATTTTTCAACAGAGTGATGCAAACAAGTTTGCTCACCATATAAGGTTCATTTCTCTAAGCTAGTCTGTTTGCTTGGCTGAAGACTAAGACTGTTCTCAAAGCTTTCAGATATTCTTGGAGTTCTCGGTAGTAGTTTCCGCTTCACGCAGGACACTGGGAAAGAGGAGGCAGTTGTGGGCTGACCTGACTTCTAGGTTGACTTGATGTTACTTTCTAGTTTGCTGTGAGCTTTGTTCTTTCACTAAATTTTCTAGATGGGTTAATATTATGCTTGTTTTCTCAAATGAGTTAAACGTTCCCTTTCAGCTGTACTCTTTCTAAAGAATTACCTCAGTTTTATGTCTGAATCTACTGTAGTTTTATCTGAGAGGCATAGCATGGAATTTCCTGTTCTATTTTTCTCTTCATGCTCATCCATGGTTTTGTATCCTTAGTCACCTTATGGATTTAAAACTCTGAACAGAGCTAATGCAACATATATTTTAAGGAACTTCAATTGGCACCTGGAAAAGAAACAGCATGAGATGTCTCATATTGAACTCTCAAGCTTGCTAGTGAAGTTTTTTGTATGATACGGCAGTTTTGCACACTAAATCAGACTTCTAGGGAACCAGCCTTTCTTTTTGCTATTAATAAAATGAGCCTAAGCATGATGCTGTAGATGAAAATCAGTAGTTTGGCTCTGTTCTTTTCAACTTTGACCGTGATGGTTCACACCAGGAACCCAAGATCAGGAAACTCACCTTGCAAAAGTCCAGCAGTTCTCAAGTTTGCAAAGGGTCTGGCCCATGAGTGAAAAGAACTTTTTTAAGTGGCAGGTATATTTCTTTCTCTGTAAAATACACTCTGCGTCCTGCCACAACTGAGGTTGTTTGGTTTAGGTTGTTTTGTTTTGGGGTGTTTTTTTTAAGGTAAGTTGTAGTATAATAAAGCCAGAAAATCATGTTATGGTAAATGAGTTAATTAATAAAGCAGAACTTAGGTCACTTAGGTCATGCAAACATCTCGGGACAGGCTTGATTGGTTACTTAGTCCTTTCACAAGAAACAAATTTTAAGAATTTATTTTGACTGACATCCTGGAGAACTTTGCAGGTAAACACAGCTGGAGAGAACATCTTTTTTTTGTGAACTTTATAGGCTTATTGTTCATTTGGCTAGTCAGGAAATGGGTCACAGGCAGGATGATAATCAGATGGAGACCTTGAATAGCTATTCTTAAAAAAACAACAACAACAACAAAAAAAAACCCAAACCAAAACCCACAGCATCCTGCTGTCTCTCCTCTGACACCCGCAGGTCAGCCACCAGTGATGGGGTGTTGCAAAGGGATTGTCTCACAAGGACAAAGAGAGGAAGTGCTTGCATCATGTGCCTGCAGGAGAGACTTATGTAATCGTGCAGTTTAAGTAGAAAAACTAAATGGGAGTTATTTACTGAGCTACTTTGTATTTGTTGTCCTCAAAAGAGGCTTTAAGCTAATACAGTCAGTACCATTCCTTCAGATTGCAGTGTTGTAATTTTCTGAACAAATCTTAGATGGCATTGAGGTGACATGGTGAATTGGAATTAAAAAGGAAGAATCGTTTTCTGTAAGCGACATTTAATAGGCAGTTGTCACTTTGAAGGAATTAAATAGTTCTTAATGTTAAAACTTAATTGATGATGGAATGGAAATTACTGGCTACTCAACTGTACAACTCAAAGATGCTTCCAGTTTGATACAAAGACGTGATCTTATTTAACATGGCAGCATAGATTGACTTATTAACTTGATAATATATTCAGTTTTTAAAAATACTTCTGTCTAAAACCTAGAACTAGGCTGTTACAAGCATGAAGAAGCTCCTGAAGATGACCGCTTACAGGCTTTCTGAGCCAACTAAAGCCTTGAACCTCAGCCAAGCAGAGTGGAGAAACTAACAGCAGAAATCTGGAGTGAAATGGAGTAGGAAGAACTCATCTGTATGTAGCACTGCAGACAAAAATCTAATTCCACTAGGATAGCTGAAGTAGTTTTCTGGGATGAAAAACAGTGCACTTAAAGTGTGTCCCATCCTGTCTGTGTGTCCCTCCATCCCTATGTCCCCATCCCCCCTGGGTATTCACCAGTCCCGGTTACTGTAATCTGCAAAGAATTGTAGAATTAAAGATGTTAAAAGAGTAGACATGGAACCACTGAAGAAACTAGCAGCTTGCTTTAAGGACAGACAACTACCTTCCACAGAATATCATTTTAGAAAACAAGCCCTTTGCTGCCTTTAGGTGGCTGTCTTTGTGGATGTTAACTTGATGTTTTGGAGTCTTTTCTGTGTATGTAAGTCTTTAGTTTTCCTGGGGGAAAAAAAACAACCAACCAAACAAAAATATTCTGCTGCATGGAACTACAAGATTTCTGTAAAAGGCCTCTCTGATTTTATAGTCGTGAGTTTTGACACCTGACTTAGCTTTGCTTGTGTCATCAAATTTTCAGGAGTACTTTTTGGATTGATGGACAATTTGCATGCCAGCTTGAGAGACAAATACAATATGCAGTAACACCTCGATGTAGTGCAGCTTGTCGTGTAAGCCAAATGTGATCTCGATCTCTCATGATAAGAACTACATTAATTCCTGTAAATTTAGTAGTAGCCTCTTTTCTATATTGTTTTTCTGCATAAAATCACATGGTGTAGTCAGGGTTTTTAATATAGCACTGCCAACTCTTTACCTCAGTACACTTTATTAATTCTGTAACACAGAAGTGGTGGGTAGGGTGTTTCAGTAGCAACTATAAAACATCTGTGCCTCCTTTTGTAAATTAGTTTCTAACAGATTTCTAAGGAGCATCCTTTATGCATCAGGAAGACCGACATGGTCTGGGCCAGACTTGGCCTGAATTAATGCTGACTCCACACACTTCTAGATGAGGACTATCTAGCCTAGTGAGGAACTAATTATCAAGACAATACAAGACCTAGTGTTTTTCAATATTGCCTGTTCTGTAATTAGCTGGGGTGATCTCTGCTTTGTGCTGTGAAGTGGGCACTTGTTTTAACAGTAATCTTTTTTTACATAGATGGAAGTGAGTAAAGCCAGGATATTTGAAGCTGAAACTGCAGCTCTGCTAACCAGGTGATGCCATCTCTTTGCTCATCTTGTTGGTTGAACAGTTTAGCTTGATTCTTGACATTTTTATCTTTCTAATGGCATTTGGAAAGCAGTGTTGAAGTTTGTCTGTGTGTCGATATGCTTGTCGTCTTATGGGGTGGGGAGTATGGAGGTACTAGACTGTCAGTGCTAGTGGTGCTGTGCCTGGCTTGACAAACTGTATCGCAACCTAGCTCTTGCCATATGTCTGAAGGTCATTATCTTCTGTCTGATGTGAAAGTATTCACAGTTGGAGAGAAAAGAGAGCAGCACTGACTTCCAAGGTGGGCATTCTGGTAAAAAAGCCAAAGTATGTTGGAAGGGAGCAAGAGAGGGAAGCTATTTTCTAAACAGATACCAAAAGCTGATGGTGCTTGAAGACTGACTGTATTGAAGTGAAATGCCATCTGCATTGACCCCAAAAGCTTTGAGTGACTCCAGAGAGCTATCGCCTCTGAATTAGCAGCAGCAGGCTGGGAAGGCTGGCCCTGCTGCAGCTGCACACCCTTCCATTGTAAATCTCTTCGTCTGTTCCTAACAGAGTGCGAAAACTCAATTGCTGCTAAAACATGGTATGCAGATCTCTGGTCAAACAGTGCATCTTACTCCTTTCTAACACCAACTTAAACTTTCTTCAGGATACCAGAGCATGGAAGTATGTCAGGAGAATGGCTAGGTAAGAGACTGTTTCCATTATTTGAATAAAATCTACAACTGATGGAGAGCAAAGTTTTTGAATAAGTAGGACCTGAGAGAGCACCTTATGAGGGAAGAAACAGATTTTGAATAGCACTGCTTCTCTGCTAGTACTTCCCGTTGATGTCTTGTGCTGAGCTTGTGTGCAGGTCGTGGGGCACAAAAACTGAGAGAATATGGCAGGGAGAAGGGCGATGTGAAAGAGAAATGGTCTTTTCATAGTTCAAGAGACTTGGAAAGCGTGCTTGGTGGACTTAAGGTTTTGAAAACGTGTGTTCAAACTCCCATTCACATTGAAGCCATCAACTGTCCTTAGGATAAAGAGCATTTTTCCAGTGAACAGGCTTCATTATCTGGCATGTGTAATGAGCTTGAATTGATGATACATGTTTAACAGTATTTCTGGAGACTCCACTTAACAAAATGGCTAGTATTTATTGCTCTTGTGATGACTTGTCTTGTTTATGGAATCAATATGTATGAAAGCAAACTGACAAAAAGCAAAGTTATCTCGTGACACAGTCATGTAGCTAGGAAGCCAATTAATGTTATCTTTTATTCTGCAATTTACTTGCTCTCTGGTGCCTATGCATTGTAACACACATACTATGCAATATTCTTTTTAAAAACCAGTTCACTGCGTTGGGCAAAAAAGGCCTGATTTTAGCCTTAATTTTCTAACAATTCACAGGAAAGTACTTTAAAAACAGTGACAAACTAAAAGAAGGTGAAAAATGCATAAAGTAGAAGCACAGTTCCAGACTGCTCACTTAAGTGTCTTTCTAGCACCAAAACAGCATCCACAATAGAAGCAGCTACTTGCTGTAATAGTTTCAATTTATGAAAACTGTGTACTAGATAAAATTATATTGTGATGTGTAAAAAGTGTATTTTATAGCTTTGGTGACTTAGTTTACTGTTTTGTATATATGAATTTTATAAATCTATTAAAACTTGACTTGTTATACTGTTCTTTATGGATTTTCTCTTTCAACAGAGTCTAGAGTGACTCTTTTTGCTTTGCTCAAAAATTTTCTGCAGACACACATGCTTTTTGAATAAATGACACCATGGACTGCATGAAACTACAGCTGTTGTGCAGTAAAGTCTTGTTCTGTAATCTTTATGTATCTCCCACCTCTCCAGTTCTGATCTGAATCATTCTTCCTGAGTGTGTCCAGGAATCAAAGGCTGGTAAACATTAGCCTGTATAAAACTTTTAACTCATTTGTCTGTAGCTGACCTCGGCATTAGAACTGCTGGGAAGTAGAAGGGGAGACACAGCTAGAGTTTGTTATGAATTTTAAGCTCAGCAACAGAAGATAATTAAGCCTGTTGAGTTGGCAACACCTGTTAGAGATTCCGCTTCTGCTGTGGAGCATCTGAGAATAGCTGTGGGAGCTATACTTCTCTTCCAATGCCAGTCCCCGCCGTTGGACTTGCTGCCTTGCGTGCTGCAGTATCTTGTACGGCTGTGTGGGACCATTGACCTTTGGAGAGTCGTTGGTATCCCTGTCTTACCGCATTGCCATCCTGGCATCAGCTCATTCTGCCAGAACTCGAGCTCCAGTTCTTAGGAATGCCGTTAACCTTTCCTTGCTTGTACTTCAAAAGGTCACATCTGGCAGATTTTTGTGGCAAGTCCTAATTGTTTCTTGTGTGAAGTGCTAATGCCCAATCAATTACATTGGCAGGTACATAATTCGAAACACTTCATGGAGGGTTGTTTGTCCTTTCTACTAATCGTTGGAAATGTTAGGTCCTCAGCTACATCAAGCTTTGGGGAATGGTTGACTTTTTCCCTGGAGGTGCTGAGCACTTTCAGGTAACAATGTGTATTGTCAGTGTTCAGCATCTCTGAAATGAGGGCAGATGAATTGCAAATTCAGTATGTGCTGATAGGAGGTTTCCAGGTGTGATCACATAGTTTCTAATCTGAAAAGCCTGCAGCAGCAGCTCCAGGTGGTCTCTTTGGTCAGCTTGTGAAAGCAAATTACCTCTTTTCTGGGCCAAAATACTCCTGTGAATTACAGCCTTACAAGATAGCATATAGAAAAAGTTTAACGGGTTTCTTACTGGAGCAGGAGCGAGCTCTCTCTGGCAGTATCTGCCGGAACATGGTGGTGGTGTGCCAGGAGCCGTGCCAGGCTTTTGAGACACTCAACCAGCAGACAGGGAAGGGGGCTGGTTTAGTGTCGTCATTTCTGTCTCCTCCAAAGGTGGTTGGGGTTTGGGTTATGTGGTTTGTTTGTTTGTTTGTTTGTTTTTTAAATGGAGTTTCTCTGATGCCTGAATTGCTGAATCTCTCCGAAGCCTTAATCAAAATAAGAAATGTGTTGTCCCTGGTGTGCTTACTGGAGCTCGGTCCTTCCCTAGTCAGCAGTCATGAGCAGGTGCTTAAACTGCACAGATTTCAGTGGGATTTAAACTTCTGATTGGAACGCATGGTGGGAGGCTTGAATCGGGGTATCTTAGTGACACTGTTAATATTTCTGCCTCTCAGTCTATCCCACCTCATATGGCAAAGATGTCCCTTTCGTAATTCAGCTGCACAGATGTTGCCCCGTAAGAAGAGAGGCTGAAGCAGCCAGTTCTGCAGGTAAGTTTGTCTGTTTGCTGCTGATAAGTGCTGGTACCCCAGGGAGATCCTAAACTCAGTATCTAAGCTTTGAATTCTCCTCCCTGGGTCAGCGTGGTTACCAGTTACTAGAGTATCGCTTCTGCAGTTTGAATAATCCAGTGCTCTGAAAATAAAAGGGAATACCTGGCTATTTCCCCAGGGAGAGGCTTCTCTAGATTGCAGGGGTCTGTAGCTTTGTATTTTCGCTAAAGCGTACAAGGTGTAAGGTTTGGGGTCGTTGTAGTAATATTTAAATATTCATTACAGCTCTTGAGGAGAGAAATTAAATCCCTGTGGTTTCCAGCTCCAGTCTGGTATCTTGTTATCCTGCACAGACCTGGAGGAAGATTATTTGGTTGCTAACAAATTATCACATTTCTTGCCACTATCCCCTGGACTGACCAGTATCTTGGGAAGCTGCATGGTGTTAAGGGAGGAAGAGTTATTAGGAAGTGTTCAGGAATTTTTACAAAAAGAAGCTTTGCCTTAAGGCCTCAATTTTGCACAGCAGGAACAGACTAAAAAGTAGCATTTTTAGGGGAGGGAGGTGGTCACACCCACTGTTAAATCAGACAGTGCTGGATACTGCGAATGAAAGAGCTACGGAGGATGCTGGTTTCTCCTCTCCCACCTCTGCAAGCTGTTGTAGGCAATTTCACCCCTGACTAGCAAAGAGTCTTGGGTTTTTGTTGTTTTGTGGTTTTGATTTTTTTGCCGTTTTTTTTTATTTTCCCTGGACAGTTGCATTGTACCCCCACTCCCTTCAATTATAGCAACTTCTTGTTTTAAGAGTAGGAGTGGAATGTTTTGCCTGTTTATTCTTGAGAGAAGATATTTGTCTTTATGAGCTTGTAAAGTTATTAAAAGACTGTATTTTCTGCTCTGTTTGGGATTATAGACTTAGAAGTTGCTTCAAACCAAGCATCCTTCAGCTTGGGCCAGAAAGGGTATGACTGGAGTTACTTTGATCATGGAAGATGCTCTGGGCAGCCACAGGATGGTGTGGTCTGGGAGATGTTCTGAGCCTGACATAACCATTGCATTAGGGATTGTTACGTGAAAGGTCACAGCAGCTTCGGGAAGGACTTGCCTGGTTCTGCTGGGGGATCTCCTGCAGGCAGCACCCAGGTCACGCGCAGAGCGCGTTTCTGGATCATCTGCCTGTCGCAACCAGGCACCCGTCGCGGGTCACGGGGAGGAGAAAGGAAAGCGCTGCCTTTGCGGAGGGGGGCTGCCAGCCAGAGCCCCGCGGCTGTGCCCAGGGCTGCTCGGTGGCGGGCTGCGGGCACCGTTGTCCTTTGAGACTTGACTCCTTTCGCGGGTGGGTGACCTGCCGCTTGCACTACCTGCCTTCCTGCAGAAGGCTCACCAAACCGAAGCGCTGCATAGTGAATACCTAGGTTCTCCTGCCCACTGCCTACTAACAGTGAAACTCCATTCCTGAACCATTTGTAACCAGCTCTGATCTCGGCTGTTGAGTTGCAACTAACTTCTGGGTGTGCGTTTATACATAGAGTACCCTACTGCTTCTTGCTGATGGTTGATCTGCAGCTTGACGTTCTAAAAATGACTCCTAAGTACCTCATCTGTGTTTCTGTTCCACAGCTTGCTTAGCAGCTTATTAGCTGCAAGTTATGCTGCTGTTCCCACACCCTTCCAAGTCGAAGTATCTCCCCAGAAACCTGCTCTGATAGTATGGCTGCTGCTTAAAATGCAGAAAATCTTACTTAGGGGCTTACCATCCATTTGTTTTACTTGCATTTCCTCTGACAGCTGTTTTCTGGCCCTCTACAACTCTGGTACATGCAGAGAAGAAAAGGAAGTGCACCTTTGTGCTTTAGTCCTGGTTATAACTTTGATTTTTCTGTGTAACCTTGGCCAGCCACTTTTTTTTTCCTTTCTGACCCAGACTGCCTCCAGTCCTTGCTCTCACTGGTGTGGACTGTGTAGTAAGTGCAAAGTACTACTTAGAGACCCTGGGAACACAACGTTGTGCTGTGAGGAACAGCAGCAGCACTGGAAACCTTCGCTGATGTGAAGAGTAGCCACCTCCACGGGAAGGAGGTTGGACTTGATGATCTTAAAGGTCTTTTCCAACCTAGATGATTCTATGATTCTATGAACATCTCTGCATGAACAAAAGTCTCCAGTGTAATATTGCATGGGCCTTCTCTCCTCCAGCTGCCTACGAACTCAAAAGCATTTTCAGCCACTTTCTGCCTGTTACTGCAAAGGCGCATCCTGCCAACGGACCCTGCTGAGCTGCCCACACGAGTAGGTGAAGCTCCGAGTTGCCGTGCTCATCTACTTCTTACCTGGGGCACTTCTGGGACAAGCTGAGCTGGTCAGCCGTGGTTCTGTCAGTGGTGCTGTCAAAAATGTCTGTTACTGGTAAGCAATGACCCTGCAGCAGCAATCCCTGCTTTCACAACAGAGCTATAGACACACGTCTATAAGCCAAGTGTCACGTAGGGAGTTTCCCATCCGTGACTTCTGCCAGCAGTTCGGTTTGTTTCTGTGCCACCCCTTTTCTGTGTTGTCTTTGGACTTTGTTAGGACAGAAAGCTGCCTCTTTCCCTTAGGCAACATTGTCATCTGGAGTTTTATGGCCCCTTTCTGGAAAGCTTCTGAAGTTCAGCCTAGTGATTCGGTACAGAATCGAGTAAGAGCAAACAAGGCTGAGCAAAAAGTAATCTTTTGCTTAAAATAGTAAATCAGTTAAGGCAACAACCGAGCAAGTATAGGGCAGTACATGGATTTGTAATTCAAGCAGGATTTGTTTGGAAAACTGCTGCTGGGAAGAATGTCTTGGCTGAGAACCCCATCGCCCCTGAGGCTGCCAGGAGAGGGCGGCAGCAGCGGCCCCGCTGCACCGCGCCTGCGCCAAGTCCAGGCGCGCAGCCTGGAAAAAATGTTTCCAGGAATTGCCGTCATCAGTCCCGGAGCCAGAACTCCCTTT
Source organism: Aramus guarauna (assembly GCA_013400195.1). Lineage (NCBI taxonomy): Eukaryota > Metazoa > Chordata > Aves > Gruiformes > Aramidae > Aramus > Aramus guarauna. Next base: position 833,633 of record VXBL01008623.1, read on the forward strand.
TTCTGCCTGTATGAATCATGCGGATGGGAAGTCACTTGTGTTTCCGGAATCCGGTTGAATTTATTATGAGATCATCTTTTCTACTCACCTGCGCGTGTAAATCTCAAGCTTTTCTCAAAGGTCCTCCCCTGATCCTCTCCCTTCCTGCTCCAGAAATGCATTGCAGGGTGACCGCATGGTTTGAGGCCCTCAAAGTGCACCGGGAAGTGCTGAGGAAAGCCAAAGCTGTTAGCCCCTCTGAGGGAAACATCTCTTTCCTCCTGGCTGAACTGGACCCAGTCCTACCTGCTGGTATTTTTAGATGGGAGAAATCTGAAGCGCGGCCACGTAGCTGTGAGCCGCAGAGAGCGTTATCAGTGCCGAGCTCTGAGTGAACTGGGGATGGAGGGGGTCAGCCTTCCCCCAGCCTGCTGCTGTTCCAGAGCTTGAAAACCAGTCGGTATCTTGAGCTCCGTCTATAAATAGCCGGGGAGGAACGGCGTGCCCGGGCGATGGGAAGGCAGGCTCGGCAGCTCCGGTGCTGGCACAGCGCCCATTCCTGTTCAGTGGGTGACCTACGGAGCGAAGAAGAGGGAAAGGGCCAGGCTGCTAACCTCTCAAGGCAGAGGGAGGAATGCATGTGTAGTTCCCCTTTTAAGTTAATGATCAATGAGTGTGTAAAATATTTCCAAAGGTTTTCTTTCCTGTGCCAGTCTACAGAGGATGTGAGTAGTTACAGCTCACGGCTCCAAGCCTGGCTTTGTTTGAACTGAAGCAGCTCCGGAGATCCCCTTGAGTGTCCGCCAAAAGACAGTCGTCAAGCTAACGCTGTTCTTTATGGCAGACGCGGTCCCAGGGATCTTTCTGCTTTACTTGGGGACGCTGTGCCTGTCCTCCATCATCTCTGCCCCCCTACTCTGTCAGCACCGGTTGGGCTCCTGCGCTCAGCCTCAGCTGATGGGGCAACCACCAGAACAGAGAGGAGCGTTTGGTACGAGCGGAAAGGAGATAGGAAAATATAACGTGCTTCAGACTGAAATGCGAAGCAGAGGAGAGCTCTGTGTATGGGAGAGCTGCCCCGGTTTAATTTGCGTGTTTGTTCAGATGGCCCCAGCTTCTGTGTGAACATGTTTAGTGTTTAGCATGGACCTCTTCCTGGCTGACTTCAGACCACATGAAGTATGGCAAGAAAATACAAGCGTCTGCATAGGACTTGACGTGGGTTTGGAGTTGTGCTGTTGCTTAGACCAACACAGGAAAAACCCTTAGAGAAGAACTGATCACATCAAAAATATGTTAGCAATCTGAGAAAAAGAAACACCTTTTATTCCTGTGGGGAGCTGCTGTTTCTCTCTGACAGCAACAACTTGTAGTGAGAAAGGTCAGAATTGGGGCAGTAACGTAACCAAGGCTGGGGAGCCGAGCTGGCCCAACCCAAGGCAGACCCGGCCTAGTTTTCCTCCCACCGCCAACGATGAGGGGACGATTCCCCTTTGGACAGTTTTCTGGAACTCAATTTCCTCCGCAAGGAGGAAAATTTGTCTCCGAGAACTTTCCGTAGCCCCGTGTTGTCCCTAGCAAAGGGTAGGTCCTTCTTCATAGCAGGCAGTTGTCCTGTAAACATTTCCCACTTAGCCAGGGCATCCACAGCCCTGTCGACTTGGGCCAGTTCCTCCTCGGAGACGTTCCTCTCCAGGGCAGCAATGCACATCTCCAGCCACAGTTCATAGTCTTTAATGACATCTGAGGACTTGGTGGGGCCAGCGGGCTGGGGCTGGCTGTGCGCCTCCGCCAGCGAACACGAATGTTCGTCCTGGTCCAGCTCCTGGCCGATGGAGAGGGCCTGGCTGCAAGTGTCTGGGGTCAGCGGCTCGGACAAGGAGGTCACCGCTTCGGAGTCATTCTCGCAGCACATCCCAGAGTCTGAGCTGAACGGAAGGATGTCCTCCGAGGCAGACAGGTCTGCTGACTCTTGCCTTGGCCACGTGGACAATACAGTCTGTGTCCAAGCGTAGAGCTTCTGTGATGAGAGGAAAAAAGGTTTCATTTTAGAGAATGAGAGAAAACAGTTTTGCCTTTCCCAGGGTTTGTCAGGTAAACCTATTCATCTTGGGTGGCTCAGCTTCAGATGCTATGGTCCTCTCTGCCAGAAGATGGGTTCAGACAACTCATGGTTACCCTACAAAGCAGGGGTTGCCTCTTGCCACATTTTCTTGGAGTCAGCATCGGTGGCAGAGCTGCCTCCAGTCAGATGTGGACTGTATCTGCCCTGTTATTGAAGATGGTAGGAGAAACCAGCACAGAATCACTCCCTGCTGTGTGGATGTGATCTCCACAAGCACCAAACCAGCGCCTTTCTAGAGGAAGCTGTGTCATAAAAGCTCCTGAGATAGCGGTGAAGAACTGCGTTTCATCATGTTGTTAACTCCTGCGGCAACGTGCATTTTATTCTGAAGAACAGCTCTTCCCTCTCGAGCTGAAATGCACAAGTGGGAAGGCTGGGCTCCAGGAAAGAATTAATGAAAGGAAAATGTCTGAGACTATTTCCTTTTTAAATATTCAATGGTACAATGGGGCATGTAACGGGTTGCCTCTGGCACATTTATTCCTTATGCTTTGGGGAATGAATTGCAGTACTTCAGTCATCCCTGGATCAAAGGTGATCTTGTCTGCCTTGTTGGCATATGTTGGGGGTTTTTTTATGGTTTTTTTTGGTTTTTTTTCAACTTTTTCACACCGTTGTGGCCTAGTTCTTTCATCCTTACTTTTTGCAGCTCCCAGCTGATATCTTTGCAAAGCCCCGCGATCGCTTTAGGAAACAGCGGTGACAGTTGGAGCACCACTACCGAGGCGTAGCCCCTGGTCGCCGTGCTGGGTCCATACGTGCTCGGCTGAGGGCGAGCTGTGCTGTTTGGGGAGCGGGCAGGAGCTTTCCAGTCCTCCAGAGCTCCCTTCTCCCGCAGCCCCCCGCCGCTCCCTCCCCTTCCCTCCCCTATTGCTCTCTCTTCAGGCAAGTGACAGAAAGGATAAAGAGCTCAAATTGAGTGGGTGGGAGGAATCGGCCCTGTTTCTCATTTCAGTCTGTGCATGAAGCCTCGGGGAAGAATTTCATACAAGAATAAAATGGACTCTTTCAGCTAAGTTAAGCCACCCAGCCCCCTCCCTCTGGGGCAAGAAAAAATGTAAAGGGACAACTTTTCTCCTGCCTCATCCCACCTCCGATAGCCCTTCCCTCCCTCTGGGTCTGAAAAACAAAGGCGGCACCAGAAGCTGCAGTAGGAGCCGGGCCAGGGCAGGCGACAGCAAAGCGATTGGAAAGCTGCAACCAGGCTGTGAGTTCATAACGTCTCTGCAAATTCCCAAGAGCAGTGAATCGGGGAAGGGATCACACCCGCTTGTTAGCCCAGTTCCCAAGAGGAGAAAAAGCTGCTGAGGTGAGGATGTTCAGTCTATCTCGATTATTGAAGGCAAAAGGAGGGGATGATTGACTCAAGATTGCCACCAAAACCCCAAACTTTCCTGTGCCTCACCCTCTGGGTGGTTTATTGATTCGAATTTGGGAAGGGTTTGTAGGGCTGCAGCCTCTTTTTATGTTCTTATATTTAACTAGAAAGACACAACTTCTGCCCTGGTTTAGTTTACCCGCAGGCAGGAGGTTTGAGGTGGATGCCCTCCCCAGGTAAGTCACTAAGTACAAAACCTGTTGTCTGACACCCCAAGGAGCTCCGGCTTTGGCACTGGAAGTTTTCCAAACCCTTCTGCCGGGGCAGCGCTGTCCCCCCAGCAGCAGTGGCCGCGCTGCGGCAGAAACCAGTGCTCAAGCTGTGGCCACTCCAAACTAACCCAGGCGCTACGTGCAGAACAGCCTGGGATGAGCAGGTGGAAACATGGGTTGTGGTGCGGAAACGCCATGAGAATTTATTTGCTTTCAGTTTTCAAGATGACTCACGCTGGAATAAGCAGCTGCGATGAAAAAACGGAGTGTGTTTCTGAGTGCAACTCAAATTGAGGGGCTCTTCCTCCTGCGTAAGCACTGGTTTCCTGTCCCACAGCTCTTCTGCCCATAACCGTGTCTCAGTCACAGACTTCAGCAGCATTACCTGCTCCTGGCGAGGAACAGCTCTGTGTCTGGCATTTCCTGTATTTATTATGAGCGGCTGGGGCTGGTATGTGGCAGGTGGGGGTCCGTGCTGGTTTTCCAAAGGGAAATGTGACTTCAGACTTGCACTTGGCCAGCCGCAACCTCTCAAAACGTGCTTAGCAAGTAACTTTGCTTTCTGATCTCATGTTGTCTCCAAATGCTTTGTGCTCTGTTCCATCAGGTTCCTTAACTATGTAATTCATCCCTGGCATTTCTGTCTCCTCTCTCAATGCTACAGCAAAGCCTCTTACAGAGATTATCACAACTCTCTTACGCTAGCTTGTACTAGATCTAGCTGAGCTTTGCCTTGGCAAGGAAGCAGATGTGACACTTGGCAAGCGTACCCTCTCTTCAGGTTTGTGTTCGCTGTCACCAGGGGATGCTGAGCCAATTACAGTATTTACTGCAGGTGCGAAGGCAAAAAATGTTTCTAGAAAAGCTTGGTGCAGACAGCAGTTGTCTTCTAGAAAGCAATAGCTGGATGCTGCCAGGCTGGGGTATTAAATAAACCAGAATTTATTCCCTTGGTAACCTGGGCAATGTGGGCACCTCTCAGACCAAAGCAGGGACCAAACAGCCACGGAGTCAGACAGGCCCACCACCACTGCAGACGAGCAGCAAAACCACAGAAGTGTGGGTAGGTTTGGGTTGTTTTTTCCCCCCCCGTCCTTTGCCATACATGTGATTCCAAGCTGAATGAAACTAGAGGCATCCCAGTTCTCGTTCTGCACCGATCTTGTTACAAATATAACCCACAGACTTTAAAACAGGCAGCTGTGGAAAATCCTGTCTCTGAACGTGATGTGTGTCAGACAGGAATTATAACCAGGGAGCAGACAGGGTGCTGAGTGAGAATGATGGCATCTTTGCCATTCCACCAGCCACACTACCTTTTAGACAGCAGAGGCAGAAAACCCTTTCTAGAGCTAAGGGCATCTCAGCGTTATTCCTGACATCTAAATGTGCCGTTAGCAGTTTTATGGGTGGGAGAGGAGAGACAGAAGATGAGCCTAGGACCCTCTGCTTATTAGGGCAGCACAATTTGGGATTCTCTTTAAACAGAGGAACTGCAGAAACATATGCCCTTAATGTTTCCTCCCTGTCACCAGCATCCCCAGAGCCACAGAAAACCACGGTTGCCCGTCGGAAAGGGCAGAGAAGTGGGAATCGCTGCGCTCACGGCTGCTCGGGTTTGGAACCTGCCTGTCCTCCCCACCTCATTTTTGGGAGTAGCAAAATGTGGTCGGACTGTTGCGCTGTCCCTTGTTTGAGCGGCCCAAAGCCCTAGAGCTTGTGTGAAGCGCTACGTCAGTCCCAGGCCGCGTGTACAACCCCCCCGGTCAGGGTGTACCCGTTCTTTTCTAGCACCTTGCCCTGAGAGCATCTGCGTTTAACACGCTGCTACAGCCGGTTTAATGCTGTGGCCTGGGGTGAGCCGCCCCGCTCCCCGCCGTGTCCCCTCGCCCCAGGAAGGGCTGGCGGATCTGTCTCTCACCCTGTAGCGCTCAATGAGTTTGAAGCCCACGACGTGCTGCAGCTTCCGAAGGCAGATGGGACACGGCTCCAGAGGCCGCAGCAGGGCTTCGTCCAGGCTCAGCGCGCCCTGCATGATGCACTGCAGCCAGCGGCAGGTACCCAGCCCCATCAGGTGGCAGATCTCATGACAGGTCACCTTTCAGGAAAGCAAAAAGTCAGAGCAGCGCGTGGTCGTTCCTGCTGCCCGTGCCACCTCCCCGCTCCCCGGCAGCCGAACCGGCTCGTTGCTCAGCCCTGGCCGTCCCCCAGCCTAGGCTTTCCGAGGTGAAAGGGGAACATGGCTCCCTTCTTCCCAGGTACCCCAACATCCATGTTTGTGTGGAGGAGGAGGAAGGGTGGGAGTGTTTTTCAGAAGCAGCTGTGGGAAGACCCTGCAGAGAGCAGGTTCAGAGCTGTAGGGCAGCGCTGCTGTCACTCTCTTCCCAAGGACAGGGTGGTGATGGGTGTGTGTGTGTGTGTGTGTGTTTTGTGTTTTGTGTTTGGTTTTGGTTTTGTGGGGTTTTTTAATGAGGAAAAACAGTCCCACTGGGGTCTGAGAAGAGCAGCACAGTCCATGTGAGAAATCTGTAAGAAGATATTGGCAATAACAGATTTGGGTCCTTCCAAAGCAGATGCTCTTAACGTTGGTGCCAAAGCAACAGCTACGCTGGAGTCAGCTGGCCAGGCATGACTGCCTTGGGAACTGGCAGCTGTGGAAAGGCTGAGGATGGAGGGATTCCCTCCTCCTCCCATTGCCACCTACCATCACTTGGAATTGCTGCAGAAAAAGACTTCAGACTAAAAAATCCTGAGTGAGGCAGAGAGAAATGGCATCGAAGGTGTTGGTGTGGCCGCTTCGCATGGGCCAGCTTTAGGAGAAACATGAGAAGCAGTGCTGGTGTGAGGGCACAGGGGAGATGTTGGGGTTGGAGATATCCATGTCTCAACCCAGCAAAGCAGGCATGAGACTCTGCTCCCAGAAGATGCAGGCAATCACAGCTCCGTCCCCACACTTAACGCAGTCCTGAAGAGCTTGTATTCAGTGCACTGCATAGACAGCTCTTGCTGCCCTTGCCCCTGGGACAAACTATGGCATCAGCTCTGTAGCGAGGCTACAGGACTTGCCTTATGTCATGGAGCAACACTGCGGCAAAAACTCGGCCCAGGTCCCGGGCCCATGCTTGGGTAATCCAAGTATTTTGCTTGTCAGGGGATGCACGTGCAGTAGGAACTGCTAGCTGATACGGTATTTGGAGCAGAATATCTAGTGGCGTTGTGTTAACTAATGGACGGGTGGGAAGGGGTGACCGTGGCTTCCTCAGACACTGGTGTCCGTAAGGGGAGAGGACCATTTGCCAGACCTGCCTATCTGGATGGATGAGGAAAATACCTCAGACAAGTTTGCAGGTATATTTATATGCAGAGGCCCTTAAACCCCACTTGTCTCCAACACATCCTCTTCACAAGTGCTGTCCTACATGGCAAGAAACATGGAGATTGCTGGTCCTACCTTACAGCACTGGACCATCTCTTGGGCGCTGAACGGCAGTGGCCGGTCTCTGCTTTCCTTGCTGACTTCGCATAACCGTTCCTTCTGCGTGAGCGGATTCAAGCTGCTGCAACCAGTCTGGGGGAAATCCCCAGAAAATCTGGCAAAGCTGCAGACTCCCACTTCTGTGGAGAGAGGCGCGTACAAGTTAGGCATCAGCTCTCTTCTGGCTGTCTCTCACCCGTGACAGCATGGAGAGAAAGCTGTTGTAGCACAGGCCAGTTGAGCACACAGGGTGTGCTATGAGACCCGTCCCAAAAGGGTTGTAGCACCTCAGTTACCTTTGTCTGGATCAGGAGCCCCGACTCCCCTAATTTTACGTTGGGAAAACCTAGTTCCACTTATCAGGGAATGAATAAAATGTTAAGGATAAGATCCCAGTCTCCCAGGGAAGGGCTTTTTTGGTACAGTGCTGCCTTAATCGCATTTGTGCTAGGAGGTCATGGGACATTAATCCCACCTTGTCCTGGCAGGAATTTGCTGAACGTGAAGCTCCAGGTCTCACATGGGTAAAGGTCCAGCAGAGTGAGTCCAAGGACACACAGGGCATCCATGGGCTTGTTGTTCTTCAGGAAAGTCAAGATCCCATCTGGACAAATACAAGAGAGGTTCATTAAAATAAAGCATCCCTAGAAGGCACGCAAGAGCCAGAATTTCTCCTGTTAATGGGAAGGAAGATGCAATACAAGGCACAGATGGGGAGAGCTGCTGGATTCAGTATCTCGGACAGAGAATCACTGCTGTGTAGCCCATCCCCTCCAGGATGAGCAGACCTGACTTCCAAAGTGGTGCTGAGCACAGAGTTAAACCGAGGCAGAGCTAAGGGTAGAGATGTAGGGGAATTCAGTACTAACCCATGGAAATAACTGCCTGGAAGTAGCGGAATTTCCCTACAGGCATTTCAGGCCTGAGCTGGAGCAGCCCCGCAGCTGCAGCGCTGGGTCTGTGCTGAGCACGAGCTGCCCGCGGTACCTGCAAACAGCTTGTTCCAGATAGATGTTTGTGCAGCGCGAGTTTGGCAGCTGACAAACCCATTTCCCTGGGGAGCTGTGTGACATTTGAACCCAAATTTCCGAACATGAAAGGCCAGTGAGTTCCCCATCTGCGCCATCCAGGCCACTGATTTATTTTGGCTCTGGACAAGAGATGGGAGAACTCAGACTACACCAAATCAACAGTGCCTTCCCGCGGAGCTGATCCGATCGCTTTGCAGAGCTGGCCCTAAACATAATAGCTCTGAAAAATACAAACAGCAGAGGAAAATATGATGAAAGTCACTTTGTTTTTTTTATGCCTGTTTCCAGCCTCAAAGTTCTGGGTTTTCCATGGGAACAGGATTTCTCCCTTTTCCACTCCCTTCCTCGTCCCCTCCCTGCCCAGGCAACGAAGGGCTATTTCAGGCATTTCCTAAGGGCGGGCTCGTGCCCCCGTGCCAGGCTGATGTCTCTACGGGCTCCCGGGTCCTTACCTGTGTGAAGCTGGACCCTGTCCGAGTCCCGGCTGTGGCGGTAGCAGCAGTGAATGGAATCAAAGTTCTGGGTTTTCCATGGGAACAGGATTTCTCCCTTTTCCACTCCCTTCCTCGTCCCCTCCCTGCCCAGGCAACGAAGGGCTATTTCAGGCATTTCCTAAGGGCGGGCTCGTGCCCCCGTGCCAGGCTGATGTCTCTACGGGCTCCCGGGTCCTTACCTGTGTGAAGCTGGACCCTGTCCGAGTCCCGGCTGTGGCGGTAGCAGCAGTGAATGGAAGAGATGGGGATGGAGGGAAGGCACTTCACACGCAGACCCAGGAAGAAAGACTCAACGCAGCTCTGTAGGGAATCCAGCAGCGAGAGCCCGGCAGGCCCTTCGATTAAGTCTAAGGAGAGAAGCTCTGTTATCAGTTCCTTAAAGTCAGGGTGAACCATGGGGTCTGAAGGGGGTTTTCAGCCACTGGGGAAGAGGCAGGCTGGGTCATTCTGCAGTTAATTGCTTACTCTGGGATGCGGTGGACATCTCTAGATGGTTACACAGATACGGAGGAGAAGAGGGAGCTCTGAGAGGTGACTCGAGGTATTAGTACGCTCTCTCGTTAGAGAGAGATGATGTGCTAGGAAGGTTATCTCCTATTCAAGTTAAGAAAGATTAATGTGGGCATGAGTGCAGGTTTGTAATGAACCATCAGGGATGGAGCTCCACAAATGCCGTTTTATCCAGCATTGGTTTATATATAGAAACACGTGTATGTATGCCTATGTATATTCATAGCAAGTCTCACCCAGGAGCACACATACCGTTTAGAGGGCAGGTCTGCTGATGGTTGTCATCGTGGCTTGTGACTCTGGACTGGGGGCATGTCAGAGCCTGTGGCATTACGCTTATCTTTGCTATGGCAATTGCATTTCGCAGGTTAGTCCTTAGAAGAGGACGTCAGTAGTGTGCAGCACCGCCCACCTCCCTCCCGTACCTTTCCAGGCGGCTCAGTGAAGATGTCCACATTACCTATGGGTTGCAGGTAAATATGCTTTCGATAGAAGTTCTGCTTCCTCCTCAGCATGGCATGATAGAACGTCTCAAAGTCCTCGGGGGCATCAGGGTGGCTGAGGAGCCAGTCGAAAGCCGTCCGGATGAGCAGCGTGCAGAAGAGCGTTCTCTGTGGGTTGTAGGCTTCGGAGAGGAACAACTTCTCCGCCCTGGAGAAAGCTTTGGCATAGAGCTCCTGCAGGGCCGGGTTGGTGGAGATCAGCGCGTCCTTCAGAGCCCGGGGGCCGAAGCTGAATTCCTGAGCGTGTTTGCACTGCAGCATCGCGGAGAGACCCACCGGCTGTGGCACTGCCTGCAGGAGGGGATACAGCCATCAGCACGTGGCCTCGCAAGGGACCTGGAAACCTTCTCGCGCTTTGCTCTCAAAGCAGTTTGCCACAAGATCCCAGCTGTAAGGTTTGACTGGGAGCTTATAAATGCTGCACGTAGTGCTGGCCAGGAGCCCTGTGCATTTACATGAAAGTAGTTATAGGGTGCTCTCCATCTGCCTGTATGTCACTGGCTTATGGACAATGTACCAGTAGATGGTGCTCAAGAATGCATAGCCCCATTATTGCTACCAGATGTCTGGATCAAATCAGATAGTTGATTTTTTTATTTTATTTTTTCTTTTGGTGCTCTATCCTGAAGTGCCAATAACATGGGAAATACCTCTGTGTTGTGCAACTGGCTGCACTGGCCCTCATACGACGCCGAAAGGTGGAGCTCCTTTTTGCTTGGGTTAAACCCCACTCCTTGGGACTCTCAAAGGCATAGGTCTATAGCAGGAAAGAAGAGGTAGATCTTGGTCTCCATTTATCTATCAGAAGCCTAAATTTCTGACTTACCTGACACCAGTGAAAGCAGCTGCTCACTGTTGACAATATCCTCTAACAGCTTTTAATCCTCACTCTTAGGTATTGACCTGGGGCACCTGCCGGTTCACAGTGCTGTTGTCAGGCTGTGGGATGTGGAAAGGTTTGTCCAGACCGATCCACAGGTGGGACTTGGTGTGCGAGACTCGTGTTTGCTGGAGCTCCCTCTCTAGCAAGCTATGGACGGGCCCATTGCCATCATGCCACTTCATGAATAACTTCATGTCACACCATGTTAGCATCAAGAAGGCTGGTGACGATGTAAAGTGGTAAATAAAGAGCAAATGAAAGCCTGCAGCAGAAAGAAATTAATTCAGAGCATCCTGGAAATATCCTCTCCAGGGTCCTTTCTAAGGCCAGTGTTTCCCAAAGCTGCAGAAGTCAAGCACCTATTTCCCATTCCAGTTTATGCACTTATGGAAATTCCAGTAGACTTCTTGGGGAAAAGGAAGAAAAAGAGGAAATTAAGTACAACCCCTATGGCTAACCTATGTCTGGATTTTCCCAAAGCCATTCACTTTCCGTAAGGAGATCGTGCCAAGTAGAACTAGAGTATTCTGGAGCAGTACTTTGGGCAAAGTTGTGTACCACAGGTAAGCGCTCCACCTGTACGCAGCAGAGTGAAAAATACGCAGGTATACAGGCACAACAGCACAGGGTTTCTAGGAAGTATTATCTATCTTCTATTAGGCGAGTTAGTACTAGACTGAAAGAAACCAGACAAGCTCTCTGGGTGGATAAGCAAATGTATCAACCGCTGACCATCGCCACGTAACGGCATCATTCAATCACTGAAAAAAAAAGAGGTGGAATATTATAGGGGGAACTGGTTAAGTCTATAATTTAAGTAGGTCTACAGCCTAGCTCCGTCCGGTAAGTGACATTCAGCGGCCCTTGAGGACAGCAACATAGCAAGAAAATTCAATATTTAAAAAATAGCGCCAACACGAGCCAAAGTCTTTCCTCAGTTACGCAGAGAAGGCTCCGGTAGTTTGCGCCGGAGAAGAAAGGTGGCAGCCCATTAAAATCAACATTGAATTTCTTTACATCTAACCCTTGGGAAGATATCTGTATGTATAAGCAGTCCTTAAAACAGACTCAGTTTGTATGATCTTTTTTGGCGCTAAGGGTATATCGCCTAGGAGGGGGAGCAGGTAAGCACTTTCATTTTTGCAAGCTTTGTATTTTGCTAGCATTAAAGGCTGACAGCAGACGGCACGGTGGGATCTGAAGTGGTACAAGGGCCCGAATCTAATGAAAGTTTAGAAATAAAATTTGTGATGCTTTGTCAGCCACCTCTTCTTATTGCCCAAAAAATGTCTGTATTGCTTCTGCTGGTTTTAACAGGTAGCAACAAGAGTTTGTGTGAGGTTGTTCTGCACTTTGTTACCCAAATCTCTACACTGCCGACCAAGTGAGAGTCTGACCCCACCAGGTCAGCAGGAGTTTTGCTTTGGGCTAGGGTGAAGATTTGTATTTTCCTAGGACCACGATTTCACTTGTTCTGCACAAACTTTAAATACAAGCATCATTTTTTTCTGGTCATTTGCAGAACCTTCACTGGCAAACTATTAGCAATATTAAAACCACTGAGAAGGTGATCCCGTGAGCTACTGCCTGCCTATTGCTCCTAGGGAAATCAAGGAGAGACTTTGCACTCGGTCCAGGTTGAGAGCGATCTTGTTAAAGGAAGTGTCCAAGACGGACGAGCCACTTTCATTAACGCTTCCTGGCAATAAACGGAGTGTGGGTCTGGGGGGGAGGAGAGGGTTAGAAAATGAATGGATTTTTCTTTTCTTAATAGGAAGTAGCAAAGAGTGGATGGATGCAACAGCAGACACAATGAGCGCACAGTCTTTGAGCGAGTGTCCCCCGGGGCTCTCCCATGGAATATAGTGTGTACCCAAAGCTATGGGATATACATTGTTTCCTAAAGCTTCCTAAAAGGGGACATTCACCCAGCTCCAGACATTCCCAGCTATCAGCATGGGTGTTTTGTGGTGTCCACCATGCCCAAGGATGTCCATGATTACGCTTTAGTGGTTTGAAGGCTCAAGCACAGGAATTCACTTGCAACGCAGAGTCTGGAGCGAAACGTCCCTCGTTCTCCTGGAGACGGTGGTTTTACTTCCCAGAGAATAGCAGCAACCCATTCCACTCTCCAAATCCAACACAATTGCCTCTTTTTAACAAGCTTTTCTAAAATACTTCACTGGAGAAAATTAATGCTTTGGAAAATTTTTATGGACAACTTTATCACTTTAAAAAAGAAACTGTTTTACAACATTACCTATAGTAGATGTTATTTGTGCTTGATCTGATATACGGATATAGTGTTTTGTTAACTGAAGCAGTGCAAAAGGGCTTTGTAATTTGTAGCTATTTTGTGGAGGGGGCCTTGTATAAGGCCCTGAGGCAGTGCTTCGGGGGGAATGGCACTTCAGCTTGGATTCCTCCCCCCGCCTCCCCTCAGTTTTTAAGATGCCAAGGTGGCGATGAAGAAGTGGAAGCGGCTGCATCCTTCTGCCCTTCAGCTATATAGGAAGGAGACATCATGTCTTTAAAGCAAAAAGCAGCTAATTTGGCCCTTGTTTACTGACAAGCTTAGCAAGTGCTGAGGAGGAGAAAGTAACTCTTTTTATTTAAAAGGCCAATAACTTGCTATGGTCAAAATAATAATTTAAAGATCTGCTGCAAGTGGAGACACTCGCCACATCCACTCATGTGCCGTTCTCTACTTCTACCATTAGAAAAAATCATCCCAGTCCCAATCTGCATTTTGTCATTCCATCTTGCGACCATTTGCAAATGCGTTTTGTTCCAAACCAAGGCGCACCCGTATTGGATCGTACAAGGGAGCAACGCCCATCTGTGCAGTATGAAACGTGGGTCTGTGCCCTCCTGGCACCCGCAGGGTCCCTAACGGGGCCGGGAAGGAGCCAGCCTGTGCTGGGAATCCCAACCCAATTCGTGGAGAAGACCTCCCTCTCTGTCCTGTCATTCATCTCTTTCATATTACCCATCGCCATGTCCGTGCAGTGCAGTGGGGACACACGCAACCCAAAGGTTTTGGCACTTGGCTCCTCGTCCCCCGTTGCAGACAGCTTTTCCCACGATTATGCTGTAGGAACCCCGTCGTGGCCTTGCTGCTTATGGTGCTGTGAGGCAGGAGCTCCAAGGAGGAGACGGGCCGTACGTCTGCCTTGTGCTAACAGGCAGAGGTTGCAGATCAGATTGGGCATATTGTGCAAATCTTTTTACTATGGAATTTGATGGATTTTTTTTTTTTTTCCATGGGTGGGTGTTTTCACAAGAAATGCCCCCAAAATCCAGTCTCAGCACGTGACAGCTGAGCAGTCAGTATACTCCCTTTCCTACAGGAACGCGTAAATGTGCTTTATATGCAATTCAGGTTACTCATAAATTATTCTCTTTGCAAATCAGGCACCTATAAATTATTCTCTGTAATTGAAAATTACCTATGAATTATTCTTTTTGTAATTCCCAGATATGTCATTTATTCTCTATTATATTGACATTGCTTTCTTGGATAGATATGCCTGGGGCTGACAGTAACAGCATAATTCTCAAAAGCCAAGGCAATATCACGCAGTGCGAGTTCATCTGGGATATTCTGATAGGATAGAAATGGTCTTGTGTGCAGAAAACCTATGTTGTACAGGTCCAGAGAAGGGCACTCGGCACATAATGGATTTGTTTCCTATTTTATGGAATTTGGCCCTAACATCGTACAGATTGTATTTTTTCGTATTTTTTTTTTTTTTAAAGCTGGTCATTCTAAAGTTGTTTATCTTATAAGTCAACTTGTAAGTCATTTCTAACTCTTGACTCTCACATACACTGCAGGCTGCAGATGCACGGAAGGAGATTCGTTCTGTTTCCTTCCCCTCAGCTCTGGTGAGGTATTGAGGCAGACTCACTCAACTGGGCTCTTTGGATGTCAGGGGGACATTAGCAAAGTCTCTTAAAACTGATTAATGGCTTAAGTTAGGTGCTGTACTGTAAACAAGCAGTGATAGTGCAGAAAATTCATAGCCAGTCAACAGAAATTAAAAGCCCAGAGCAAACATAACAAGCGTTAACTAATTATCAATGCATGCCCTAGTTGCTTAATAGCTTTTTTCCTGAGATTTGCAGTGGGTGTCTGCTACTGCTTCTCTAGGAGCAGTCTCTCCTTCCCAGTATCACACAGACGACAGCCTGAAAGCAATTTTCTCAATTTATTTGTTGCCATGTATAGAAAGAGATTTTTCTTGACTGAGAAGCTGGACTCTCAATGGGCAAGAAAGTCCAGCACGATGGGACCGAGAGAGGACACTGAGGTATAAGAGCATTTAACCTTGGTCCAAACACAATTCTCGCTAGTGCAGCTCCTTCCACGAGGACCTAAACACAGCCCCTTGCACTGAGCCCGGCTTTGCCTACTGCATCAGCTCAGCTGCTGGGCTCAGACCAAATCTGGCTGGCCAGGTTCAGACCTGAAATGGGGCAGCTTCCAGGGGCTGCAGGGGAATTTTGAGATGCTCGGCCCTTGTCAGACTCAATCGTCTCCTCTGCTCATGGATGAAACATACTCTGGACCTGACCATCCCCATAAGTGTACCCACAAGGAACTGTAGCGTCTTCTGTTCACTTTGCACTAAACGGCCACAAGACACTGAGTCAGATCTGTATGTGTTCTAGATCATAAGGTTAGATAAAACCTTCTGGCCTCAAGTACTGCCAGATCCCAATAATATTTGTGTGTAATGTCTCTAGAATATGGTTGTGACTCGGAAACTGATGCTTTGTGTGGTCTTTCTCAAAATGAGTCATTTTTGGTGCTGAGGAAACCTTCAGGGATTCACACATGCGTTTACTGGGAGGACAAGCTACCTGTCATATTGGAACTGTGATTGATATGTTATTGCCAAAAGCTCAGTCCTGGAAGTTTGTCCTTATGTGAATCTGCGTCATTAATTTACTTGGGCTGTTGGACAAGTCAGATGGACAACTCAGATGCAGAAAGGTTTGCAGGATTAAAGACTAGATTTGTAAAGGTCATTAAATAGCTCAGATGGAGACTGATGCTTGCACCTGTCCTCATTTACACATCCACTTTGTCCTTGATTTTGTTTTACGTTAAACCCGCTCTCTTCAATACACTTTTCTTCATATGCATATGTATTAAGGACATACATTATCCCTAGGTTCAATCTTCTGTCCTGAGGATTTTATTTCTTCTATGCTCATGCATAATGCTACTTTTTTTTTAGTGCCTTCTATTTGGGGCTCTCTAAGTGTCATACAAACATTCGCAAACTTCTCTGTGATACCCTCCAGACAGTAAGCTGACAGTATATGCCTTTCCCCCTGCTCCTCATCACCCATTTATTCATCATTTTCAGTGCCCTGTGATTTTCTCTGTTCATTTTAGTCCGGTTAAACTCGCTGGGAAGCTTCTCCCATGCACATGTGTGGTGAAGGGCTGGCTGCATTCTTCTTTTCTTGCTCTGTGAAACAATCTCTACAAACATGAAACAATCTCTACAATCCACTGGCCGGTTCCTGTGCATTTGCTAACCAAAGACCCAAAAGCACTGAGCACCGTACAACAAACCTAACACTGCAGAGACGCCCGAGCTCCAATCATTCACAGTTCCAGGCACTTTGCTTTTCATCATACTTGTCTAGACAGACTAAATGGCTTCTGCAAGACAAGCCCAGTGTTAGCCAGGAAAGAGGCTGCATTTTCCATACAGATGAATGCCCAGACAGGTACGGCTATGGTTAGATATTCCCTCGAGCACAGGCATTATGAAAGTGGTTCATCATGCCGTATAAACGCACTGTAATGCTGTGCCTCCTCCCAAGAAATCAAGTGCTTTTTAAGTGGTGCCGCCAGGTGAAGGATGTTTATCTGCATTTTACAGCCAAAGAGAAGGAGGGGGCTCCAAGGTGGTACCACGGCTGAGGAGCCACAAAGCCAGCGCACCAGAGGGGAAGGGGGGGTGGGGGTACACAACGACAGACCCCAAACCCAAGACTTCTTAGTGGCCAACTGTACCCCAACCACCAGACAGCCCTGCCAGCCCGGAGGTTTGCTGGGTAAGAGGCATGTTCTGGAAAACCTGCAGAAGCAGCTCCTGGGACACTTGAGCCCTCCCGGCCCGGGCCGATCTGGAAAAGGGGCCCGGGGTGGGGATGGCACGGGTGGGTGTGTGGGGAGGACCAGGTCCCCCAGCACACTGGGGGCTTGCACCAAGCACGGCCCCCGGCACCGCTGGGCAGGATACCCCGAGCTCAGCCGCCGGCACCCCAAGCCCCTGGGAAGATGCACCAAGGACGGCCCCGACCTTCCAGGCGACTGCCCGGGCAGGACCCCCGGCGCCCCGAGCACGGCCCCCAGCCCGCGGCGCGGGGGATGCCCCAAGCCAGGACCCCCCTGGCCCCGGCGGGGGAGGGGGGATGCCCCAAGCGCGGCCGCCTGCCCGTGGCGGAGGGGATGCCCTGAGCAGGATCCTCCATCACCGGGGGACGGTGCCTGCAGCACGGGCCACCAGCACCGGGGAGATGCCCCGAGACCGCGCTACCCCCCCCCCGCCCCCCGCCG
>VXBL01008623.1:850942-873311 GCA_013400195.1 Aramus guarauna
GGGGGGGGGAGCCGGGCTGTGGCCGCCCGGGCGGCGGCAGAAGGACAAGGCCGGGACGGGCCCGGGGAGGAGGTGTCCGCCGGCACTCGCGGGCTGGAGGCGGCGGCAGGTCCCTCCCGGCTGGCTGGAGCCTGGGAGAAGGGAGCGAAGTCAGACCTCATTTTGGGAAGCGCGTTCCCGAAAGAGCCTGGGGCTGAGCAACATGACAGTGCTACAAGGACTGAAAGCCCTTTAATCTCTGCTCTTAATAAGAAATGAATGAAGGAGTGGGTGTCTGGAGACCAGGGCAGTAGTTATGTGGTTATGGGGGCGACTGATGGGATCTCCCCCATGGGAGTGCTGTTTGCATTTGCCTTGATGCCTCGCTCAGTACATCTCTCCCACATGACCTGGATGCATTTCTTTATCCCAGGATGTCCTTTAATTTGGGAATATTGTTTGTTCTCGGAAAGGTTAATTATGTTAGGGGAGTGGATCTCCATTCCCATGTCTTCATGGCTTTGTTTATTCTAGCTTTCATGTTTTGATCCCCTCAGTGCTCTGCCATCTCTAGATGGAAGAGAGAAGGAATACCCTGGCTAGGACCCAAGTGTGTCCCTATGTGACATAAGCTGAAATTAGGAAAAAAAATACGTTTTACAGCCCCGGGAGCTGTAGTGGTCCTGGCAGCCCAAATGCCATCGGCACCCCCAGCACAGCCGAGGGTCAGCAGAAATGCCCTGCCGGAGCTGAGGTGGCCACAGAAGTGGACAACTGACCATGTGCTGTGGGGTTATCAAGCACCAGAATGAGACCATCACTGTGCGCTGCAGCCTGCTGTCCCCGGGACCTGCATTGCTCTTAAGGCACTGACAGCATCACTGGTGAAAAATTGCCCTAATTTGCCGCTATAATCAGGCCAAGAGGCAAAGCAGCAGCTTCTCCTGGCAGCGGCAGCTGCTTGCAAAGTCTCTTTGTGGGAAATCTTGCTGAGATGCAGCGTGTGGGCAGGTGGGAGGGAGTCCTGAGGCCTTGCAACAGCATCATCTTCCACTTCGGCTGCTGCCCCAAACACAGGAGATGCCCTCTGTGCTGCTTTAATTGGTTGCTGCTTGTAATTAGAGTTTATTTGTATTAATTAACTGAAATTATCTATTTGCAAGTTGCTCATAGTACACCATCAACATGTTTAGAACAATACAGGCCTCACAGAGTCGGCTCCTGCTCCAAGGAAGCCATGAGCTAAACCAGACAAAAACACTGTCGTGATAACAGCATGCTCCAAAAATGCTTTTTTTTTTTTGCTAAGAAATCTGTTGCATTTAAATATAATAATTAATATTTGGCTTAGCTGCCAGACTGCTGACTGATCAGCACAGGTAAATAGATCTGGTGGGGTTATTGAATGTTCCTAATGATGCATTTATCCTGGGCAGACATCGGAGGAGCCGGGTAGTCCACACCTCAGAGCGCTTGCAGCGAGGGAGAGGGAGAGCAGGAACAGAGCGAGTGATGAGGAAACAGCCACACGTTCACTCTCTGACTTTTTAGGAGGTGAATGGCTTTATTAAGAGAAGATCAGTACAAAGGGAAAGGGAAAAGGGAGGAGGAGGTGGTCAAAAATCAGAGGAGAAGACAGCCAGGAGTTAGAGGGGGCAAACATGCAGTGGATCTCAGGGACCGAGCTTTAAGGCCGGCGAGGGAGTGGAAGAACACCAGGACAGTTGCACTCAGCATTAGCTCAGCGGTGGTTAAAGCCGGTCGCAGCAGAGACGTGATGCTCACCACAAGTGGCCTTTATCTGTGGTGAGCAGCAGCAATCATTATTCTGCTTCTTCAATTGTTTATGCCAAGTTGCATTTCCTAGAGAGGCCACAATCGGTTGCATACGTGTGGAAGGATGTAAAATCGAGAGGCGCGTGCCTTGGGTAGGTGAGTGCGGGCAATGTCACGGAGCAGCACATCCTCGGTGGGAAGCAGAATGAAAAAATCCCTAAACTGATGCCTGTGACTGGAACTTAAGCAACTGTAGTTGTTTAGCTGAAGAAAATTGTATGGCACTGCACAAATAACTCCCCGAGGAGAAAGGGCAGGTACCCGAGAGCTGTGTAAGCCAGAGAGAAGAGACATGGCCCAAACCCACAGCTGCGGGCTGAAGCCAGACAAATTGGGATGAGAAAATAGGCATTAATTTTTTAAGAATGAAGTTGATTAGCTGCTGGAACAAATTACTGGGGCAAGTGAAAGTCTTTCCATATGGTACTGTTTTCCAATCAAGATAAGATGCCTTTCCACAAGATGGGCTTCAGCTGGGCGTGTGTCTCTGGGTTCAGCAGAGCGAGGATGGCATGAAATGTAGTGGCTTCTGCTCTGGGTGAAGAGGTAATCTCGTGATCCCACCTGGCCTTTGGGAAGTGAACTGAAGACTGTGCTCTTGGTGTGTGTTTCTAAACCTTTCCTGGGTAGCTGTGATGGTGCTGCGCTGCGTTGTCCCCTTCTGAAAAGCAGCTGGGCAAAGGCGGCCAGAGGACCACTCAGACCCAGCCTGGCTGATGGGGGTTTGTGTCCTGTTCTGCCAGCAAAGCTGGGGTGTTGGCGTGTGCGAGACTGGTGGTGCAAACCTCTGACGGGTCTCTCTGCGTTTATCACCCCAGGCTGGTGTGAGGCTGCTGGACGCCTGGCTGGAGGTAGGTGACCCCCCGGCAGCATCAGTCGGCTGCTGAAGAGCTGCCGAAGAGCGAGCTCGGTGGTGGTGGTGGTGGTCAGGGCCTTTTCTGCTGCTGACCTGCAGTGTGACTGAGGCAAATAACTTCCCTTCTGTCCTCCTGCTTTCTTTTTCAGCCTTGCTTGCCCTTTCCGTTTGACCCAGGGCTTCTGCAGGGACTGTCTCCTGGTGGGATTACTGTGGAACATCTGTGCAGTTATTTTTCAGATAGCAAATTGCTCACTGCAGGTGTGAAATATTCTGTTATTGGAGGCCAGGATGCCTTTTAATTTCAGTCTGTGCTGCCAGCACAAAGTGTAAAAGCACACAAGCTAACTTTAAAAAAGTTTGGATATTAGTGGCAGTCTAGAGAAAGCAAGGTGGGTTCAGCTCTTGTCCCCTCTTTGCTGGTCAACCACTGACCTACGTTTGGGCAGCGCTGCAGAATTACGCGCAGCTACTTCGCTGTTGGTCCTAAGGCTGTTGCAGCCACAGCTGGGCGAGGAGCTGTCTCACCTTTGGACTGTGCTGTGCAAAAGGAGGAGAATTAAGGCACAAAAAATGAAGAATCGAGTCTCATGTTGCTGCTTCTATGAAAATGAGGCAGCTGCTAAATTTGCCAGCAGGGAAAGGCACAAGAGCCAAAGGGTGAGATCTGCTACATGTTAATGGTGATGGAAAGAGGAGACAGGACTGACTGGTTTGTGGTGGAGACTGAGAGCCACTATCCTGAGAGTTACTGGGAGGACGTAGCACGGACTGTCCTTCTGGGGACAGGTTCGTTTCCTTTGCAGGATGAAGATCTGGTGGTGTGTTTCTGCTGGACGGAGGGTCTGAAGCGGCAGATGAAGCAGCTGTTCACTTTGAACAGGAGAGTCTGGGGGACCGCGTCTGACAAGACTACAGGAGCTTTGTGCTTCCTCGCTGAAATCAGTTGATTTGGCTTTGTGCGTACATCAGAGGGCACGAAAGGGAGCTTAAATGTTCCTTGTCTCTTCCATTCACTCGTGATACCCTTAAAAATGCAGTGTATTGTGCTGGGAAAAGGCTCCTCCTTTGCCCAGCTGCTGCCCAAGCTGTCCCAGTTTGTGTGCCAGGATGTGCCCCGGGATGCTGCCTTGTGCCCCATCCATCACCCTTCCCTAAAGCGGATGAACGTCGTGGAGGAGTGGGTGAATAGCGATGCGAGTGTGGTACTCTGGTTTCCCCGTGATTCCCTTGAGAAATCCAAGTGAAGCAGCTCGGATGAGCAGTGGCGAAGGACAGCTTCCTTCCCTCAGTAGGAGGTGGTGGAAGAGAAGAGAGCAGCAGGCACCTTCTGGTAGGTGAGGGAGTGCAGGCATTAGCGTCCCTAAGGCAAAGCTCGTGCTCCGTCTGGAAAACCCACCTGGACCAGCAGAACGGTCCCTCTCGCTGTGTCCTGGCACAGCCCAGGCTCTGTTGGCAAGCTTGAGGAGGAACGTTAATGAAAACAAGTGTTTGGCTGGTGTTACTGTAGTGCCACAGACTTTAAGAAACAAATAAAAGGAGCCCAGCCCTTCCTGATTAGTGAGTGCAATCTGCTGTCACAAGCTGATGCTGGAGGAAAAGATAAGAGAGAGGAGAAAAGAGCAGCTATGGCGTGAAGATGAAAACACTGGGCAGAAGATGTGCAGGGGAAGGAAGGGAAGCCATTTATTTATTTGCAAACAAGTTGCTAGATCATGCTGCCGTGTGCGTTCTGGGCAGCTTCTAATACTAGGGGCTTATTCAGAGGTAAGATTTTTACTGGTGCAAAATACCTTTGAGAAGGGGCTGTTGACCCACGGATCTAGGCACATCTGTCTGGGCCACATCTGTCTTGGTCCCAGTCTAAGGAAAATTTATTTCATCCCAAGCTGTGCTCATATACGGGCTCGTCTTTGCTTTTTACCACTGATTTCATGTGTCAAGTCTCTCGGTGGGAAGTCACTGTGGATGCTCCATGATTCACTCTCATGAGGAAGCGTGATTTCAGGTCCCCGTCTGGTTGCAGAGGAGGAGGCAGATAAATGTTTTTACAGCAAGGAGAATGAGCTTCAGTGTACAAATTTGGCCAGGCATAGAAGATCTGAGGATTGTACAGAGTGATTCTCAATTTTATCTTTATTTTACTGTTGAAAATTTTCATGACTGCTACCTCTTGGCTCTTGATGAAGATTTAGGAACAATGAGGAAAGAGGCTGCCGTCGGAGCAATCCATCCCAGGCTTTAAGCCCAGCCTGGTACCTGGTCTGTGTGTTCCCTGGGGTTCAGCAGAGGCCAGCAGAAATAGCATCTCGCTTCCTGGCTTCAGAGGAGGTGTTAAGTAGGACATCGTTAAATTTGGGATTATTAGTAAGGGAAGAAGGGTAGCTATTTCTTTTGAAATGCTTTGGTTTGATAATAGATCTTTGGGAGAGAACTTGTTGTGGTTTAACCTGGCAGGCAGCTAAAACAACCACACAGCCGTTCGTTCACCACCCCACCCTGCAGAGCGATGGGGGAAAGAATCGGGGGGGGAGGAAGGTCAAACTTGTGGATGGAGATAAAGAGAGTTTAATATGGCAGAAAAGGAAGAGAATAATAATAATAGAATATACAAAACAAGTGATGTACAATTTCTCATCCCCTGCAGATGACCGATGCCCAGCTAGTTCCCGTGCCGCAGTCTAAACCCCTCAACCTGCTTCCCTCCAGTTATATACGGAGCATGATGTCATAGGGTATGGACTATCCCTTTGGCCAGATGGGGTCAGCCGTCCTGGCCCTGGCCCCTCCCAGCTTCTTGGGTGCCCCCAGCCTCCTCGCTGGCAGGGCAGTGTGAGAAGCTGAAAAGTCCTCGGCTTAGTGTAAATACCGCCCAGCAACAACCAAAACATCAGTGTGTTATCAGTATTATTCTCATCCTGAATCCAAAACACAGCACTGTAGCAGCTACTAGGAGGAAAATTAACTGTTTCCCAGCCAAAACCAGGACAGAACTGCGAAGAGCTGCCCTTTGTACAGGGCTAGAGGATGAGATGTTTGCAGTAAGGAAGCTGTCTCTGATGCGATAAATTATTGGGCAGAAGCGGATGTTTGGGAGTGTTTCGAGTTTCTGTATGTGCAGCCCTGCCTGGCACCCAGTCCTGCAGCATTTCAGCCCAAGGAGTATCTCCCTGATGTCAGTAACTGGTAAAGGGCTGGGGCACGTCCTTGGTCTAGAGGAATTTGAGGACCACTGCGTGATAGCCCGCAAGGGGTGGTTCTTTTTGATGGCACTTCCATTTTAAGTTTTATCAGAGTTTTCCCTAGGACAGGGACAAAGAGATACCAAGTTTCACGTGGACAATAATCTAAGTGGAGGCCGTACCCTCTGTAGAAACATGTACTCCATATAGAGGAGTGGAAGTCTGTGAATGCGAGGCAAAGCCCTGCAACGAGCTGTCTGCGTAATTAAAAAGCTGCAAGGAGATGAAATACGAGATGGAGAGGAGAGAGAGTTGGAAGTGCTGAGAAACAGAAGTGCTTTCAAGTATTTCACTGCAGAGATGATTGGAGAATTTGTCAGGGGCCTGATTTTCTCCTTGCGCTGTCCTTGGCCAGGTGAATGACGCTGTGCAGCCAGGTGGACACCATCACTGGCCCAGGAACCTCCCAATGCTGGGACGGGTGTGAGCACTAAGCCCGACTCAGGCGTAAGGCAGTGGAGAGTCACGGGGCTGCAGAGCTTTAAGCCAGACCTAATATCTGTGTCTTGGATGGATGCATGGCTGTGATTATTTTTTTTGTTTTCTTTTCTTTGCTCATGGGTAGACTACAGCCCGCTTTGCTCTGTGCAAGGTCCACTTGTGCCCAGTGATGCTATGAAGGCAGCTAAAGGCTAAGTGCTGTCATTGGAAACCAGCTGCAAATTAATACGCGGTGTGTGATTAATGTGCTTTTTAAATGCATTCATGTCCTGTCACACTGGCTGTGGCTCTTGTGTCACATTTGGTGTTCTCAGAACATTTATTAGCCTTACAGATCCCTTGATTATTGCTTTCTCTTTTATAATTAAGCCATGAAACTCAGCATGGTGCAGCTTATGCGGTATTAATTCATGCCTGGCATATTCTGTCTGTGCCCTAGGATAAGGCTAAATGCTGGCAGCTGGATTGCTCTCTGCACAGTTGCTATTCTGAAATATTTTAATATGATTATAAAAATCACATTCCGCGTGCATATGGGCAACTCGGGGCTCACCACTGCCGCGAGCAGTAGCGAGATGTGGTCTGACTTCTCTGGGAGCAGGATCTGGCCCCGGCAGTGCTGTGAGATGGGGCTTCCTCCCGCCCCAGGCACTGGCCGGTGCTCTCCAGGTCGGTGCCGTCGGCTTTGCTTTGGTGCTAACGCAGCCGCGTGTGCGCTCCCCTCCCTGCTCGCCCTTCTCGGGACACGCCTGTGGAAACGGGAGTCTCACAAGCGAGTTCTGGTTTGTTCCTTTTTGTCCTCACTTTTCTTCGCGTGAGGTTTAAGCCGAGTCCAGGATTTCCTGCGAGGCTGCAGCTCCGCTCCGCTGTCGGCAGCAGCTGCCGCGGCTGTTTGAACAGCTTTCCTCCCGCCTGGCCGCTCCTGCCCCAGCACGGCAGTTTAACGGCTCGCGTGGCCATGTGGCGAGCTGAACAGGGACCAGACATATCATAGGCCATGGCTGGTTTAACTTTTTATTTTCCCTCTCCTGGGAATTAGTTGTAGGAGTGACTGTGCCGAAGGAATCGGAGCTCAGCGCCAGCGGGGGGGAAGTCACTGGAATGAGCCAGCACCGGTGCTCCAGCCACTGCTGGTCCGGTGCAAATGCAGAATTCCTCACGACTTTGCTGGCCGGGTGTTGGGCCGCTTGCTGTCTGTTGGGTCAATCCAAGCAGCTCCGCGGGTGCCTCTCGAGGCTGGACGCGCAGGGCGGGCAGTAACGGGGTGCAGCAGCTCTGCCCGCGTGGCTCTGGTCGGTAGGGCTGCTGGAAGTCCTACCGCCCTTCAGATGTGGGGACAAGGCGCTGGAGGGCCGTGTGCCAGCTATCGCAGAACACACGTTGCAGCATCCTTCTGGACAGGAGGGAAACAGCCTGGAAGCCGTAGGAGCCGGGGCATGGGATGTCTCCGCGTACAGCTGAACGGCTGCGCTCTTTGTGGACTGCAGATGCCGTAATGCAACAGCAGTTCTGCTCTGCAGCGTGCGTGCTATTTACGCGCAGATGCACGCTCCTCAGGCTGTCAATTATTACTCATCACACCATTTCTGCAGAGGTCTGAGTGCTGATCATCTCAAAGCTTCTGTTTCAAAAACCAGTGCCAAAACCTACGTGCAGGATGTAAAGGCGTAGTGCAGAAACTCTTTGAGCTCAGGCGTTTCCATGGAGATGGATCTTTGATCTCATTGCAATAAATAAAGGGCGGAGAAGATGCTCCCAAACTAGGGGGAAAGGCAAGGCTGATCCCTATGGGGCAGAAGTTCTCAACAGGAATTAGGGAGACAGCAGATTTCTCTCTCCCCCCGCCCCCCCCCGATGCCGTGTCTGTAGTAGCGGTGAGGTTGAGCTGTCTGCCCACCAGCCCAGCGCTGCGGCGTACGCAGAGGACGTGCCTTTCATCCATCCATCCATCCATCCATCCGGCGTGCTACACCTTTGAGCTGGCTAATTTAATGCTGCTGAAAAGTCAGACCTTTGTCTGCGCAGCAATAGTCACCCTGTGCCGCGGGATTAGAGAGCAGGGCCAGAGGGTTTTAATATCAGGACGGGGCACGTTTGTTTTTCTTGATTGTGGCAAAGCAATCTGAGGAATAAGGAGAACAGCTAGGAAAACTGCTGCATTTATATGGGGAGGGAAATCACAATTTGGTCTGGCATGATGTGCAAAACAGGAGTGTTTAGCATGCTGACGTGGAGATAGTGACCAAAGGCAACAGTCAAGTTGGCTTTATCCGCGTGGCTGAGCTTTGACTGCACCGGCGACTCGTACGTTGTTGGAGATGTCGGCAGGACCAAGGCTGTTACTCCAGGCACTGGAAATTGAGGTTTCTGTGGATGGAGCTGAAAGAGAATTCATTAGGAAAGGGCACAATTAGCTTCAGTAGTGGCTGAGAACCGCTGCTTGGACTAAACGTGGTCACTCGCACTCTGGTAGGATGCTCCACGCCAGGACGCGCTGCTTCGGCAGCAGCAGATGATCCCTCGTGTCTGAGTGCCTGGAGATGCCCGTACAGCTCACGATTGTGTTGTGGCCGGCGGGCGGGCGTGCTGAGCTGTGCACGCCTGTTTGTGCTTTTCTCGCTCCGTTTGGCAGCCAGGTGGTGACTTTTCCTGGTCGCTTCTGATCTGTTCACAGGACGTTGACAGATCCATCCCTTTGTCTCCACTACCAGCATGGCCTCAAATTTTTCGGCAGTGTGTGAGAGCACATAGGATGAGCAAGCTATGGCATACAGCCTGTTGCACTACTTCCCCCCCCCCCCCCCCCTTTTTTTTCAAAAATGTACCCCTTTGATGCATCGAGCTGCCAGTGACGCTAATTAGGGTCTCTCTGCTTTAGGGGTTTGCAATACTCCATCCAAGCAAAACGGTGCTTAAGAACTCGTTAAGGCTTCCTCCCGCCCCATCCCACTTGCTTTCACTGGAGCAAGTGACCCCTTCGTGCCATGCTGGATCCCAGGCTGCTCAACAACTCAGCCATCTCTTTATGTAATTTTAAAGTCCCAACTTAAACACTTTATTAATCAGGATGTATGTTGTTTGCAGCCCTGAAAAAGTTATCTTCTTTTCCAAATATTGCAGAAATATTCAGTGTTGAACATAGTCCACAGGTTCAGCTGGGAAGCTGACAGGCGAGGGTTGTGGTGACTTTTGTTGGGTTTTTTTCAAATGACTCTCACTGAAAATACAGGCACTTAGCTCCCTGGTTTTCAGAAAGGGACCATTTAGCCCAGAAAGCTGTGTTGGTTTTTGTGCACTAGTTCACTGGGAAGAAAATATGTTGAAAGAGCATGCGATATTAAAGATATTTTGAATCCAACTCACTTCTCCTGGTTTCAGTGGAAGCTTTAGCCTTGTTTTCATGGGGCTCTTTGTCAGAACCAAAAGCATAAAATATTCTGACGGGCCAAAGCTAAGGTTACTAGATGGTAATGAAAACAGCATTTTTATCCTCAATTACATTGACAAGACAGGATTGCTGTGCAGCCACAGCTGTTTGTCTCACTGCTGTGACAAGCCTGTACGGATGCTGTCACTTAGCAACCATTGCCATTTGGGTTTTAACTGCAGCTTTTTGTTGTTGGCACATAATGAGAGCTGTAATCATGAGATCAGTCCCATCAAGGGTGTTTGTATTTGAAAGCCATGGACTCCAGGGCTCACCTGTGCCCCGGCCCAGCCTGTGTAAGGGCTAAAGCAGAAGAATTGCACATGTGATGGCTAAGACAGCTTAATACGGGTTTGGTCTGGAACTGGCTTGGTTGGGCCAAGTTGTGTTTCCAGATGTACAGCCTGGATTTGCCGTCAGCCAGACCGGGCTGCACAGCTCCTTCGTGCTGGTCACAGCCCAGCCCAGGGGCTGGTTTGAGGCCAAAGCTCTGAGCGTGGCTGAAACATCGTCACCTCCCTGAGCAGGGGGGGGTGGTGGTGAGGGAGCAGCCGAGGCAAGTCTTGACGTCCCTACGCACAGCAGCACAACCTCCCTGCTCCCTTCGACTGACCCAGCCTGAAAGCCCAGGGAATACGGGGTCAACAGAGGCTGGAAGTATGAGGAGCAAGAGATAATGAAATGGGAGAACTGAAGATCTAAAAGTGTATCTGTCTCTTAAGGTAAATTCCCACCCAACTTGCACTGAAAAGGGGCAGTCCTACCATGGTTCAAGCGTAATGCTGTGCAGGAGCTGTTTAAGGTCATGGTTTTATTTCACACCTGATCTGGTCTAACTGGGCAATGTCCCTCAAAGGGGTGGGTGCCCCCTCTGTCCCAGACAGCATGTTCCTGCCCTTGCATGGAGTTTAACAGCTGGGAAACTGCAGAACGAGCTGGGGAGTAACCTGGTTTGGATGGGTTTATTTTGAGGCAGCCATGTGAAAGGCATCTTCCCAGCCCTGTTCTATGGTAAAGAGAGTCCTGTAACACATTACGCTGCTGCGCTCTAAGCAGAGACGTGATATTGATAATACACCTAGAAACACTGTTTTCTTCAGCTTCGTTTTGCTTGAACTGAAGCAGGTATGTAACTGCACCTGTAGCATTGCAGGGACTCTTGATGCAGACCGCTCCTTTCCCCTTCCATCTGGGGATGAGTTGTAAGCGTGTCCACGCTGCGTGTTTGCAGAGCCCCGGATGCTTTTGTTACAGCTATACATCACCAGCCTTGTTCCACCTTGTTCAGACAGACAAACCGCTTCTTTGAGAGAAAGTCCTTCCATTTCTCTGCGTGCTGGCTTGCAAGGCAAGATCTGTCCTGTCTCTGGAGGAGCACGTCTGACGCAGGCTGAGGTCTGGCTGTGTTGAGTGGTGCTTTGTTTCTCAGCAGAGGACAAAACCACTGCTCTAAAGGGAAATGACACAGACCACAGAGGTGCTGCTACTGATATATTTTTCCATCGTAAATTGCTGAGAACTTCTGCAATGAAGCTGGTTGATGAGTTTCCTCTCTCAGATGTGGTGGGTTTTAGGAGCCTTGATGAATATGTATTGAAAGGTAGAGCAAATTTTATTACAGACGGACAAAAGAAATTGCAAATATATGCATGAGTTAATCTGTAATCGCAGATCACATATATCTAAGCTAAAGCAACAGCCTTAGACATTTATGGCCCATTTTTGACTAACTTGTGCAATTGGTATAATTAGGCAGAGAATATTCTTTTAATTTTAAATATCCAGTGTATTAAAACAGAAAATTAACAGCCATTCCTTTGGCAGCTTTTATAAAGCCGTTACTAGTGTAGGGCTGAGCCAGAGATGCTTATTCTCTCCTGTGTCTGAGTCTGAGCAGTTAAAGGATAAATCCTTTCTTCAGAGCTTTGTTGAAATGCGTTGAAAGCAACTCAAGGAGTTTCATACCTGTGTACAGATCAGGCAACAGAACTTACATTGCCCCTGTGCAGATAAAGAACTGAAATGAGCTTTGTAATCTTCTTTCACAATACCAGCCATCAGACATACATTTTTCTAATCTGTGATGTTCTGCGTTGATACCACTTGTATTGCTACTCCCTGCTATCGACAGCCCACGTTAAAGCCAGTGACAGTCCTGAGCCTCGGTGCTTCTTGCGTTAGACAAGGCCTGTGTCTGGCCACAGCCTTTGCTGAAATCAGCTGCAGAGTGTGTGCGTGTGGCTCTGGGGGTTGGAAAAACTCTCAGTGGTGCCTGCCTCCTGCAGGAACCATACACAGCTACAGCACTGCCAGTGTGAAAGCAGCAGTTTCCATCCCAACAGAAATCCATCCCAAAAAAAACCAAACCCAGCTTGACCTTTCTCCTGTGGCCATAATGGAAGGCCAGGCAGCCCACATCCTCCTCTGCGTTGTTGGAGTCCTCAGTGTGCGATGGGCGCAAGCTGGGTGTGTACAGTTTATGGCTGGACCACTGTTGTCACATTGTGAAGCGGTAAGTAGCAACACCCTCGGAGTGAACGCTCAGTATGCATGTGGGGTAACAAGTCTGCTGCTCAGGACTGGCTCCCTGCGAGTTAAACCCTCCTCCTAGGTGCAGCACAACCACAGCTCCTTGGGAAGACACTCCACGTAGTGCAAATTCTTACCCCAGCAGAAAGCTGTGTGGCTGCGATAAGGATCTTGTGGAGGTGCAAAAAAAGCTTTTGGTAGGTAAGAAGTGGGCTGAAACTGAGTTAGCAGTGTAAGTGGGATAGGGCTTGCACGTGAGTTCTTAAGTGTGCACAGATGGGTGTTCTATAGAAGGTATGGCTTCCTAGCATGATGGATGATTCACGCTAGTAGTTGCTGCTGTGTGTTTACTAATTCAGTAGCTAAATTTTCATCCTTCAAGACCCACTGCCATCATTTTCTGTGGAAAGAAACATGGGATTTTTCTTTTGTTTTCATCTCCCATAATCTCTCTATTCCCTGGCATTTGTTCCTCCCGCTGCTCAGATGTTCATGACTTCTTGTTTCTCCCAATTATCAGGTGGAGGATGTCACTCCAAGAATCTCAGTGTTAATAAGACTCTCTACTCTCAGAAGAGAGAGAAGTATGATATCAGCACTGAGTCATTTAATTGCTGGAGGTGGAGACCTGTTTTTAACAAAAGATTAAAGGAATCCTTAATTCCTCTTCTCTTTAAAAGGAGCCCTCCCAGTTTGTTGTACATTGGGTTTTTAGTGTATAAGCATCCTGTGTATGAACAAGACTTTGGACTGCAATTAGGCAAATGGTATAAACTTAACAATGTCACCATCACCCCAGCTGATATAAAAAGAAAAAAATTCCATTAAAAATTAATAGGTCTGGGAGTCAAGAGACCTTGGTAATAAACAGCAGAGTTTCCCTTCTGTAACGTCTCACTTTACAATTTGCTGATATTTCAATAATTCCTTGGAGTCTCCTAAACTGCACAACCCTAAAAATCACAAGAATTCTAGTGCTCTAAAAGGAGCATGTAACAACTTGTTTTCAGTCACTGTTTTGTTTTTGGGTTTTTTTTGTTGTGTTTTTTTTTAATGTTTCCTTATGCATGGTCTGGCGCTTTCTTAAAAGACAGGACTTAAAAGAACAAATGCATTTCTCAATGCATTTACTTTGAAAAACACAGTTTATTGGAGAATATGCTTTTTAACAAAAAAATCATCAATATTATAGCAAAGATTTTCTAACCCATTAGCAGCTAACAAAACCACCCTTTTCTCTGTTCAGCATAATAACTCTTTTTATCCTCTCTCAAGAAAGGCTTCATGACTGGTAGCAAAAAATTCTCCTCCAGAAGAAAACTGCTTAAGTACTGCTCCCTCAAAGCAAAAGATGTCTTCAGTAACAGTCAGCTTCATTCTCCTCTACGGTCCCCACAGTAGCAAGGATGTCCCGTAAGAGGGACTGAGGGCTTTTCTCCACGTGGTCACTGCATCTATTTAACTCATCATGTAAGTCTTCTAAGCCTACTGTACCCAAAGCTAGCATCATGCTCTCTGGATCTTGAAAATCCACCCCATTGCCACCCTCTGTGAGGAAGTTCTGGGCCAGAGAACCCTGCCTTAGTGTCCTTCGTAACCAGGTAATACTGGGTCCTGGAGGTGAATCTTCAGTCTGTTGTGAATCCTCCATGGTATCAAATGGATAGAAATTACTTTTTAAGTAAAGCAGTAAATCACAAGCTCTCTGACCTAGTGGTTTGTCACAGTCACACAAAGACCGAAACAAAAAGCCAAACAGTTTTGCTCGGCAAAATATCTGCAGCGACTCATCTGGATGAACGGAAATAGTGACTGCAGCTAAGACAGGAGCATATGGGCATTTAGGACGGCCAAGTTGGCAAAATGTCCTACTACAGAAAACGTTAACCAGTTCCAAACCACCAAGTCTGACTTCCCAGTCTAAGTCATGCTCCACAATTTGGATCACTCTAGAGACAAACTGCTCTGTGTCTTCCAGCTGACCTGTGCAGCCTTGTCTCAGCCACTCGGTGAAGATCTTGATCACAGCCCTCCTAGGAAAGCCCTCTGAGTCGGTCGACAAGATCTCTTGAAGCTTTGCTACAGTGTTCTAAATGTAAAAAGACAAAGCACAATGAGGGGATGAACATTTAAAGAAACAAGAACAGTGGAAGTAAAAAGTCTAGTCTCTTCGTTACTGGTTGTGAAATCTGCCTGCATGAGGCTGCAGATAACTTTTGAAGAAAGTTCTAAGTAATACAGCAGTAAACTGATGTGTGGTTCTGCAGCGGGTTACACAAAGTCATCGTACCTCTTTGTTATACTGAATCCCTATGACAGGTGACTCTGGAGCAAAGCAAGTAATGAAGGCCAAGTGTCCCACAGCAGTCACAGCGCTCGCTCGCACGTAGCTTTCTGGATCTTCAAGAAGATTTTCTGTAAGCCTTGGCACCTCTGAAGACAGGAGAGACCGCCTGAACTCATCCTGGTCTGTAAACAAGACAGCAATCCAAAGAAGCAAGACTTTATTCTCAGAGCGTGAAGCTGTTTCCAA
The DNA here is from genome assembly GCA_013400195.1 of Aramus guarauna. Classification (NCBI taxonomy): domain Eukaryota; kingdom Metazoa; phylum Chordata; class Aves; order Gruiformes; family Aramidae; genus Aramus; species Aramus guarauna. Next base: position 865,786 of record VXBL01008623.1, read on the forward strand.
TGCAAACAGTTCTTTGCGTCATACAAGGATGCCCACTGACTGCGGGGACAGCTGCCAGTGAGCTGAGCCACTGCAGAGACCAGACAGCTGCTCACAAGAGCACAGACGCTCTGTGTCAGGCTTCCCATTTTTCCAGTAGCTTGGTGACTTTCAGTCAAGCCCTGCTAGACACTGGAGCTTGGAAAAATCCATTTACAGTTGTTCTAGTGGCAAGAAAAAACTTTCTCTGGGCAAGCAGGGACATGGTTTCAGCCTCATCAAACTTATGCCTTTGCTTAAAGGAGTAAAAAATAAGTCTTCCTTTCTTGTTGTCAAGGCACATGGCAAAGAAAACGAATGCAACTGCAGCACTGAGAGGGGCTGGAGGGTAAACAGCTAATACAGCTGAGTGTGCTGGACACCTCCTTTGTGACCTGAGGACAACAGCAGCTGACAACATCCCCCTCTCTTCCAACATTGCAGAGCTGCTGTAGGAGAATTAACGTTGCCTTAGTGCTATCTGCTGCAAAGCCTGAGCTACCAGCAAAGTGGAAAATCAGTAATTAATGCAAAGCAGATCTAGGCTTTTAGCCTCCTAAATCCCAGCCCCTGGCCTGCTGAGTGAAACCAAACAGACTCCACTGCAGAGTAAACTGGAAAAAGGGAAAGTATTATCTGCCATTAATCATTGTCACCTGCCTTGACACACACGTCTCAACATATATGACTGTCTCAACACCCCTCAGTTTAACTTGCCAAAACTGCCATTAAGGAGGGCACAGCAATCTCAGTTCAACAGAAAAGTAGGGTAAGTTTTAATCTTCTTGTCAGATTTTGATTATGATCTAAGAGAAAAAGTCTTGACACTTCTTTCCTTACCCCTCCAATTACAGGTCAGAGGATGCTTCACAAGCCTGACTGACTTTCATAACATTAAAAGAAATATTTCTACAATCTCAACTGTTAAATCTCTGTACCCACCTCTCAAGTATTTAATCAGGACAGTGAGGAACTCCAGAGAAGAATCTCTTACTTCCCAGCATGGACTGCACAAACGCTTCTGCAGCACCAGAAACACATCTGTAAAAGCCAAGTGACAAGTTTGAATGGACAGGAAAGGCAACAAGCCTTACTGAAGCAATCGCTGTACAACCTCGCTATCATTTTATCTGATGTAATCCCTTTTGTTGCTGCTGTGTGCTTCTCCCAGAGTTCTTCAAAGCATTAGTTGGGCAGCTAAACCTAAATTCAACGTAACTGTGAACAAACAACTCCTACGTAAGTGCTTTGAGCAGGAAAGGTAGGCAAGAGCAGATTTCTTATGACACTAGCTGCTGTTTGTCCCAACCTGAATAGTTTCGTTACCTTCCAAAATCTTCTCAGTTTGTTGCCACTGACTGTTGGAGCAGGACAGTCTCTGCAAGCGCACCAACCACTTGGATGTAGCTTGAAATGCTTTCTTTAGAACCTGAAGCAACATGAAGCAGATTTATTTTACTACAGGAAGAGGCATTGTTGCCTTTAGGCTAGATAAAATTTGGTTTAGCCTCAAACTTCCAGAGAAATTCTCAGAGTAAACAAGTACATATGCTTCCTTACTAAGAAGTAAGCCACAAATAAAAGGTGCTTATATAACATTTCTAACAAACACCTAGAAAGTGTCTGTTCTCAGCTTAGTACTATAAAGTTCTAGTACCTCCAGCTTTTGATTTGCAGTTGTCAGAGTCATTCAAACCAAACAAAGCAAGAAAACAAAACCCCTTAATGCAAAGAATTCAATACTTAAGGGCTGCGCATGTTGGCGTTACTCTTTGACGTGATGGCTCCTGTCTTTTCAAGAACACTCAATGTATTGGTCCGTTACTTGCTCATTAGAATTTTAGCTATTTCCTGCAAGCCACCCAGAAACAAGACAAGTCTCCTACATATTCTAATACAAACTGTGCTAAGAAACAACTACTGTCAGACAGTTTCTCAGAACTACATCCCTCTGGGGCAAGCTAATAGACTTGGATCTCTCCTTAGTTCTATACTCACGGTAGGGCTGGTGTTTGGACTCTCCAGGTATGGCAGAAGGACATCAAATAGACTTCCAATGAGTGCATCACAGCCTGAAAACAAAACTAAAGGACCGATACTGAAAGAAAGAGCAGCTGAATCAATTCAACTGCTGAAATACAGAAAGACACAGTATTGTAAAACTGTTTTGGAGAAGAAAGCAAGTACAGTTCTCAGAGTAAAAGTGAAACGTCCAATTTCTCACAACCACTAAAAAAAATTTAATTACAGTATTACCTGCCCTAGCTCATCAACAGAAAGCAAGGTTAGCCAAGACAGTAGGAAGAAGTGGAAAAAATGAACAAGATTTGCAAATGGAAGTGGCAGTCTTCATGCAGAAAGATAAGTGAAGGGGAATGAAAAATTCTGCAACTACAGAATAGTCAAGTATTTCCAAAATTTAAAAAAAAAAAAATTAAAGGGCAAAGATTAACTCACCTTCTCGCTCCAAGAGTGCTGCTAGGACACCAAGAGCTGACTTCTGTACTCTGAAGCAATTGATCAAGATTCGGCTTATCGTGCTTCCCAGAGGAGAAGCCGGACTCAGGAAGCCATTACAGAACTGTAATATCGCCATGAGAGAGCGTAGCAAAGATGCATAGGGTAAATCCACGTGCAAATGAATCTAATGGCAGGGTGGAGAAAGAAAAAAAGAAAAGAAAGTTTCCAGCAAAAATCTCAAGCATGCATACAGAGCAGGAGTTTTTGGTCAGGAGGCAGCAAAAATTGCCATTTTCAGTGCATTCTTAAAGTACTACAATGCTAACAACTACAAATAAATTATCTTCCTCTCTCCCAAGAACTATTGGACAGATGGAAGGAGATTCTTGCCACTGCTTGGGAAAGCAGTTCAATTTATGTTTTTTTCATCAGATCAATAATTGCACTAGAAGTAAGGTATGGTAATAAAGCTTGTGAAGATGGATTTAAAATTAAGTGCAGTCCCTCTTTACAAGCCTCAGTATTCATCCGTTCTCCTATTTGGAGTCTACTATGTGAGATTTCTTTGACCTATGGAAGTCCTCACTGTCAACTCCTCTCCACGTTCTGTGAAGCTCTACTGCAAAAGTTTGCAACCAATCTTAATGAATTTCAAGGACCAAATTGATCCCTGGGCTTTCCCCCTTCTCTGAATGTTACCAGAGACAGCAGCTGTTCCAGATGAGCGAGGGTCTGACACAGAAGACTAGCACAAGATGACTTGGAGGACAGAAGACTTTCAACAGTAGCGGGATCACTAACAGACTCATCCAGCAAACCTAGAGGACCAAAGGAGGGAAGAGCTCAGGTTGTTAATGAGTACAAAGGACTGATTTTAAAGTTAATTAAGATTTTCAGGTGATGCCAGATGAATATCCCTTCAAATGTAACTGACAGCAGGATTCTGCACTTCACCACAAACACTACTGCTGTCCTTGACTACTTCTACTCTTCCTCCTCTAGTTTTGTCTGCACCAGACACTTAAAACATTGGTAAGCGGACTAGCCTCTAACTTTTCCATCACAACTGTACCTGCATATTCCAGAGGCTGAGAGGCTGCTCTCAAAATACAGTCCATTGGCTGAAGTAGAACAGTCAGTGCCTGCATCCTTACATCTTGTGGGCTTCAAGGAGGAAACAGCAGTTACCAAAACAAGAACACTTCAATTCCTTTCCAAACATCTGCCCCCAAGTGCTGAGCAGAATAATATTTTTCACACAGGCTTTTAAACTAGCCAGCAATGATAGAGCAATGAAAGTATTATCACAATTCAAGCCTTCTTCCAAGCTTCCCTGGATAACAGAGGAGAAATGGCTCTGGAATTTAGTCTCCACATGCATGCTTGCATGCATGCATGCTTCTGCTGGACAGCAGTGAAACCTCTTACACTAGTCAGTGTTTTTCTGAAAGAGAAAACTAAACAGAGACTACTGGATTTGACAGGCAGACAAATTTTGTCCATCTTAATCAATCTTGGCAGTATAAAGTTAAAGAAGTTTGCTATTTCTTCTCAAAATTGGCTGGCTGTAGGCAAGATGCAAGTGTATACAGACAAACATGATACTGGCTCCTTTAATTTCTCTCTCTTTGAAACTGTATTATTCTTACTACAAGTGTCCGAAGTTTGTTAGCTACTGACATGGTTCTTGCCAGCCAGTCTTACATGTTGAGGAATGTAGTGGAAAATGCAGTGAGAGAAAAACCAGTTTTTGGCAAGACACCAGCGATTTTAGTATAGAAACATTTGCAGAGTGCAAAAATTTCATTCAGTAAGTCCTACCATTTGTAGAGCCTCAGAAGTCCCACTGCCAAAGGACCTGCTTGTACTGGGGTAAAGTGTTCCAGAGCAGAAGTCACTAATGCCCAAAAACTGCCCTCGCTGCCAGAAAACACAGGGGACCTGAGAAGAGAGAAGTGTAAGTATTATGTCCGATTAGACAATGGAAAACAGATATATCTCATCACTGGATCCAGGGTCTCAGGTCTTTACCGTGCCATTTTAAGCAAAAGATTTGCCATCACGTGCTGTGCTTGAACAGTCTCTTCCATCAAAAAGGATTTGATTTGCTTTGCTATGCCTAACCAAAGTACTTTAGTCCACATAGCATGACAGCTGTGAAACAAACCAGTTAACAGTTTTAATGACTGCTCGATGTGAGAGGCAGAGCTGGACTGAAGGGAATCTTCTATATGCTTTATAATCATTTGGGCACACGCTGGCCAGTCACAGTCCGTTGCACTGAGAGGTTTAGTTGTTTCAGACTCTACAGAGAAGGTGAGCACGTGTACCAGAAGCTGGCTAGCAGCTGAAGCCACAAACAGGCTGGGATCTCCTTGCAGAGTTAAGATCACATCTATGCCTCCTGTGTGAAAACAAAACAAGTCACTGGAGGAAAAAGCAACAGCCTTCCTATTATGAGATGGAGCCCTGTTGCACTCCAGCCATATATTATTCTAATTCAAGTACCATGCAGCTTTCAATAGTGTTGGTGGGGTTTTTTATACTTTATTTTGTAGTCTCTATGGCATTTCAAAGTCAGCCCATCCTTAACAACAAACAAACAAAAAGCAAGCAAAAGAAGACAGTAAAATTGTCTCCAGATCCTCAGGAGTTTTAATAACTCAGGAACAAAGAGGATTTCAATATAACATTGGTAATAGTAGGAGAGTTGACAGCACACTCATTGCGTATTTACGGAAGGAGCCTGTACCGTCTCTGGACACAAGCAGTAGGAAAATGTGTACCGCAGCAGCAGCACTACTTTTCCGTCACATGGAGAGCAGCGCATGCTGCACTTTAATACTAATCCAGTCTTTTAGGCCCCTCTGTACCTGGGATCTAAAGTTGGTGTTAACAGCAAAATTTACATACCCACGTTAACAACAATGGGACTGCAAACGTGTGCAAGTATTAAGAGATAAATAACCCCCGGTTAGGTTTGCTGCACTAAAATAGTACTGAAGTGTATCTTTTAGTAAGAGTTACAAGTAAGAATGCAGAAGGCTTTTAATAAGCTATTTTTGTCGTGTTTCAGAAGATGTGCCCCTTTCCCCTCTAAAAAGGACACCATCTTCAGTGTTTGAGGAAAAATAATAATAAAAAAAGAATGCATAACTGATTTAACAAAACCCCCGCCATCTTTCAATGACTTCAGTGGTTTTGACAAATGACATATTTTTATCTCAAATAAATGAAAACTCCTGTCTCTCTGAGCAACAGAGTGGAATGGAAGAGACACAGAGAGTTTGGGGAATTATCAGTGCCAGAAGTACTCACCACCATTGCAGAGGAAGTGGAGGGCAGGCTGGTGGTGCGCCATGCTGTGCACACCCGCCACCCAGCCACTTCGCACAGAGGCATCTTCCCACAGTGCGCTGTTCAGAGGCCCATCCCTGCCAAAGAGCCTGACCAACAGCTGCTCCTGCTGAGGCCAGAGGGGAACACACAGAGTAAACGGTAAGCAAAGGGGCTCAAGGGGAGTGGAGAAGCTGCTCTGCCATCCAAGTCAAGAGTATCAACGCTGTAGTGAAGCCTTCTCTTGCTAGAAGTAGCACTAAGGTAGAAAATTTTCGGAATCCCATGCTTAAACTCAACATATGTCTCTTTCATGGACTAAGCAGTAGAGGTGTTCAAAACCAAAACCGCTTGTTTTTAGGATGCTAGGGACAACTTACGTATATTAATAGTTCCATCAGACTGCTTTCTACAGTTGTATGCATCCATTCCCTGAAGGATTTTGAGTTTTGTACTATAAATGTATTCTATCATAGAAAGTAGGGCTTTAAAAAGCTCCCTCATTTTTGCAGGGAATCAGAGGTTTCCTGTCAACCTACTATGGAAAGAAAACTACATTTGTTATTGCAGTTGAAATCTGCAGGATCTGTCCAGGGATATGATACTGTGCCATGACTGCTGTGAGATAGTGTTATCCTATATGCTGTTTTGAACTGCAAATAAGCAAGCGCTACATATGAGCATTCATAGTGCTACTGTGGCAAGACAGAAGTTAAGAAGACAGCAGCTTTACATGAGAACTGAAAACGAATGGTATGATTGTATGTCTTCCTTATCATATCGCTGTTTTGTGACTTGTTTGATGTATGCCAGAAATTTTATAAGCACAGTATGTGCATTTTCAGGTGTCCTCCACATGAGGAGGAAACAGACACATGGCAGCAGGTACCTGGGTAGCCGACTCACCTGCAAGTGTTGGAAGCGCGTTTCTGAAGCAGCAAGTATCCCAGCTAACCGCAGAACGAAGGAGAGGATTCTTGGACTGGGCTCGGGCAGTGCCAGCACGGAGGCGATTAACTCTGTCAGACAGGGGTTGTCCCGCACCACGTTCACGGTGGGATCTGGCGACCAGGTGTTGCCCAAGAAGAAGCAGCCAGAAAAGACAGGGTCACTGCCAGGACTTCTGTCCTCTCTCCTAAGGTGCTTGCCCGAGCTGAGTGTGACCCCTCACGACTGCCAGAGTCGAATTTGGGTTCATCTGCAGCCCAGGCACAGGCCTCAAGTGCTAAACCGCGTTTTCAGGTGTCACCGAGGGAACAGCACCTCTGAGGGAGGCTTCCCCCAGGGTCCCGGCCTGCGGGCCTCCCTCCCCCGCGGACCAGACCCTGCCGGTCACCGGCGGCCGGGGCGGGGGGCTGCAGGCGGCGGGCACTCACCGAACCGCGTCAGGACCCGGAACCAGTCGAGCAGCTTCTCCAGGCAGGTGTCATCGGTGCAGGGCTGCCGCGGGTCGGCCAGGGCGGCGCAGACACCCGGCAGCAGGAGGGCGCACTCGGGGGTCATGGTGAAGCGGTGGTGGGCCCAGGCCATGAACCGGGACTCCTGGAGGGACACGGCCGCAGGCACCGGCCGCCGGGCCCCTTCCGCGACCGCCCCGTAACCGGGAGACACCGGCGTTACCGGCCCCGGCCGCAAAGCGAGTGTCGCAACGGTGGGGGCGTGGTGCGGGCGGTGCGACGGGAGGATGTTCTGCCCGCGGGGTGCCGCCGTGT
>VXBL01008623.1:873350-944606 GCA_013400195.1 Aramus guarauna
CCCCGGGGGGCTGCAGCGGGGCGGCTCTCAGGGCCGTGCTCCTCCCGCGGTGGTCCCTGCGCCCCTGGGCGGCAGCTGCCCTCGCAAGGGCCGCTCCGCAGCCCGCGGGCTCTCCTGCCTGCCGGAGCCGCTTGGTGGCACTCGCGCTCCGCAGCAAGGCCCAGGCCCGCCCGGCTGTGCCCGGAGGCGACTGCGGAACAGCGGGTGGCGCCGCGTGCGCGTCGTTCCCCAACCCGCCGCTCTGCGCAGGCGCCGCTTGCCCCGCCCCGCCGCCGCGCGGCTGGTTGCCATGGTTTCCGCAACCCGGAAGTGCCGTGGGGGGAGGCAGGCGCTCAGCCCAGGCCGCCGCGCTGCCCCCTGCCCCCGGCGGGCGCCATGGCCCGAGATGGCCCCCGCCGCCCTGCCACCCGCTAAGGCCTCCCCGCCACCCTCCCGCCATGGCCCGGGGGGCCGGCGAGGCGGCCGCGGAGGAGGAGCTGGTAAGGAGCTGGGCGGCGGGGAGAAGGAGGAGGAGGCCCTGGGCCTGGTCCCGCCTCAGCCTGGGTCCGGCCCGGGAAACGCTCTCGCCTGCCCGCGGGGCCGGGGCAAAGCCTGGAGCCCCCTCAGGCTCGCCAGGCCGGCGAGACGGTGGCTAGGAGGGGAGAAGGACAGGTCTGGGTTGTGCCTTTGTCTCCTCGGCTCGCCGGTATCGCGGCGGGGGGCGGCGTTGGCGCTCGTTGTTCCCCCGTCCTTTGCGGCCAGAGGGAGGTTTTGAGGCCCTTTGCTGGGAACCACCGTGTTCTCTTGTTGTCTGCCATAGATGGCTCTTGTTGGGCCTGTTTTGTCAGAGGAACTCTGCTGTTTTTGTTAGTGCACGTTTATATCCTGGTGAATGTTTTGCTGTTTACCATCTCCTTTGAAGGCTGGGCGCCTTTCACGTTCTCCGATTCCTAATACGATAGTTGCAGTTAGGTAGAGAGATCTCCCAGAGTGATAAAAATGCCTTAAATAGTAACAACGACAGCAAAAAAATATCAGTGTGCTGCGAGGAACGTTCCCTCAGGAAATTAAAAACTATGTGTGAGATGTATAACTGCTTGCTTTCAGCCAGCAGAAAAAGCTGCTGTTCTACCTGCTCTGTTGTCAATCCCATATCCTTTTTTGTCAGAAATACTGCACCCCGCCCTGCCTCTTACAGAGATAGACCAGCATCTGCCCAAAGAATGGGGCTGCAGCTGTGAGCACCATGGAGTCAGCAGCAAGTGAAAATGTTCTTTGTGCGAGGGCAGCACATTCAGATAATTTGAAAGCAAAGTGGAAATTTTCCTTCTGCTGTGGATATGCTTACATCTGAGAAGCAGGGAAACTTGTCAACTCAATCTGAGGAAAAATTAACCACTTTTGATTCCTTGGTTTGGGGTTTTTATCTCAGCCTGATCACTTCTCCAGTTGAATTTACTGAATGTTCCCATAGCATAGCAAGGGTAGGAACAAGTGAGTGAGGAAGGGGGCAGACAGATGAGTTGCTGCTTAAGTCTTACTAGTGGAGAAATTCATGCAGAACCAGGACCATGGAAGTGGGGGCACCTGAAGGTTCAGCTGTTGTAATGTTGTGCACTGAACTGCACAGGTCTCTGTGGCTCAAGTCCGAAGTGACTCTCACTCTATCACACAGAAAGTTTGTGTTAGAGCAAATGATGCTGGGTTTTGCAACCATGGTGATACGTTTACCATTTGAATGTATTGCACTCAAACTTTATTGTGATAGTAACAGGATATAAAGTTTTCTGGGTGTGTTTTATAACCAATTACTTAGTAACAAACGTCACAGTTAATGTCTCTATTTCCCAGGGAGATGACAGCCTGTCTGTGATTACCTGTGAATCAGATACAGAAACGGTGAGTTTTATTAACGGCGTGCTGCGGATGAATGCCTTAAAAGGCCTCTCAGCATGTTCTTGCACACAGCATGTCCACGTGATGCCTCCTGGTCAATAAGACGCCCTTCAGAGAGGAGAGCTAGCAATGTTATTACAACATAGTTTGATTCAAAAACCTCCTCTAATTCCAGATGTAATTCTGGCTTCTAAATTCTCAGCACTGGGGGCTGCAAATGATGTTTGGCTTAATTTCGGTGTTCTATCAAGTTATGGACCTAAGTAATCCTTTTACAGAGTTTTAATGGAATTGAATAAGTCTTTCCTTTAGCTAAATGGTTCTACAGATCAGCCTCTACTCTGTCATCATCTCGAATTTGTTGCTACTCATATTTAATACTGATGGGGAAGGTATTAGTGTTCTGAGCATGAATAGACTACTTTCCATCTGCAGCATAAAACTTCGGTAGGCACCACCTTAATTCTGGTGACCGTTGCTGTAGCTAAATCTGCATATACTTAATGCTACTATTTTTCTTTTCTACACAGAAAATTTTGTGTCATTAGAACAAGTAGTCTTCATACAAAATGGAGGTTGAAGCTAATTTTGAGCTTATATGCTGAAATCTTTGAAGAGTGGAATATTTTAAATACATTAAAAAAATTATTTTTTTTCTTCCAGAAGTTAAAGAAGAAAATATTTCACAAGCCTCCAAAGTCACCAAGTAAGTGTTCCCAAATTTTTTCTTCTGCTTCTGTTATTGCAGAACAAGATACAATATGTGGGAAACAGGAACTGGAAGATTGACCTGAAACAACTTCTTAATATTCTCCTTAGAATTATTCACTGGTGTTTGCAGAGCACACTTGTCTGAGATTTGTTCTGTAACCAGTGAAGCTAGACTTTTCTAGGCTAAATACTGAAGTTTATGAGTTATTTGTAATTCTTGATTCTCTAGCATAAACTACTTTCTTCTCACATTATCACTTCTAATGGCAAGCATTCTGAATTTCTTTTTGTTTTCTTGGAGAAATGCTGATACTTGCTATGTAGAAAGAATCTAGAATTACTGGAGCTACCTACCATCCAGTAGCTAGCTATGTTTGTAGATTAAGCAGCTCATTTGTTGGTTTGTGGTTTTTTTTTCACCTTAGAAGTATAATCTTGTTGTTAGATCTGCAGATTTAATGTGGAATTTTGTTTGTTTTTCTGGGGTTTATGTTTTTTATTATATTTTTCCATTTACCTTCCTTTTTATACTTCCAGTGAATGTTTCAAAGATTACTTTCCCTCAGTGTTGCTGATTGCTGTTACTTTGTTTTGTTTCTAATAAATTAAATAATGTTGTACTTTTAAATTTTGCTATAAGGTTGAGGAAGAGGCACGCTCTTCTGATAAATGTACATCTATCTTCTTTCTAATCCTGAAATCCTTTTGCTTGCCTAAATGATGGAATTTAAAATAGCTGTTTAATTTCAACTGTGATGTTTGTGACATTGCTTCTTAGTGTACTTACTTCTCTTGGTAATTTGAAGACTAGCTAGCCCATATAGTGCACATCTATACTAACGTCAATTTAATGTACAAATTTAGATATGCAGGTATCTTAAGGGTGCCAATCCAAACTGTACATATACATATTTCTACATGCATTGAGTCACATTACTGTCACTGTTCCTCTTTCTAAGCCTTTTCATTTTTTTGAGCTGGATATTTTCTTTACTGTGATTTTTTTTTTTTTTTTTTTTTTTTTTTTTTTTTTTTTTTTTTTTTTTGGGTATTTCCCTTNTTTTTTTTTAAATTTAGGTGAATGTCCCATTGCTCCGCATAAGCCAGTATGTAGTATGCTGTTAAATTCTATTTTTATAAGTAATAGGACAGTGTCTGGAAACCTTGAAACAGAAAACAGCAAGAATTTTTGTGATGTTGAGTTTTTTAAGGCATCACTGAGGTATTTTCTTTTGGTTTAGAGTCTCCATACAGCTCTAGCACACAACTGTATCCTAAAAAAGCCGCAGTTGGGCGATCTCTACAGGGAACAGGCTGTGCACGTCTTGAGAGTGCAGCTGTAAAATATCCAAGACAGATGTGGCTGGGATCACTGAAACAAGGTATTAGTATAGAAACTTTATCTGCGTATGTGGATAAAATTCAGTGTTGTGGACAGCTTAACATATAAACTCTTTAAAAATTAGATTCGTATTTGATTATAGGCTACATAGGAAGTCATTTCACTATTATTTATTTGGGTGGTTGGAATTATCTGATCTTGAACATTGGAATTTACAGAGGGAATAATTAACAGCATTCTGTGTTGCATTTGCTCAGAATAAATCCGCAAATTTAATTCACAGTTATCCCTGATTTTCACGTTTTTGTTTCATTTTTGTTGGCAGGAACGAGTCATTCTCTGAAATCAGATACTGACATGGGGCATATACAAACTAACATTTCTAGTAGCACACCAGAATATTTGAAGGAAGCTCTAGGAATGAAGAAGCCAAAACATTCTCGTTCTTCTAGTAATGGTAAATGATGTAGTGGTGTGGTAGACAAAAGTTAATGATCTTTTTTTCTGTGTAAAAACACATATTGCTTAAGAGCTTAGCTTTAGTAAAGCAAGAGCCATTTCAGTTTAGCCTGTATTAAAATACATGTGTCAAAATATGATTCATGAGATACTTTTTGAGATTTCTAAATTCGTTAAGACAGGGGTTTCCAAATTTTTTTGAGCAATGAGTCACTATTAGCTTTCAGAACTTTTTGCAAATTGCCATGCATTTGCAGCTGAAAATGTTGTAAATATAATATGGTTCAATGGGCCAGCTGTAGACAATTTATTGTGACTTTGTAAAACATAGTTTAGGAACCATTGATAGAAACCATCTGCTTGCCTGAAATTCTATGTAATTGATGCCTTTTACTTCTTCTCTAGAAAGTGTTTTATCATGTGGTTGTGATATTAAAATCAACTGAGTTCTATGAGAAGAGCAAAATTTAAAACTTTCATCCTGCTTTTCTTAAAGGAGAACGGTAAACTTAAAAATCCTACCTCCATTTGAAATTACACCCATACTGTCACTGGCGATAGTTTCTGTCACAGTTTCTGGCAACTGTAAAAGATGATAGACTTTTTACACGTTAGGCATAAATAGAAAAAAAATATTCTGGACATCTTTTAAAAATCTTTTGTAAATAATTTATTTGTTGGGATGAGAAGACTGCAGTCTTCTGTGAAATGAATATCAAAATATCCATCTCAAGAAAGATATAATCTCTAGCACCAGAGAGAAGAGGAGAAATTTGCTGTAAAATCTGGCAGAAGTTTCATACAATAACATCTCCATTTCACCTCCACCTAAAATTAATTTCCTTGCTGTTTTTTTTTCTTAAAATAAATGAAAGCTTAGTTTACAATTTGGCGCTGTTGTACATATTTTCCTTTAATGTAATGTTTGTGGTTAGTTAAAAATGCCTCTTTCAGATCTTCTTATCTTATGTACCTTTTTCTCTAGGCTACATTCCTGGAACTCCTGACTACAAAGAAAAAGAAGATATGTATGATGAAATTATAGAGCTGAAAAAGGTACAGCCTCTCTTATACTTACATAGAAATCATAAGGTTGCTCCATCCACCCATAGCTATCCAGGCCTTGTTGGTTCAGAATACTTTAGTTTCTACAACTGGGACATCCGCCAAATTTTTCTGCATTTGTAATGTAAGGCTAAACTAAACTTGTGTCTGTTCAAGGCAATTTCATTGTTCTTATGGTGTGATAGATACTTCTGAGTACTGGATGTGGAAGCCTTGAAGTATACCCAGTCCTGAACCCCAGCCATGGCCCTAGCTGGACGCTGAAAAGGTTCATTGCATTTGGTTTTTTTGTCCCTCCACCTCTCCCTTTTTTTTCTTTTTTTTTTTTTCCCCTCCTGGCTGTTACCCATCACATGTTAATAATTTGTCAGTTGAGTTTAGTGCAGCGTATGAAAGATGAAGACTGGGCATGTTGAACATGAGGGATACTTATAGACAAATATTTTGGCAGTTGTAGATCATTTGTGTAACGTTGCCTTTCTGTTAAACCTTTTCTTTTTATCTTTGCCCTGCCACCTCCTTTATCTATCAGCACTGGTCTGGTGTGATGGTCTCTCTTTTTTTCTTCTGCTTCATCCTGACCATCGTCATTGGATTGTTATCAACATCAAAACTGTTTCCATGTGAAGACAGTGTGTTTCTATTTCTGAAATGTGCTTACGATTTTTCTCGTCTCTTTTAGACAATACAAGCTCAGAAAAATGAGGGAGATAGAATGAAAACTAAGCTTCGTCGACTAGAAGAGGAGAACAATAGAAAGAATAAACAGATTGAACAACTGTTGGATCCTTCCAGGGTGACTGTTTCTTGGGGGGATGAAAGTAGGGCAAAAGAGTGCTGAGCTGTGTGATCCTCTTCTCCTTGTCTCTGTAGATTTCAGGACTCTATAGTGTGTTGGCTCCTAGGAATGATGAGCTTGAATATGAGAGGTGGTTGGTTGGTGTGAAAGGTTTTCTGGTTTATAAATGTCAGCTCACAATTCCAGCTCAGGTGAAAGGAAGATCACACCATGCTGCACAGATAAATTTAATTAGCAAAGATACTTCTAATTTCTGAAGGTAAAATTAAAATGCACTCTCTTTAGAGGACCACTTTCTGAAAATTTTGCCTGAAAGTAGAAGGGAGTTAATCTCTTGCATGGTGACTGACGCATGCAATCCTGAGACCTGCACCAGGAAGCAAAAGATGAGCCTTATTGTCAAACCCATGAGGCTGAGAAGTGTTTAGGGTCATAGTAAGAAGACCTGGATTTCACTGAATTCCTTGTGGCTGTCACTTTCTGTGTGCAGATCTACATCATGGGAGAACTGTGCTAACATAAAACAGTGCACATAGGGACTTCAGAACTTGGGCTGTGAAATGACTGGAGATGAGTAGGTCAGAAAATTTTGTGGAAAAAGAGCCAGTAGAACAAAGTAGCAAGATTGGTCACTTGCTTTATCTGTCATATCTTGCAGGGCTCTGAGCTGGCCCGAGCTTTGTCAGAAAAGAAGACTGATAATGGATGGGTAATAGTTTCTTCATTACCTTTTGCTTTCAGTTTGTTTTTTTTTTTTTTCATCTTGCCAAGCTGAAACACTACTGACTAAAAAAATAAAATTAAGTAAGAAAGAATAAGCAATTAGGGAATCATGTAACTATTATTTCTGTAGTAAGATAAGAAGTAACAAAGATCTGGAATTAACATTATTCTAGGGAGCCGCCTTTGTCGCTGTCTTGAATCTGTTTAGGGAGTATTCTCCCTATTATTTGCTGCCTTGAATTTAGCAGAGTAATGGGCAGAGTTGTTTTTATTTAATGACTGTGTATAAATATTATTAAGCTAGTTATGTTACCACAGATATAAGTTAGGGATCTGATTTCATCAATGTTCTCTTTGTCACAGGGTAGCAGACATGCGTATGACTTACAAGTACTGACGTATGGACAAATAATTCTATCTGGTTAGGTACAGCTTATAATGATAGGGCAAGATTATGAAGAAATAGAACTTCTGTGAAAAGATAGATTATTCTAGGACTCATGAGCTCTTTGTTCTTTCTGTAGGTGGTTAGTGGATTAAAGCAGAAGATTTTCAAGCTAGAACAACAGTGCAAGGAGAAAGACAACACTATTAAGTATGACTTTGGGGGGTAGAGGCTTGTATTGATGAGATAATAAAGGGAAATTGAAATCCGTGTTATTTTTCATCTGTAGTCTTCTGTTCCTTAAAGTGTTTTAATGAACTCTGAGAACATACTAGCAGTTATGAACCACCCACCCAGAAACTGTAAACCAACAGGTATTGTAGTGTCTTTGCTGGTCTGACTGGATTATTTTTTGTATTCTATTTTCAGCAAATTCCAGGCAGACATGAAGACCACTAATTTGGAAGAAATGAGGATAGCTATGGAAACCTACTATGAAGAGGTATGTCTGACAGGTCCTTCAGCGTGCATACAGGAGAGGAAGTTGTTCAGTTGTAGAGTTAAAGTATAAATGGAATGTTTTAGATACAGCTTAGCTGCACCTGTCATTGGAATCAGATTTTCATAGATGTTCTCATGGCTCCAACTATATGGACTGAAAAATCTTTTTTCTTCGATAAGTTGAGTGGGTTAAGCAAAAAGGGGAAATAAAGAGACTAATATATATCCGTGAGTGTAGTGTCTAGATGAAAGCCAGTATAACAGTAGCCTGATTTTCAGTGATGGCATCATTGTCTCTGCCCAAAGAGTCGTCTTCTGATTTTTCACCTAATGGACAAATGTGTTGCATTGTCAGTGTCGGCTTCCACAGCTAGCTCCTTATTGGAATCTGTATTTCACATTTCACAGGTTCATCGTCTCCAACTCCTTCTGGCAAAATCTGAGACTATGAGGAAAAAGTATGTTTAATTATTTTGAAGCAAATGTTTGTATATACATGTTTGATGTATCACTTGTGTTACTTTGATGGAGAACAACTACATGGGAATAGTTTATTTTGCCATTTAGATTGCTGGATTTGCTTTTTGGTACTGCTTTGGTTGGCTTCACAGCTTTGGCATATGTCTTAGTCACATTTCTTTTTCTTGTAGATAGATCATTTTGTGGATGTGGAAAAAATACTAGAGCTATATAAGAAGTACTGAAAATTTATCTCTGTTAAATAAAATTCATGTTCCCCCATAATAACATGTATTCTGATATCACTGGTGATTGAAACAAACTCACCAGATGTTTGGCATTTTACTTTTGAGTCAGGTCTGCATCTTGCTCTAGGGCATATGCTGCAAAGAAGGTATTTTGCTGTGGTGCAGACACACAGATCTGCAAGTCAGGGCAGCTTTTGTGAGATATCCATGAGTGGCACTAGTAGGACACTGTCAGAGAAGCTTGTGCTTGTCACTAGTGTGCAGGTGAATACATGGTGATGAGGGTAAATGATCTATAAAGGAAACAAAAATCAAAGCCAAAAGACAAAGCTCTATTAAGAGAGCAAAGTCAAAGCATCTTTGCAAGCGAGTGTTAGTCGAGCTGAGAAGAGGGTAATGGTCTTGTGGGTTAGGCAAATTTGTTCCCACACGACTTCAAAATATGTTTGCCCTCCTAGTGTTAAGTACAGGCAGCTGTCTTAATTTTGGGTGTAATTATTTAGATTGATAGAAACATATGAGAACTCTTTATGGGTCATTATGTATACTACTTGTATTTCCCTAATTCACCGTCTCTTGTGGATTGAAAACTGCAATTTGTTTTGTGACTCTAAACCAAAATTTCATCTCTTTTGGCTCAGGCATGCAGTGACTACCCTCTTGAGGCTGTAAGCCATCACACCCAATTTATTCACAGGTGAAAATGAGTCACCAGGTCTCTTTCTTGTCCTCATTTATTCGTATCTTCAAAAAACCAGTGGTCAGGGCAGTCTCTCTCCATTATGTGACTGTCAGTCTCTACTTGAGAGGCTGAGCACTGAAATAATAAATGATGTTCAAGGTCAGAACTCTGGCACATGTGAAGAGTTGTAGGAGAGTGTTTCTTTCATGATGCTTGTCTACATTATTTCTGGCCGAAGTGAATGGCATTTAGCTCCTCTTTTCCAGTGTTAACACTGAAATGTGGTTATTTATATGTAAAGCTGTAGTATCCAATTGTAGCTAGAAACTAGGCAACCTTTCAAGTCCTCAAAATGGTCTGTACTTCTTTCATTTGGGTTTTGATGAGCCTAAAATAATGGCACTCAGTGATATGGCTATGATTTATATAATTTCTGTCACTTCCCATTTTTGGTGGTGTGTTGTGTTTTTTGGTTTTTGCCACCCCCTGTCTGAGACAGCTGTATGAATAGTCATCCATGACATCTGGATAGCCTTATTTGTTTGCTTTTATGGCTTTATTTCCTTTTAATTTCCAAAAGGTAGATTAGATTCAGCTTTTCACTCTGGTATGCTAATTGTAGACTGTCTTCTCCTTTACCTTGTAATTATTCCAGTGAATGGGATGTAAGATTCCTTCACAAATTGTTCTGTGATTGTCACTGGCAGTGGCATTTGTCCAAAAGTAGGCCAATCAGTTACTTCAGACCTTTGTTTCCAGAAGTAAGTTTTTAAGAATTTTCTCATAGCAATAAAGAACAAGTATTTAATCTCACTAGAAATCTGTTTTGTGAACAAACTTTGCAACTTTGTGCATCTAGAAGCTGAGAGTTTTTCTCTCCCTTTATTAGAAAAATTAAAAAGGCAAAATCACTGTAACGTATTTAAAACAGTTTTAACACATAGCAGGCTTTCCCTTTGCTGATGCCTTTTATTCCCATCACATCGAAGTTAGCAGTATTCTTTGAATCAGTTTCAAATCTCTCATTGACTGAAATGCATCTTAAATGAAGAAAGAAATTTCTCTGGGGTTTACTTTCACAGAAGTAGTTTCTTTTACATTGGAACAGCATTCACAGTTATCTGAAAATACACTTGTGTGTTGGATTTGTTTGATTGTTCCATCTAAGTACAGCCCTGTCTCAATCTGGTTGTTAAGCGAAAGAAAGCAATTCAGAGCACGCAGGTTAGCTTTCTGTGTTGAACTTGTTGTTTGGATTTTTTTTTTGGAGGAGTCTCCCAATTGGCTGAAGATAAGTGTTTTTAAATCAGTGGTCCACAGAGCACTGGTAAAGCATTGTAAGGTTGGTTAACAAAACAAATAGAACACCAAATAAGTAAAGCTCATACAATCACCCTGGTTTATGTGTTAATGAAACAGAGTGGGGGAGCAAGTAAAAGTAATAAATGAACTTTCAAAGTGTCTTTTCTTTGATGCAAGTTGAAACAGTTGTGAAAGTGTTGAGCAAGATGGTCTTTGCATGTTTTTCCCTAAAAGAATAGTTAAGTCCTCAAGTAAGAAATGTTGAGAAATACTATTGGGGGGGGGAGCTGAGACAGTTAACTTAGCTGACTTGAATAGTGAGGATGTTCCACTCTTTTTTAGTGCTGTGTCTTTGTTCTCTACTTTTAAGTTAACTTTCTGGTTTTGACCCCATTTCCAAGTACAGAGGGCAGAGATACCCAAAAACGACTAAAGGCACTGAATGCTGCTGTCCTGAGATTATCCAGGAACATCAAGGAATTGCAGGATGAGAATCGAAGGCTGAAAGAAGATCTAGATCATGTACTGAGTAGTTCTCCTCCTTCCAGTAAAACAAAAAGTACGTGCTGAAAAGTTGGTGAATGTGGGACGGGGGATTTAGGTACATTTAAAAGACGTGTTTGGGAGCAGGACCCTTCAGTGGTAGAAATAAAGGAGTTATTACAAAGGTGAAGACTCAAGAAGGGCAAAAGCTGGAATGAGAAGTTTTTCACAGGAGTCTCTCTGAGTTCTGGATATGCTGGTACAGTCAGACCTGGGTTTTCTTTATTGTTATCCCTGAGAATTTTGGACTGGAAACACTTGAAGATTTAATGTTTCACTGGAAAGCTGGTTTTCAGTTGTTGAAAACCGATGAATGTGACTGGTTTATATTGATTTCTGAGCTAATTGGTGAAGTCGTCAGATATTTTAAGACTATTCTCATTTTTTTTTATTGCTGCATATTTAAAGTTGGGGTTCAGAGGTCTTTTAGATGGTCTTACTACATGGACAGAAGTTTCAGAAAGCAAGAACAATGTTGACTCACTGACGCGGTTTCACGTTTAAAACTTTGTTATTTTATTTAGATTATAGTGAGTGGAGCAGACAGAGGCTGGTGAGGCGGATTTCAGAACTAGAAGAAGTGAGTGATCATAATCGTGTGGCCCTCTTGCCTGTCTTTGAGCAGAAAATGCAGAACCATTGGCTTGTGCTTGTGACATGTAGTCCTTCAGTTATCAGCCTTGCGCATTCTGGCTCGTACATGTAACCTGATGTCTCTACTATGTGCTCTTCCTCCCTTTTTTCTCTTCTCATACTTATTGTATATAGATATACATTTCAGAATTAACTTTCATTTGATCTTTTCTCATGGCCTAAATAAAATAATTTTATGCTAAATTTAATTTTCTTCTTTTTTTTTTTCTTTTGTATTTTTTGTGTAAATTTATCCTGTTTAGAAAGTATGTGCCATGGAGAACACCAGGGTGTCATCAGCAGATAGTGAGTCATTACAGTTACTGGCTGTGTCATCTTCGCCTTCTGTAGACCTGGATCCCCCAGCCTCTCAACAGGTAGACTATGGTGAGGAATGTCGTCGCCTCCAAGGGCTAGTGAAGAAACTGAAGAGTGATAGGAAGGCACTTCAAAATCTCCTACTCGATAAAGAGTAAGTGTGACTCTTGTCTGAGATGTTTTTCTTTTGTAGTTGTAAATTATTTAATTGTTTCCTATCACATTATGAAATGATGTAATAAGTCCTTCACATTTGCAGCAAGAAAATTAATTTTGAGGGTCCCTTCAGCTTTTATTTCAAAAGCTTCTTCTAGTCCTGCTAGTGTTGTAAAATTACATTGCAGAAAAAAAGTCAATGAGAGGATGGAAAATGAGAATTTCTGCTTCTTTCTAACATATTTTTCAAGGCTTTTTTTTTTTGCCAACCGCACTGAAAAGCCTTTGAAGGGTTATATGTCACTTTATGCAGCACTTCCTGCAAGTATTTTGCTGTAAAAATTTGTCTTGTTTTTTCAACATGTTTTGTCCTGATCTGCCACGTTCTCCATTTAAGCCTGCCTTTTGCCATGTGATGCACTGTGACTTTTCTCCCCAGTAAGCAATTGATTTGCAATTTGGATTGCTTGCACTCGTTTGGTGTGTTGGTGCATAAGGGCAGGCAGGTTAATCTGATCATGAGCAGAGATGTGCACACAACTCTATGTTGCTGATAAGATGCTCTGCCTCTTGTGGCAACTCACCTTGAACTAAAGTGCATAGTGAGAGCATGCAAAGAGGCCTTTTGCTTCTGAACAATGTATGCTTGCATTTTCTTTTGTTCAATAAAGAAATCAAACATTTAGTTACATTACAAATTTGAGAATCTCCTTTATTTAGAAGTTTAAAGAAAAAAATAACTGCTTTGCTAAAGTATGGATGACTTAAGTATTGCTTAGAATTCCTTATACCTTTGTAGATTAGATATCAAGCAGTTACTGCAGGCTAAGGCTGAAGTGGAGCTGGAGTTGCAGAAGTGGCAGAATAAGATGGAAGAAAAGACTACAGAAGATCAGGCTTTAAGGTATCGTATTTTGTATTAGTAGATGCTTTCCGAACCAAAAAAAATGTGTTCAAGTATAATTCTCTTTTGAAGTGGCTCAAAATCCATAGAGTTCATCTGAACTGCAGGAAGCTGGGAATTCATTTAAAAAGACCTTTTTTGGAGGGATGGAGTAAGTCATTCATAATTCATAAGAATTCTACACAGTGGTTTTAGAGAGAAGTGGAAGACTAAGAAGTATAGTAAAAATAAGAAATTATAATAAAAATTAGTAAGATAAATGGAAAATTAAATCTGCCATGTTGGGCTCCAAGACTTTTTGTCCTTTCTAAGAAAAAACTGTAGTATCTTTACCTTAGCCTAATCTTCTAGACCATCGCCCGTATGTCATTCCACTTCATGTATTCTATATAACTGTCGATAATAATCCTGTGCAAGGGTGGCAAAAAAAGTGGTTTCATTATTGCTTTGTAAGAAAGGACTGTGCTACAGTTTCATATTTTGCAGTCATCAGATCTAGATGCATTGTCATCAGATCTAGATACATTAATAATAGTATCAAAGGTACCATTGTAACCTTGGGTGTTGTTGGGGTTTTTTTTAATTTCAGTGTAAGGCTGCGCTATAACAACTGATGTTACATGCTTGTTCCTATGAGAATAGGTATCATGTTGTCCTGAGCAGTTTCCCAGTTTGGCCTTTAAAAAAGCCAAAGCAACCAAATCTTACAAGTTCAGTGTTTTGAAAGCAGGAACAATAGAAAAATTCTAGCAATAAATATTTTTGCTTTTCCACCCATAGTGAGGAAGTCCAGAACCTGACACAGAAAGTAGGGAAACTGGAGTCCAACTTGGAGGAAGAGAAGAGACAAATGGCAAAAGATACAATGGAAAAGCTTAATAAGGTACAAACACATGTTTTTGTTGGTTGTTTTTTTTCCCCTCGAATCTAACTAATATATTACAAATTGAGCTGATAGTCCAAATAGCTGCTGGTTGTGTCTTTTCAGAGGGGCATTAAATCTTGTCATAGAGATTCTGAATAATGATTAATTCCCAGCATTTGTTGATAAGTTGTTTCAGTAATTACCTCTGCAACTTGGAGGTTTTTCTGGAGTTGTCCTCGTAGTGATTATCTGCCCCACCATCACTTTTTTCTCATTCAGTGGAATGTTGCAAAAAGCTTACACTTCTAAGCGTTTGGGGTTTTTGCCTTGCTTTCGAAGGAAGGGAAAAAAAAAAAAAAAGACATTTGTGGTTTTGCTTATACCTTCTTATAACATCTGAAGCCAGGAGCTAATTTCAGTGTAATTTTGTAGAGGGAGGGAGGTCTTGTAGGAGTTGACAGTTAGATAAAGGATAGAGGCACAAGTATAAGCGTGCTCACTGGCAGACTGGCAAAAGACAAAAACCCCTTTTCAGTTACTTTTTTTTGGTTTTTTTTGTTTTTGTTTTGTTTTTTTAAATGCTGGTCAGACAATCAGTTAGGGCTCATGTGCTGTCCAGTCAGAAAATGTTTGTGAGCCTTTCTGTTTGGATAGAAGCGGAGTAATTTTTCATGGGAAGGTTTACGGGATGTAGAGCACTACTAGTCATGAAAATTTAGGGGGTTTTAATTCCACTGCTGATGAGACACCATATTTGAGTAAAGAAATACGGAAGATGTCAATACAATAAAATAAACTCTTAGCCCCTTTGAATTGAAGTTTTTGTAGAGTTGAGGTATTCAGAACCTCTTCTTCCGGGATTTTCCAGTATCTAATAAATATGATTGTGCATCTGTTCACCCTGGACAGTGTTAAATGGGGCTCTGTAATCATTTGGGATTTTTTGTGAAATATGACTGAACTTGGATGGCAGATTGCAAAGATATCCTCTGCCAAATGTTGCTGTAACTGGCCAGTAGAGATGAATGGGCACTGACAGACATGCTTTCAGATGCAGTGTGGTCATGTTAATCTCATTTCACTAAAAACTAGTTGAAAAATATTACTAGGGATTTTGATTGTTTGTACTTAAAAATAAACAGACCCTGAAATACAGGTAGTAAAAAATACGAATAAAAATGTCCACTAGCTTAAGAGGATGTTGGGTTTTGATATACTGTGCAACTCTTTAGATTCTTTTTTGTGTGTTATAGGCTCATGGATGCTAGATGATGTTTTGAATACCAAATAACTTGAGTCTTTAAAAACAGCCAATAAACAGCTCCTTTTTTCCTCTGCAGACTATATATATTCTTGGCCAGTAACCATCCATTTATTGAAATGTTCCCATTATTTGTAATTATCACTAAGTTCCTACCAATTTTTCATTCTAATAGTAGGCTGTCATTTTTAATATAACATGATCCATTTGCTAAACTTAAGCCTGTAACTCAGCGTTTTGAGGTTATAAATAAATCCTTTTCACAGAATCAAGAGAGTTTTTTCATAGTCTATAAAATCTCTTGTTTCTCAACTTAAAATTTTACACCAACAAATTAAATTAGTCTTTTAAAATTGCAGTTAACTTTTGTTTGCAAGTGTGGTATGACAATTTAGTATGGGATAATTAGGGATCAAATGGATCAGATGGTGAGGTGGAATATGCAACCACACCTCAGAAGACATAACTGGAACAAAATCTTGTTTTCTTTCTTTTTCCTCTAATTAATTTCTTCAAGATAGAAGAGTAGAGTTATGCCAATTTACACAAGCTTTCCATCTTGTTGGTGTCATATGATGGCCAACTCATCAGTAAGCTTAAACAAATGATTATAGGGCCACAGTTGCCAGGATGAGACATTAGAGAGCTCTCTGGTTAATTAATACTAGTCTTTCCTGGAGAAGAATTTGCAAAATTAGGTATCCTGACATTTGTTCTCAGTCTGTTCATAATATACAAACCATTTCTGATCAACAAAGCAGTGGGTTCCACTCTTGGAGCTCTTACTGCTTTAGCAATGCCTACAAAAATAGGAGTATGTGTAAATGAAAACTTTTCCATTCCCATGCTCTGCTAACAGCTGAAATGCAGACAGGAATGTGTTTCCTTGTAACCGTCATCTAGATGATGAGTTTGAACATGAGCAGTGTTCAGAGCTAAGAGTTTTTTCTTTAACTTCCTTCCACCCTGCAGGCAGAATGAACATTTAACAACTCTGGTGCTGATTTTTCTGAGTCATTTGTAACCTGTTTCCCTCATAGAATTCCAACTTGCGTCTTTAGCATACTAACTTAAACATTCTCCTTTGCAGTCTTCACCAGTCTGCACAGTTAAAGGCAAAGAAGATCACAGGAAGGAACGAGCAGCCAAAATCATCCAGAGACACTGGAAGATGTACCAAAACAAGGTGAAATTCTCCTATGGGGGAACAGCAAGGACACACCCCTCTGAATCTTACTCTTGTTTTAGCATCTACAGTAACCTGCTGCCAGGCTCCAGGAACTGCAGCAGTGCTTCCCAGTACAATTCCTTACCACCATCTTCTCTTCCACTTCTTTTTTCAAGTCCTCCCTGCTGTTTCTTTTGCCTTTGCTCCCTAGTCCCTTATTGTTTCTGTTGCAAGATAGCCAGTTTCTGAATGGGGGGAGTCTGGGTGAGAGAGAAACTAAGGAAGAGTAGCAGTCCTTGAAGCAGCTCTACTGCTGTTGCCTCCTTGGAGTATGACTGAGAAGTTATATTCCCCTTGCAGAAATCCTCCAAACAATACAGGAACTTTCGTGTATTGAGTTACTCTCAACTAGAACAAAACAATCTAGAAAAAAAGCATTGACCTTAAATTTTGTTCTGTAAGCAACAGCATAATGCTGCTTTTTCCACTTACAGGACATACAGTGTGAGGTGGGCCTTGTAATTGCTTCTTAGGAAACCAAAGACAAAAGAACTATGCACACATCTTTCAAAGACTAAAAGCTTTATTTTCATCAAGTTTGTTGTTTGAGTTTTCAGGGGGAGGTGGGGCAGGTATTTTCTGTGCGTTTTAATTTTTGGGGAAAAATTGGAATGTATTAGATAATGCCACAAATATATACAGGTTTTAACTTAGGCATTTTTCATTTCAGAAGGAAGAAATTGCTCTGGATAAGGTGAGTGTGTTTTATGACACTCAACAAAACAGTAAAACAGATTTAATTTGTATCAAAGCACAAATAACTTAAACCTCTTTAGAATTTATAGTAATATGAACTGTTGTACCAAGATCGTGTTTGTTCTTCAGGCCGGTTCATGATCTACCTTCTGACATCCTGGTTTTGTTTGTCTTGTCAAAGTGTTCCCCTTTTGGTTTCAAATTTTCTGTTCTTGGTACCTTCTGCAAGATGAATGCTTCTGAATATTTTGAAAAAAAACTTGATGCAAAGGAAAGTTTTTCTGTATTAGATAATCTAATAATGCTTTAATGATAAGTCTTCAGAAAGATTTGAAGCCTTTGTTAAGGTGAAATGTCTCCGAGTATTATGCAGAAATTGACTTTGGCAAATTTGTCACTTTTTGATTAATGTTTTGCACAAAGGTTTTGATTAAACTGGTTTTCAAATAGCACATAGTAGCATATTACGTTTGTTTCTTCCAGAACGTTCAGAAATTAGATCAAGTTGTAACCGTGTGATGCAAACAGTAAAGTTGGTTTACATCTAGATGCTTTTTGTTGATTAGAATCCAGTAAAACCTCTGAGTAGAGAGGAAAGACTTATGTTTAGCATAATCACCACAGTAGTCTGCCAGACTTGGCATGATTTCTGATTGTACCAGAGTGTCACAGCGCCTGCTGGGTAGCCAGAATTTAATACAGGAATGGGAGCATGTTGCTCTGTTTGTGAAATATAGGCTAGTGCTGGCAGCTAGAACTTAACTGCATTTGATAGGATCGATCACAAGCACCTCCCAGACTGAATTTAAACCACAGAGATTTATGTCTATGGGTTGTCACAGGCTGAGGATTTTCTGGATTGCAGCACAGTACGTGTGAAGTAATGGGGATGTGTGTGTGTCCCTTAAACGTAAGAACATGTCAAGACATCAAAGAGTTTCCATTGCACAGGGAAAAGTTATTTTCCCCATATGCCTCTTCCCTCTGGATTCTTGTCTTAATTTATAACTGCCATCTTTCAAAGGAGCTAACATCTACTTATTTCTTTCCGTGCTAGGTAGTTGTTATGCTTCAGGCAGCTTTCAGAGGACATCTAGCTCGACAGAAACTGTTACTGAATAACAGGATGCATGATGCAAAATCTCACAACAAGGTAATTGTTGGGGCAAATGGGTATCCAGGCATGCCGTTATGTTTAGTTTACTGTGTAAAGTACTGTACTTCCAGACTTAATTCTCTGAATCACCTGGTGATGTTGTTTTAATGCACTGGTTGGCAGCACCACTATAATTCCAGAAAGATACTGAACTCATTCCCTAGCCTCCCTTTCTATCTTCTTTAGTTCACAGTTTTTCTTAGAAGTAAAGCTATAACTTCTCTGCATTATGGACTGTAACTAGGTCTCCTCTCTTTTTCTGGTTCTCCCATCAGCCAATAACTACCCTTTACCTCTTTAATTCAGAGTGCTATTGAAAATGGTACTTGCTCTCAAGTGTTCACTGAATCATTGTAGTAATAGATAAGCCTTTGTCACTGAAGTTCAGAAATAAGAATTTGGAAAGAATCTCTGATTAGATTGAAAAGTAAAGGAATCTTGCATGTGGCATGCTCAACCAAAGACTTGTAGTGTCCTCTGCATCAAACGCGTTCCAGATTGCGCAGTTCTGAATATGAAAAAAATTTCTTACCAATTAAACATTTAGTTTCTGTAAATCATTTGCCAATGTACATGAACATCCTTTGGGCCTTTAGAAGACTAAAGTTAATTTGTAATTCTCCATCCAGATTGTCCATCTAGGTGCACTTTACATGCACTTTTATTTCAGTAAACTGGCCCAATGTAGTAGGACTGAATACTTCTGTTGATACAAGCAGAAGATATATCCATCATGAAGGTTGCCTTACCTCCTTTGACTTCAGAAGGTTTCCTTCCTTGAAAATAAATGAACTTTCCTTGCAGGTGTCTGCTCTTTCATTAATTGAATACAGATGCTTCAAAGCTTGTATGATGATCAGATTTGCATTTCCTGCTGATTTAGTCTTACAGAACCTTAAAGACTGCACACCAAAAAATGGGAATATTTGCTCTCCTACTAATTTCACAATTGGGAGTAAAATTGTGAAAGCTTCTGTCAAGCTTCTGTGCAATCTGTAAAAGGTCAGTTTTCTTTAATCTGTATTGCTTTGCAGAGCTCCTGCATGTCTCCTGTGTCAAACTCCTTGAGCTTGTCTTCTGATTGTGAGAAGAAAGACGAGATTGTGACGTTCATCCAGTCCGTTTTCAGGGCTCACTTAGCACGTACAGTACTGCTTGAGGAGAAGTAAGTGAAATATAGATATTTCTGCAACATGCAGTAGCAAAATTGTTTTTATTACAGGAGAGGGGTCATACTTCATAGAATTTTAGGATGGGTTCCATGGTAGAGGAGGAGAACAAGGCCCTTGTTCCAACAAAGACAAGGGAGAGCTTGCTCATGAGAAAATGCAAAGAGTATGCAAACGAAAGGGTTTCTTGTTGCAGCAGTAGTTTTCCCATATCCTGTTGCATGTACTCTTCCATAGTGATGAGGAAAAGTAAAATAATTACTCTTCGGCAAAAAAAAACCCAAACAAACAAACTAAAAAAATTTACAGTTGCTATCAAATTGATTGCTGGTACACTGACTTAATATAAGGGAATCTGAAGCCCTGACATGTTGAAGTTAAGGGTTATGTGGAAGAAGAACAGGGAAGAGCTAGAATACCATTGTGCACCCAGTCTAGTGACTTAGCTCAGGAAGAACGCAGCGATTTGCTTACCGCTTAGGTTAGCGGTGACTCTGCCTTGAAAAATACTTCCTTTCTCTCCGGGGTTTTCTGCTCCAAAAGTCTTTAATATGGGCTGTCATGGTTACAAGGAGAATTACATACTTGTCACCTCACTTTAGTATGTGAGTTCATTTCTGCAGGTGATAAGCTTTTATCTCTTGGAGGCTAGCAACAAAGAAACTCTTCGGCATACCCTCTGAAGACAGACTGCAAGTCCTGTTCTGTACCTCATGCTGTGCAGTATGTCTTTTTGCAGACCCTCTGTGTGCAGTGCACCAAGTGAGAAAGCAGATCCTGCAGTTTATGTTACAGAGAAGAAACTAGTCTCAGCAGCACTCCAGAGACCTCCTTCAATCTTCATGTCATCTCTTCCTGGTAATCTCATTTCCCTCTGTGTTCAAAAGTATGTCAGTTTTGTGTGGGCGCGCACACACAATTTTATAGAGACCATCTGCACGCGCACACACATGTGCAAATGCATACTTGTGCCCTGTGTGTGTCATCTTTTAATTTGATGACGTTGCTTATACTGGCAAGTGCAGTCCCTTAAATAAAAGCTTTGACAGTATCAGCACCAGCTTCCCCCCAGTGCTTTGCCTATCTGTCACCACTGTGGTTTGGAAGGTCTCTCTCCAGTGTGAGTGGTAATTAGTCAAGGAACATGATGTTCCCCTGTATTGCCTCTACTTCCTTTTCAATCCCGCAAGCCCTGTAGCTGTGGTATGGTACTTTTTTGCTATGTTTTGGGCCCAAAGCCATAGACAAGCCAAGAGCATTTTCACCATCCTGACTTGATTTCCAAAGGGGACAGACATCTGGTAAAAAGAGCTGTCCTAGTCAGCCGTGTGTCTTTAGTCACGTTTTTTTCAGCAGTCTTCAGTTGCTGCAGTAAGGGGAAAAACGAAGTCCTGGATAACTTTGCCAACTAGTACTACTATAATATAAACTGGGAAAATGTCTGTCTTTTTTTTATAGCTTTTATGCCATTTGGTTTCTTTCTTGAATTCTTCATTGCTGCTTGTGAGAAGAGGAGTTAAAGCCAAAGAGGCTTTTAAGAGGATGTTAGAAGTACTGAGTAGGGAAGGAAAAACAATGCAGATAAGACAGCCTTAGACATGCAGCTTCAAAGGAGTTAAACTGAAAAAGGTTGGTTCTATCCAGAGTGGGGTATTTTAGGCTTTTATGGACCAGCTGGAGGAAAAAAAGAGCAACTTTGAGGGTGACCTGAGAAACATTAACTTGTTTTTTGTCAGTGAAAAGCTGCCAGTCCCTGCAGACTTGCTCAGAAACAGAGCGTGCTGTAAGCAGCTGAGGCTGTCTCACTAAGATATGAGATGGGGAATAAGCCAGATTTGCAAGGGTAGTGAATACAGAAGTTACCCTTCAGCAAAGGAAAATATGTTTAAGAAACTTCACTGTATTCCATATTCAGGAGTGTATTCTACTTTGTGAAGGAGTAGGTAGTAATTTCTTCTGAAGACGTTACAGTTTTGAGTGATTTTAGTTGTGCTGCTGAAAGTAATCCATGCAAAAAAAAAGCTGCAGCATCCTGTTTTGCCTGGGTTCTTATTGATATGCTCAGTCTAAACCCAGGGTAAATCAGTTGTGAAATTCTGCCCAAAGAGGAAGAATCACTTAAAAAATAATACTTTATGCTTCTGAAGAAGTGCTTCTAAGACCCAAAGAAGGATGTAAGAGAAAGCTAGTCTGGTAAATGTAATAGCATGAACACTAACAGAGCACAGTCACTGTCTAGCTATGAAGTCTCCAAAGCAAACTTTTATTGCAGATTATGATGACAAAGTGATGAGTGAAGAAGTTCTGGAAGAATTTATATCAGAAAGGATAGAGAGGAGACCATAAGCATTCAAATTTTCTTCCTTGCAGTTCTTTTCTGGTGAATAGGAGAGGTTGGGAGCAAAGCAGGTTATATTTGCTGCTGATCTTAGGAATATGGGAGATGTTTTCAAATTCTAGGAAAAGGATAGAATGTAGCTTCTGAAGAGGCATACTGGGTATGTGGTTCTGTAACAGCACAACTGCCAGAAAAACACTGTCCTGCACCAAGTAACTCTGAAATGTTAGCTCTTGGTGCATTGAAGGGTTTAACCAAACTCTCCCAAAAGATAAATCGTGAAGAACACACTAAAGGAAGCAGAGCATTCTGGTGTAGATGCAACCTCTATGAAGAAATGTGATCCCTTGGCAATCTGTTTGGTTGTAGCAGGGGGGTTTTGCCATTTGAATTCATGTAGTTTAAACAGGTTAAAGTTAACTAAAAGTCCAACATCTGTCATTCCTAGCTCATGGCTGATGTAAAAATCCACTAGCACAATTGGGTTTTGATGTAATCTATTTCACTGGTCATCCTGCAGCTTGGAAAGTACATGAGACAAGGAGCTTGTTTAACAGCTGAGTAATTTAAAGCAATCAAATTCCTTTAGCTTTAAATCATGCAGCTGTTGAACAAGCTCTTGCTTCATTTGTCCCAAGTCCAAACTTGCATTTCATGACCTCTAGATCTTGCAATGATCTTAAACTTTCAAAGTATATATTGCAATAAATCACTTAATTTCACTAGTCTTTCAGCATTATTTTGAGAGGAATGGGAAAGATGAAAATGTGTTTTAAAGAACCTTATATGTCTACTAGAATAAATTTATATAATCGTGGTCTAGCATTGCAGACTTTTAATTCATTGTTTGCAGCAGGTTAGATGTGTCTGTGTTTTCTAAAAAAAAAATAAAATAGCAAAAGTGGTGTAGGATTCAATGCTGCTTTGCTTGTCTTCAGAATGTGGACAGCACTTGGAGATTTGTAAAGCCATTTCTGCTGCTTCCCGTGAAATGGAACAGATAGTAACAATTCAGTCTGTGAAACTTAGCATTTTGTTTCTTTCTGTTAGGGGAGTGGCAGGATGGAAGAATATGTTCTGTACATGCACAGCAATCTTGAATAAGGACAATATTTCACTCTGCATATTACTAGCCACTCTGGATACAACTGTTAATTTGAGGCTTTTTTGAAATCATAATAAATTTACACACAAGGCTTAATTCTAATCAGTGCTTACCCCTTCAGAAGCACAAAGATAAAGTTGTCACTCTGAACTATATTAAGCTGAAGATGAGAACAAGAAAATCTTGTTTCATCAAGAGCAGGATATAATCAAGAATGATTTGGACAATATTAAGCAATTTCATATATACTATCTGTTTATTGTTGGAGTTGCATCTTCTAGTTACCATGCCTGCTTCGGGAAATTCTCTTTGCTCATCCTTATCATCAGTATTTCTGGCTCATAAATCTTCCTGAAAAACTGTTACATTACTTGTTGACGGATGCAGAGAATAATTTCACTTAACTAGAAAGTCACGTTTCTTTGCTTCTGTAGGTTGAGGTCAATGTGATGGCCTCCCTGCATTCCTCCTTCCCATTCACAGGCTGTCTGTCACTCTCTTTCTATTTCTGGGCTGGTTGTGGTCTCCTTTCTTTATTCTACTTTCCTGTTGCTGTGTATGCCTCCTCTTCTATACTGGGAGGTCTTTCTTCTGTGTCAGGAACCTGTTCTCCCCAAGTAATATTCTCTGTGTGCCCTCCATTTTCTCTTGCATTTCAGTGTTAAAATCTCAGTGTATGGCTGCTTACTTGTCTGTTTCCTCTTTCTACCACAGGCCTTCTTGATTTGTTGTCTTCTCTGGGAGACAGTCTTTTCAGAGAGTTGATATTTGAAACTGAAAAATAAGTGGAGCTGAGGGGAGAATATTGCTCTAGGAGGTATTATTAGCTGGGGGTAGGATATTGTGTGAGAAGGTATTAATAGCTGTCATCATTTAGTTCATAGATCTCTTGCAGAGGGGATACAAGCTGCTGGTTCTGCTCATCAGATGTTAGGAGTCTTATATGTATCCATTTTATCCCTCTGATTTTCATGTATTTACTGGAATCATTAGGGTTCTATCTGTTCATGTCCTGAACATTTCTTCAGATGTTGCAACTGAGATGCACAGAACTATGCATCCAGAAAAATAGCAAAGCAGCAGAAGACAAAAAAAACCCACACCCCATGGTGTTGTCACCATTTTTATTGTCATTAAATAAGGTAGTACAGCATGTGAATAATATTTTTGGTATTTTACAGATACAAGGATGAAAGAGTCACTGAGAGTTTCCATCCCTTTTTTTCCCCATGCTGATTTGCCTTTATATCTGACTGAAGTTCTCGTTATGACCTTTCTGCTTAGCTTAAGCTTGCTTGGGTCAATTTTTCTTTTTCTGGCCATCTAATAAATACTTATTTTTATGACCTGAGATGGCTTCGGTATCGAATTGCTTTACTTTGTGGTGTGTAACCACTTGCAAAGATTTAAAGACAATAAGACAAATCATGTGTGGTCAGTATGTCAACTCAATGCTTGTCATGCATGCTCTTTCATCAGAGAGGAACGAGAATAGTTATATGCAGAAAAAGATAGATCAGAGTTATTAATAACTGTAGGTAATTCTGGAAAGTTAATGGCTCAGAGAATATTGCACTTCCCACAGGGGCTTGTTTTTGTCAATGTTGTTTATTGATGACCTTGTTTCCTTTTGTAATTATTTCAGCCAGGTCCTCTGAAAAGCAATCGCAGCCTACTCCCTCTCTGTCTGTGGATGAAGCTCACTCAGATGATTCCGATGATGTAGTCATTGTCTCACCATTGTTGCAGACGAAGAAGAACTACACCCACTTTTAAGTTTTGGTAACAGGCTCTGGTGATCTTGAATTATTCAATTCACAAAACTATTGCTACCACGACAAAGCATGTCAAAGATGAAAAAGGGGGAGTGAGTAGTTGTTTGATACATTGTCTCTGCAGACTTTATGGCTAAAAGCCACTGACTGTTAACCTTATCCTGGTACGCAGAGAGAGTTTGGATTTAAAAACTAAAACACAACACTTTAATGTTTTGTCTCACAATGAGGATTATAAATTCAATTGCCAAATTTAAATGAAAGCATTAAAACCCTAAGCTATTTCATGTCAAGCAAAGTTTTGTTTCAGGTCGACTAAAATACTTTGTTTAATCAAAAAGTGATTGATGACAAGGTTCCAATTTTCAGCCTGTGTTTGTGAAGGGGAACAGCTTGTATTTGTTACCAGGTCCTCTCTATTTAAAAAATTTTACTGTGTCGTATTTTAATATCTTTTTTGTTTATTTTTATACCGAACATTTACAGTCTGTGCAGACCTTGTAAAGGCTTTTAGAAAGCCATTTCTTTGTCATAGGGCTATTCTAGGCCTACTGTATCACCAGCGTTTTCTTATTTATTGCTTTTTCCAAGTGTGCTTGCGATGATATGTATAGTACCATTTTGTATTTGAAATATCCGATCATGTAATCAGTTTTTTCAGATGCATAACAGCAGGAGTGTTCATGAAGGATTGCTTGTGAATGCTTTTTC
The DNA here is from genome assembly GCA_013400195.1 of Aramus guarauna. NCBI lineage: Eukaryota > Metazoa > Chordata > Aves > Gruiformes > Aramidae > Aramus > Aramus guarauna. Next base: position 898,760 of record VXBL01008623.1, read on the forward strand.
TGCTTACGTCTGACAAAGATGAGTGGATTATGCAAGGTCATCTCTAATATGTGAAAACATTTGACGTAGGAGATACATTGCTTTATGGCCTATTTTAGCTTACACCACTTGACTGTCTCAAACTTTCGCCTAACTAGATCACTCACACACTGAGTGCTTAAGGGGTTTTAAGTCTCTAATGTTTCTTTGCTGTTGTTGATGTCTCTTCTCAGTACTACCTTTTGCACACATTTTATACATATATATATATAAATATATATATATTTTCTATATAAAATAAGCACAGTTAAGTCCAGCTACAGGCTGGGAGAGGGATCACAATATACAGCCATCTTCTGTCATCAGGTAAAGCTACAAGGCTGAGTGCAGGAAAGCAGGGGCACTGCCTGTGCTGTTCTGAGGGGTATGGATTGGGCTGAGCATTATATGCAAAACCTAACCCATGCAGTTTGGTTTAGGAACAGGAGTGGTAGGTTGGATTATAATAGAAATCAAGACTGCATAGAAAAATAACACTATTAGACTGTAGTCCACAGAAGGACCAAAGACATAATGGGCTGTGGAGAGTATGGTCAGAGGCATCTTTCCAGATCTGCAGACTGTCCTTCTTGACTGGAAGGAGGACCTTCTAGTTCCTACTGTCATGCCAGCATCCTTCATAGGCATTAAAATGTGTGGTGTTTTTTAAGATGAGCTAGATAAATTATATGATATTTACTGGAAGAAGAATCTAATGTTATAAACACACAGTGAAGTTTTTTTGAGACCCTAATGGTTTCTTTGTCATCAAGGAGTAATAAAGCCTCCTGTAAACAGAAAGCACACTTTTAAATACGAGATTTTTATCACCTTTTCCTTCTTCTTTTTTTAAATTAAAAATCAGTCACCACTGTTTTGCAGAATACTAATAAGTCAGAGCTGTCTCAGTTCTTTGATTTCAATGAAGCACTATCGGAGGCTTATCATAGTTCATGCCAGTACTTGCAGCCAAAGAGGAAACTGGATGGCTGCAGCACAATGCAGCTGATTTCATTTAATCCCATCAGTGGAAATGCTGCCTGTGCTATTTCCAAAGGCAGTTTTGGGAGCTCTCCATACCCAAAGCAGTCTGAAGAATGTCATTTACAGTCCCGTTGGGTAAATTTTTCCTGCTGGTGCTTTGGTCACATGACTGTCATCTGCAGAGAGAATAAAAATTATATAAAATAAAAAGAATAAAAGAGATAGAATCCTCTTGGCAGAAGCTGAGACCTGTCTCCCTCTTTTTCTAGACGTCATGTTATGAAAAAGAGTCATTTTGCTAAATAGAAGCAGATCTATATTGAGTTGCTTATGTATACTATTTCAAGTCTGTAACTGTGACTCTGTCATGGATACCTCCAGAGGGAGTAACTAGAGCTGAGGACTCTGACACATTAAGGGGAGAGCATGTAGTGTGTCAGGACCAAGACTGATGAAAAATAACTACCTAGGTGTTACCCTATAGAGAAATACTTGGACAGCAAATCTAATGAAGATGATGTTACTTTACTTTGCTGTAATAACCAATACGAAAGTGTTAGGAGGTAGATATAGAGCAGAAAGACTTGCATTTGAACTGAGTCTGTGGCTCGCAGTAGTGCTGTCAATAGACAAGTTCTGGGATAAAGGGGAGAGAGTATCTTGGTATGACTGAAAGGCACCAATAGAAATCAGAGTGAAATGGAGCAAATGTCTGGGATGAATGAAAATGTGTCTAGAGCTTCATAAATTTGAGTCTGCTATCTCATAGCCATCAAAAATCTGATACTTAACTTGAGCCGGGCTTCAAACTCATATCTGAGTTTGAGAGAACTGTATGCTTGCTGCACGTCAGCGTTTGGTGCAGTACAGTAGAAAGAGAAACCTCCACAGGTTTCATTCTCTGGTTATCTAGCTGAATGCCAGCACTTGTAAATCTGGGAAGAAATGTAGAACAATGAAGGAAGAAAAAGTTAATTTTTGAATAAATGGTGTTTTTCCTTACCAGGGAGCTGAGGACAGTAAAAATCGGCATGGCTCAAACCTGTCGGGATAGGCCCACAAACATACTCAGCTTCTGAAAAATACATCTGTAGAAAGCACTGGTAACCTTATGGTGGCGTCAAGGTCTTGAATTAAAATTAAACTCCACTATAACCTATGTGATCTAACAGCACACTTTCCGTTCTACTGGTAAGGGATAACGTTGCCTACTTAAACCTTTTGCAATTTACAGTAGTGTTTGGTTAGAGATCATGTGTGAATATAGAGATCTGACTTTCATGGGATGTTCTCTCTCTTGATCTCTTTTTTTCCCTTAAGTGCCTATGCCTGTAAATCTTTACTGAGGCATCAAGACCTGAAAACTGTATTGGTTTCTGCATAGCTATAAAAATAATCCCTGCACAAGCAACTTCTAATATAGTCGAAATGGAAAAGGATTAATCTTGGCATATGAGAGCACCATTAATTTTTATGATCTTTTTAATATTTAGAACTGTGCAAGCCTTTTTATGTAATTTATTTTGAGATCTTTTAAAAGCTAAACCAATTGCAATGTATTTTCTCCCAATTGTTGAACTTTCAAATAAAGTTAATGTTTGTAAATTAATTGTTCGTGCATTTCTGCTGCAGTTTCTGTATTTGCGTTGCTCCTCTGGCCTCTGCTGCATGCTCCTGTTGTTTTCACTTTGCATCTAGGTCGACCTTTTTTCCTCTGCTCTGTTTGCCTGAGCCTGTCGTAAGAAGATGCATCTTAAACATGTAGGGTGTGAAACAATTTCTTCAGTACGCATTCAGGATTGTCCCATCAGGAGTGAATGGTGTTCTTGACTAAAGACTCACAGAGTTGAAAGAGGTGATGGGCTTTTGCTCTCAGTGTTGGCTTCTGGTATTTTATTCAAAAAAGAAATCCTGTCAAGTAGTTCTATGACTCAAAGTCACGCCTGTGCTTCAAACGTATCTGGCTTTGTGCGGAGTACAGCGAGTTTCATTTATGTCTGTTCATGTGTTGTTGTGCTGCTTGCTTGTTGCTTGCAAGTCATGCTGACCAGTTACCAAACCAGTGAAATTCAGATAAAAGATTGAACAGAAGTCATTGTGGTGACTGTTCCTGCCTAAATACATTATTGATGGATACTTCTCAGAATCCTGTTGTGGGAGGGATGCAGAATGGGTAACTCGTATTTGAACTCGCTGGGGCCACAGAGTGCTCTCTCCCCATGCGGGGGTTTGGTAGTGCTGTGGACATGCAGAGGACTGGGGGAAACTGCTCTGCTGTCAGTTGAGGGGGAGAACAGGAGTCTACAGCCTTCCACAGACTGTCCAGTTTACTTACAGCGTTTTGCCATACCGTGGCTATTGTTGCTGCTTATGAAGTTCTGGTTGAAGCAACTAGGATGTCTGCATTCCTTTCCAGGTCCGCTGAAAAAGCCGTTAGGGACTCCCAGGAAAAACAAGCCTTATGCTGCTTTGTGGAGATCGAAGACCCTGCTAGCTGCTGTGAAGACACAGGAATCCTGTAGTCATCTTCCTATCAAGCAGGGTCCTTGTTGTGTGCTTAGAGCTGTTTCAGTCCTGCGAGATAAACCAAACAATCTGTGTTGGATGAATATATTTTAATTAAATTTCACTTTTCTGTTCTTTTCTTTCTGCTCCACTGACATATGCTCTGGATTTCTCAGCAGAAACTTCGGTTTTAAATCTTAAACACTGGAGGTAAGCCATGCGGCATGAATGGAAAATTTTTGATAGATTTCTTGGAGCAGACTAAGCTTGAATTCAGTTGAAAGCAATTAAGTGTTCACACTAGTTGTATTAGACCATACTTTGGCTTCATCTGAAGTCAGAGTGCCCTTGACTCTTGCAAGCTTTGCAGTAGTTGTTTATGGTAGGTTTGTCAGCTAACTAATTGCTTTCCCTGCATGAACTTCTAAGGGGAAAAAAAAGAGTTTCATTCATTCTATGGGCATCATTAAGACCTGCAAAGAGCAAAATATCCACATTAGACTCCAGGTTATTAGGGGAGGATTTTCAAGTATGGTCGGTGGTCTGGTGCTGCACCAGTTCCTCTGATGTTTCCTTCTAATATTTGCTGATGTCACTCTGGTAGAGACAGCACTGACATCAGTTTCTGAATGTTCGCTGTATTTCAGATGTGTGTGAGGCACATTGGCTCTTGCTTATACGTGGCCTTTAGCACTCATTCTGTCCTTCCTGTGCTCAGAGGAATAATCTTGAACGGTGAGAGTTGCTATGTTCTTATTAACTATACCCTGTTGTAGCCTACTGATTATGTTGTACCCTGCTCCTCTTGACCCTTCCACTGTCTGGCTGTCCTAATTACCTTTCTCAAATCTGCAAGCGTATGTATTCATACATCTTTTCTGTTCTCCAGGAAAGCTTTCATGTTATTCCCCTCATCAGAGCTGTGTACAAACAAAACTTACCCTCTCAAGACATTGTTCAGACTCTAACAGCTCCTTTTCTATTTGGTAGGGGTTTTGCCAGCATGCCTCAAAGACACTTTGTGTTGGGTACCACATAAGCCCCTTTAGGGCCTCTGTTCTTGGTTGTGCAAACAGATGCATCATAAAATCTTGATGCTCAAAAGGGTCCAGGAAGAGCCAGGAGGGACGTCATGCTTGTTGTAAAGGGCTGTCTTGCTGACTATCAGCCAGATAATACCACGCCTGGATCTCGCTCCTCTGCCCCTCCTCAGACCATCAGCTCTGTGACGATGAGGCTCTGCTTCGGTAATGCAACAGAGCTTGAACGTCTTTCCTGTAGTATGAATTTAGAACTGAAATACTGTAAGGTCTGTCATTTGATTACAGTGCTGCTGAAAAAAAAAGGCTGTGTTTAAATGGCCTCTAGTTACATGCATGGGAAATTAGAAGAGCTTTTAATAAACAGGGGATTGACCATGAATGCCTCTAGTACAAGTTCTAACATTCTGTACAAACATTACTTAGCATTGTTATTATCTTCATTATTCATCAAATAATCCTTATTTGTATCTTACACAAATTGTGGCAGAACCTTCTATTTATCTAACCTGGACATTTTTCCTGAACAGGCTCTCTATAATTTACACACAGAATTGGCAGTTTTCTTTCTCCTTTCAGCAGACATTTAATAGCCACGTATTGCATTTCTACGCTAGTAAACCTTCATTATTATACAAAATGTACTAGAATGTTATGAAGAAATATCTTAAATAATTAAACAGAAACTATGAGTGACAAAACAAACGAACAAAGTGCAATTTGAGCTGTGTTATTCTTTCCTTTTTATATTCACTTATTTGCTAATTTGCTGAACTTACTGAACTGCAATGGGTCTTGCTGTGATTAGAGGGAATTTGCCGAGTTCCTTTGTAATTGTTTCTTTGCAATTAACTAAATAATAGAATGTTCTGTGTGTTGCTCTCTGGGGAAAGGAAAGGAGCAGGCAGGTGCTTTTGCAATAGGATTTCCACATCTTCCACCCATTTCCCTGGAACTCACCAAGTAAAAAAGACTGTTAGAACACAAGGAAGAGAGAGTATTGCCTTAGGACTGGAAATGTCAGAATTAACCTGTTCTTACGATTTCTTTGAGTTTGCTTAAAGCATTTTATGCTGGCCCTGGTTGTGGCTAGTCTTTGCTGAAACCCAAAAGTCCCTAGGAGGACTTCAGAGAAAAGCAGGAAGACCCAAAAGTATGTTCCTGTCTGCAGCCACCTCCATTCAGGGGAACTCCTTCAAACTGGGAGGAGAAGTTAACTGGGAAGATCCCCAGCAACGTGGCTTTGCTGGGAAGAGCGAGGGCTGTGGAAGGAGCTGTCATGGAGGGGGCAGCAAAGTCTGGAGGAGGCTGGAGAGCAGCCTTGGCTTTGTTACTTCCTTTGACTCCCAGCAGAAAAATACCGAGGAAGCCCTGGGAGGAGAGGAAGGGTCATTTGAACAGAGGCACAGCCTACCTCAGCGGGACGGAGGCACAGCTTGACGCAAGGGCAGAGTTTATGGAGCGGCAGAGGCGAGCGGGGCGGAGGTGTTGCCGAACAGTGCGGCCGAGTGCTGAGATGCGGTTGTCTCGCTGACCTCCCTCTGACTGTCCGTAATTTAGTCCCTACTCTCAAGAGGGTAACTCATCCATCTGCTGGCGCTTGAAATTCAAACTTCCCTTTTTTTTTTTTTAATTTTTTTTTTTAAATCTGTATTGCTGGCTAAAACCTTTCAGAATGCATATTAGGTCTGACAGTCAGGGGAAGACTCCTCGCTTCACTGTATATTAAAAGCTGAATTATTTAATCTCATAGTGAATAAAAAAAGCCAGGAGTGTGGGATCACTGTTCTAAAAGGTGCTCTCATTGCAAGTGTCGGGTCAGCTGTAGGGATGTCTGGAGTCAGAAACTTATGAAGAGTGAAAAATGGTACATTTTGAGGCATGCTTTTGCAGACTGCCTGATGGTCTCAAGGGGACAGGGCACAGCACCGGCTGCCTTATTTTGGAGGTTTAAACCAGTCTTTTTATCTTTGTTGTCTTTAACTTGGAACATTTCTCATTTGCCTATTTTGCCCAGTGATTCTTTAGCAAAGCTACTGTCAAAGCAAGTTAGCGAATGTTAATACGGCTCTTCGGGTTACTTTTCACAGGATTACCAGCTAACAAGCTGACATTTGCAGTTTGCTTTGGTTGACTGTAGAACCGCTTTCCACGCAAGGGTGATTTACTGTTAGCTTTTATTCCTGGGATGTCACAGCGGTGGCTTGTCTGCCCATTTAGCTTTGGCAAACAGAAGAGTACCTTTTTGTGTGGTCAGGGAAGAAAGAAGGCTGCTATAATCTAAACATGAGAGCCTTGATAACTGTCTTGTTGTCAGGTAATCAAGAATTACCTGAATAGGATCAAATCAGGGATGCTAGAACATCTAAGAAATGCAAACACTGCTTTCGTGACATGGTACAACAGGCCGAAGTGCCCTGCCATGGAAAGCATAGCTAGTGCTAGATCCTGCGGTTTGTCTCTTATTCCTAGTTTGCTGAATTCATTTTATTCTTTGTTTTCATATTTCCCCATATCATTATAAATAATTGCAGGGGAGAAATTAAAACTGTTGATGCCTCTCTCTCTCTGTAATCCCAAATCCTCATTCTACTATAATTTAATCCAGTTGTCTTCGCAGCAAATGGCTGTGAGAGAGGCATGCACACTGGTGCTGCTGAGCCTCCTTCCTCTCCCACTTACCCCCGTCCCCCATATGGCCACTCTGATAATCCAGCGCTTACACCCCCATTTAATAGCATCCAGCTTTTCCCCTCATTTATTCCAAAACATTTTGTTTGGTTTGATTTACATCAACTCTGTCAAACACGATCTCAGATGCTTGCTGCATCTGCTTCTATTCCATGTCCATCATTTTGCTGACGAAGGTACTTGGACTTTCAGCCTGGTGGGTTTTTCTCTCCATCCAGAGGCCCGTGGCAGCAGTAACATCTGCAGGACAGATTCCAGCCTTGAGCGTTTTAGTGCCGAATTGCATAAACTCTGTGGCATAAGTGGCTTACGCAGAGATCTCTCTTGCCCCCAGCGAGGTCTCTCAGCTTCTTGTCTTCAGGTTGTTTGAACCAGAGGTGAAATATGTTAGATCGCTGTGCTTTAAAGTAATTTCTTCCTCATCCTTGCTGGCACTGTGAAAAGAGGGGAAAAAAGAAAAAAGGAAAAAAAAAAAAAGCAAACAAAATTAATTGGCTGTTGTTCTGCTGTCCTCCTGCAGAAAAATAAGAACTTTTCTTGGAGAAGGCTGGAGGAAGTTGAGGTGTTATATCTTGTACCCTTGTACATCGTGTACTTGTGCACATACCGCGTGGCTGTGAACTCTGACGTGTGTCTTAATGCTATTTGTGAACGATAAGATTTCTTTTTAGCTATGTTGATAATACTCATATGAAAATCCTGTCCTAGTCAAAAGCTTTTAAAATTGATGTTATATTTCAGAACATCAGCAGAAATATGTTTATTTGCTCCTAATGTATTAAATAGCCCATTTTAGCAATTTTGCTCTCCTTATTTATAAAATGCATCAGTGAGGACAGTGTAAAGTATAAAGTCCTAGCTGCATTTGGGAAAAGTAATGAAATCATACCTGCAAAAGAGATGTGTCTGCAGTATCTACTGACTTGCCACCATTTAGGAGAGAAAAGCAGTTGGTATCACCCTTGTTTTTCCAATGGGATACACAGCACTCCAGTACTTTTTGAGTTTCCATAGGCCATTAGTTTCTAATTCTAAACAGCGCTCATTAGATGAGGGTTTCTCAAGCCTGTAAGACCTGTGAGACATTTGCTTGAAGTCCGTTCAAAGGCTGGCTGGTCTTTTTTCCCCCTTCCAAGTTGTGTTGAGGGATATTTAAAACACGTTGCTTTCAGCTTGTCGAACGAGCAGCGGGTGAGGTGTGCTGGGGTGGGGAGCCTTTGGTTCGTATCTCCGTACGGAGAGCGAAGGCCTAGGAGATGCTCTGAGTAGACTGGCCAAGTTTAGGAACTCCTGCATTAATGCTGGACCACGCTACAAGAATTAAATTATTTGATCTATTCCTTTTAAAAGAAAACAGCGAATGTTTTTATACATTTCAGTTGCAATAGGAGCAGTACAATCTCTGGAATGACGGGAATGAATGTGGGATTGCTGCTGCTTACTGTTGTTATCTTGTCTATTTTACTATGCTATCCGAACATTATCCAGAATATTTATGTACTGTTTTCCAACGCGTCCCTCGGAGAGGGTACGCTTGTATTTTTTACCTTTAAGACTGAAAATAGTTTGGTTGTGTTCTGTTCAGGAAGAAATGAAAAGCCTTCCCCATCGGGTCAGAGTATAATCCTTGGGAAAGTTGTGCCTGAGTGGCTCTGCAGGGAGCACCGCGCCTGCTGTCACGTTATGCACGACTCCGCTGCGTTGTACGGTAAGATGCTGTCATTGCTTAAATACTTAGGTATTTAATTCACGGCTCTGATTTACGTAGGCATCAAAACAAGCTGGCCGTTCCAGGTCCACTGAAGTTAACGAAGCAATGTAGTTGGCTTTGGGTCGGGGTCTGGAAGAGGCCAAACCTTTGCCTGCAGAGAGCATGGTGGAAGCCGAACCAGCGCGCTTCATGTCTGCTTGAAACAGGTGAAGATTGGGCACACTTGAAAAATCATGAGGGGCCTGTCTGCATCTTCAGACACCTCGGTACTTCTAGAAACTTCCCCTGGCTTTTGGAAAAACCCAGACAGGCTGGGGAAGCAAACAGGGAGCCAGTGCCACGGGAGCAAGCGCGTTGCACGAAGTGCACCAGCCCGAGTGACCGCGTTGGTGCCTGAGGCCCAGGAACGGCGCTTTCCTCCGCAGCAGCGAGACCTGCAGAGCACCAAGTGGTTGGGCCCACCTTGGGGTTATTTTGGAGGGAAAGGTGCTGGCAGGAGAGAAGAGGACATCGTCTGATGCCGGCTGTGGGACTCCCCGCAACGCGCAGCAGGGCGCCATGTTGCAGCAGTGGCCGAAGCGTGGCTGCCCAAGGGCGGGCGACCCCACAGCGGGTGGCAGCCAGGCCATCCCCCGCGGCCCGCCAGCGGCCGTCCCGCTCCGGAGGCCGCCTGAACCGACGGGCCGGGGAGCCCTGAGGGGCCGCGGCAGCCGGGGCGGGGCGAGGCGGCGCCAATGGGAGCGGGCGGGCGGCGCCGGGCGCGGAGGCGGTGGAGCCTCTCGGCGAACAAAGAGGGAGCGAGCGGCGCGGCGGGAGGGAGGAGGAGGAGCGGGGTGCCGGCCATGCGGGGCCGCCAGCCGGGGCGCGGGTGATAGAGGGAGGCAGGCAGGCGAACGAGCAGCGCGGGCGGCGGCGCTCCATGGCCGGCGGGTCGGGGTGAGGTAAGGTGAGGCGAGGCATGGCGGGCGTCAGCTACTCGCCGCCCTGGTGGGTGAGCCTGCTGCACCGCCTGCCGCACCTCAGCCTGCGCTGGGAGCTCACCGCCGCCGACTTCCGACCGCACGACACCGAGTACCAGCAGGTGGGTCCCCGCGCGGGGTCTGTGCGTGTGTCTGTGGGGCCGTGTCCCGCGTGGGGGGCCCCTCGCGGCGCGGGCGGGGGGTGTTTGTACGGCCGTGGGCTGTGCGGGGCAGCGGGCGCGGAGGGGGCTCGGCCCGCCCGGGGGGGGGGGGTGCCACGTCTCCCCTGTTCCGTGTGGTGTGCGTGCACCCCACGGGTGGGGATCCCTGCTGGGTCGGAGGGGCGAGCAGGAGCCCCGAGCTGGTTCCAGCTCGCTGGAAGCCCGAGTTCTTGGGCGAAGGTGAGGCGATCCCCTGGCCCGGGAGGCGGGAAGCAGCCCCTGGCCCGGTGCCCTCCACAGGTCCCTGCGCTGCCGGGGGCCGGCTGCGCTGTCCGGGCGAAGGCTCCGGCCTGATGTCAGCCGGCCCTGGCCGCATCGGAACCCCTCGTCGCTGGTGGCAGCCCCGCTGCCCTGTGCAGGCAGTGCCCGCCGCTCGGCAGCCGCCCGCATCGCTGTGACCGGCGGAGAGGCCAGCAGTGCCTTTCCCGACCGGCTGGCTGCCTGCTGGAAAACAGATGACTTAATGCACGAGAGCGGCGTTAGCATCAAGTGCACCGGAAGATGCTCGCAGAATACTTGCGTGCTGCTTTTTTTTCTTTTTTTTTTTTTTTTTAATGCTGCTTAGCCTGTAGCCCCTGCTTGGTTGACTAGGCATGTAATTAAAATGATTGTGGAGTGAATCTGTGTGCTCTAACATCTGTGTTCTCTGCTGTCATCTTGGAACAGAGCTGCAGTGACTCTGCTGCCTTGGTTTGCCACGGTCCCTGGGTTTGAAAACACCATTTTGCTTTTCTGAACATACTTGCAGTGTCCTATATACGCAGCCTGCTGTCACGCACACGGGCAGAAAGGCTAGGGCATCTAAACGGTTCGTGTTTATCCTAGAAGTAAAAGGAATTAGAAATACTTTAGAAAGCAGTATGTTTTGGCTTTTTGTTTTAAACAGATGAACAGATCTGTGGGCTGAAGCTAGAGCAAAATGTGAGAGGTGTATTTAAAGAGCAATGCGTCGATACAAAGAGACGTCTTTAAACCAGTAAACACAACAGACTTTTGACTTAACTTTTGTATTTGAGGCTTCAATTTGTTAATTTGTTTTAGTTCCCTTGGCTTAGTAGAGTTCAAGATGGCCACACACAGACGTAACGCTGCACAGCAGCTTAACTGTGTTTCCGTGACCTCAGAGGGTAGCTGCCTTTAAAACAGGGATATGAGATGCCGAAGATCAGAAGTTAAGAGTTCATGGAAAGATGTTCTTGGGAGCACGTTATCATGAAACAAGCACTGGTTGACCTTTGAATAGACAGCAGATGTACTGTTTTTTGCTTAAATTGCTTAAAAGCATTCCTTGCAACAATCTGGGGTTGCATTAATTTGTCAGATAATTTTTCTACAGTAATCATGTTCTGAATTAAAGCCTTCTGCCGTTCTCCTCCCGTGTAGCTACCTCCCCTCCCTGGATGATGTTAAGGACTTCTTGCACAGCAGTAGATGCCCTTTTAAGTCTCCACATCAGCTGGCAAGAAAACATCTTATCAAATCCAAACCCGAATGTCTGGATTACTGAAGCGTCTGTCGTCAAGAAAATGATTTGAGTAGCAGTGGCTTTGCTGGTTTCGGCATTGGTGAGGGATAGCAAGTAGGCTCCAGCGACGCAGCCCGCGTTATCGGTGTCGCCAGTTATGTAACGAAGCTGCTGTGGCTCTGCGAGTCGACTCTGGAGTTCGTGGCCATGTAGATTAATTCCAATGCAGCGAAACAGGGAAACTTAATCTAGGAGTGGGAAACTGTAATGCTAAATGATCTCTCGTGCTTTGAATTGTTCTGAAGACCTTTTGGTTTGAATTCTAGCTTTCTCTATTAGCTTCATTATGAATTTGCATCTCTTGCTCTGTTTGCAGCCTATGCTGGCATAGTCTCCTCTTTTTTTTTTTTTAGGAACCTTTTGTATTTAGCAGGTGAGATTGTATATGTCTTGAAAATAAGAAAGTCCTTTTTTTAATGTAAATTCTCTATAGTTTTCTTTTCTTTGTAGGTCTCATTAGCACAAATTGTGTGTATTTTTGTTTTCTATTCCTCTAGTGGTTGATACCCCGATTCTTAAACGTAAACAATTAAACTGCATGTTGCATTTGAGCTCTCCAGTGCCTGAAGAGAGGTCAGTGGGGGATGCTAGCTGGGAGTTTATGGGGATCAGAAATGGCAGAGTGTCCCTACCTGTAGTAAGGAAGGAGTACCTTTACTAAACTGAAAATACCTTTAAGTTTCTATGACTTCAAGTCATCGGGCAGCTAGACCATTGTCATAAATAGGCATACAGCAGGGCTCAGTGTCTGTTCTCATTCTGATTTGTTATGGGGAAGGAAGCAACATCGGCTTTCTGATTCTTCGCTGCTTCTCTAGAAAAGATTGCTCAACCCATGACCAAGGGAAAACTTTGCTTTCCTTATAAAACTCTTTTTCTTTAGTAACCTCTTAGTAAAGACCTACTTTAATTTTGTAGTCACGTTTTGATGATAGGGTTTGAACTTGTGCATCAACTGAACATCCCACTTCAGCCAAAAGAGAAATGCAGTCAGTGGCTTGGATTTGAATGTTGTCATGTCACTTGTTGCAGTGCCACGTGCTCCTGCAGGTGAGGAGGCTGCCGATTTAACAGGCTTTCCACCCCTACCTAGCAAGGATTACTGTAATGCGCAAGCCGCTATTCCACTGAAGCAGCAGACAAGCTATTGTCCCCTGAAACCTCTCTGAAGCACGTGTAGCTCATAGATAAGCACATACTGCTGGTCTTTGAAGTCTAGGTCTTTGTTGTGTCTTCTGGGACCCTGGGTGATGGGGAATATCTAGAAGGACATAGATCTAATGGCTAGTTATGCTGTTCTGTCCCATGTAGTCCCTTTCGTCAGAGCAGGAGGGACACCCGCTGTGCACCGGCCTGTTTCAAGGTGGCTGCGTCCATTGTCTACCAACCTACAGGGGCTTCCTCCTTTTGTCTGAGAGCATGAGAAATACTTATGGCAATGTTGTTGCCAAGGGCTGAGATCAGTGCAGCTGCAGGTTTTGGCTGTGTACCCTCTTCACCTGAGTTGGTCTCTAAAACACTCTCTCGGTATAACTTACTACTTACCTTCTCCCACAGCATATCTTGTTGCATTAGGTTAGAGCAGTGTGTGTCATGAGCAGAACAGATCCTTCCCCTCTGGACTAGATTGTTTAAAAATGTATGTGCATATGTATGTCCTTCAGATGCTTTGCTTCCATCATGACAAGCTGTGGCCAACAGTACAACTAGTTGTTTCCTTTTTGTGGGGGAATGGAGGTGAGCTTCAATGTAGAATGAGCTGGGGTTGTGATCCTTCTTCTCCAGGGGGTTTGGCATGCTGGTGAGTCCTGCCACAGCTGCCTTCATGTGCTGCTTGCAGTACTTGCTCTGTAGAGTCATCCCTATGGAGGATCTTATCAGACCAGTTCTTTTCCTAATCCTCCCATGAATCATTGGGGTTGAAGATATCTTGATATGAAGAATTTTGTTCTGGCTGTATTCTCATCTGAGTCATACTGCAGTGCTCTGCAAAGCCTTTTCATTGTGTAGTGAGTCACAAACTTTGAAGTGAAGGGAATGTAAAAATGGAGCAAAGCTCGTGTTCCTTCTGACAGCATCATGCTAATACCAGTTCTGGTCTCCGTGCCTTTTGCTGCTAACCAAATGATGATGATCTTACCAGTACTATCCACTTACTTTCCAATTCAGTTAATTGGACCAGTAAGATGGTCCTGAGACTGCTACTGTCACTAGTTTAATCTATTTAGTAATGTAAGTACTTCTACTTTTGACTTAGTTGCATGGCATTGAATTCACTTTATTTCTCAGGGTAGATTTGGTTAAGAGCCTTGAGGTAGTGTGGAGGTTACATGCTGGAAAGAAGTAGAAAAGCTGAATAGCTTTTTAATACAGCACAACAACAGGTAATGAGATATCTGCTTGAGACAGGGTGTCTTTGATACCAACAGAAAAGGAGCCTACAACACTTTATTGTAGCTCTTGAGTCTCACTGTGTGCTGAGAGGTGTACTGTAAACAGTGAAGAGGAAAAGAGGCTGTAAAAGCCCAAGCTACAGAGCCCCTTGACTGGAATTTCTTCTTTCTTAATTGCTGGAAAATGGCAATATTGACCTGAATCTGTGTAAATGTATGGGTTATGCATGAATCGGGCTAGAATAAAGCAAAGTTCTCCAGCATCTCTGAAACTCCTTCCTTCTACCACTCTTGTGCTTTTTCTGTGAGAATCAGTACTGCGAATGCATGCATAGTAGGTGTAACGGTGACTGTACGTGCTTTGGAAAAGGACTAGATGGTTGATTCATGCCAATTAAGATGCAGAACCATGCTGAAGGAAGCATTGATAAGAACAGGGATATGGTCTAGTCCTCAGGTTTGAGATGGTCTCTTTAGTATTGTCGCCCAGGAGTTTCCTATCATACATCTGTCAGTGCTTTTGTGTTGTAACGTTCTTTTTCTACTACTGTACGTGTGTTGAGGGGGGATCCAGCAGGGAAGGGTGCTGTGTAAGTAAGCTCAACGATGCTTCCCTTTTTTTGGCTTGTAGACTCTAATCCAAGGCATTTGTGTTCAAACCTGTAGGCAAAGATTCAGCAAGGAATTAATTCTGTCAGGTACTTTCTGGCTCTGTGAGGCTGTTTCCCTACACATAACAGCTAATGTCGTCTTTGGAAGTATTTCTTGGCTGGAGAAACATGATGGAGCCTAAACTGCCAAAAAACTTGGATTAGAGAGATTGTTTTAGAACTTCCTCTACTGTACTGGAGTCTTATTTCAATTTTGAAACCAAGAGTCTTTCTGTAAATTGGAAACATGTGTATTAGTCAAGTTGGATGACGTGTTTTTTGTCTAGTTGGCTTGAAGTCAGAGGCTAATGTGCCTTTCTTAAAGGGGTTAGACTGAAGGTTTCTTTCAAGAATAGATGGACCCCTTCCAAGGTCTGATCAGCTATCCTGCTGTAGCACTAGTTTGCTCGTATTTCCAGAAAGGTTAGGTGACCCCGGTTAGTAGAATCCAATTTTTTCTAATTAAATTGAAGTTGCTTTTAGGTTTTTAAGAACTGATGGTAAATCCCCTCTTCCCTTTACTCATAGGTCTTGGTTGCATGAGCAACCATGCAGTAATACCTCTTATCAGCAAATTGGTGCTGACTCCTCTATTCTGTGTTTGAGCTGCAAGAGCCTTTACTAGGGAACTGCAGCATAATAAATGACCAAAATTGTAGAAATAAGACAATTTTTGATGGCTGATTTTTACCAAAGGTAGACATACAACGGTTTCTTTTGACCGCACAGCCAGTCATGCAGCAACATATGGTATACAGACAGGAAAAAAGTCAACCTTTGCCAGCTTTCTGTCTGCAGCCTTACTTTTTTGCTGACCCATGCTGTGCTGCTATGTTTTCAGATGGTCTCCTGAGAACTGACAGTTTCTGGAAACCCTGACTGCAGATTACCTTGCTCTAGTGAAAAAAAGTAACTGTTCTGAATGTATAGTTTTAGCAGACCAAAGTATACACGGAGGGGTAAAAGGTGACTTGGAGAAATGTGAAACACGTTGTGGGGGAAGGAGATGCAAGTGAGTGTGCAAAGATGGAAACCATGCTTGCTTCATCTGGGTAGAATCCTAAAAGTATTAATCCTGCATGGAGGAGATGCTTTTGCCAGGCTTGGTGAGCTTTCCAGCCTTAGGAGACCTCTATGCAGCATGTGGTGCTCTGAAGGTATCATGCTGGTCTTCGCTGAAAGAGTAGAACCAGCATTAAAGCATTAATCTGGTCAGGTAGTGGCCAGCCACTGGCACCTCGGTGCTTCTGTACCAAGACAATGTTTGTCCTCTTGAAAATGCTCTATTTTTTTTTTTTTTTCCCTCTACATGAGTGTAACAGCTTATGTCTCCTGGTCTGGATTTAAATACTTACGAAGTAAAACTTGGGTAATGCATCCACCTCCTCTGAGCACTGCCTATATAGTGCACTGACCTGTACGCACACAAGTGTTTATCGGTTTGGAGGAGCTGACATTCAAGAACCTTTTATTTTGCATTTGCTTTGGAAAAAAGGGAGTCTAAGCAGGAACTGACAATGCAGATGAGGGTCTCTAACCTTCAGTTTGCCATCAAAATGATACAGCTACTTAGGAAGCTTATCTTGGTGTCCAGCTGCAAAGCATGATCAGTAGCATTCTGGAGAAAGGACTAATCAAAATTGGTTCAGTCTTACCATCTCTTCCTTTTCTTTTTTTCTTCTTCCCCCTCAATTCTTAATGCCTTTTTGAGTAGAGGAAAATCTATGCTTTTCAGGTTTACAAAAAGCCTTTGTTTAAATGTTGATCCAATAAAACAAGCAGTGCTTCAAGCAGATGTTGGTATGGATTTTTAGTGCTCCTTATTTTTCATTATTAGGGAAAGTGAGAAATTCTCACCCAGAAGAACATATCCCATTAGGCATGACTCTGGAGATTAAGGGTGGAAGTCAGGTGCTTTCCTCTGACTTAATCCTAAGGCTTTGAATGTGGATTAAGGAACTGTGCCACAAGTAGTCTTGATCTCTTACTTAAATTTTGGGATTAGATTTATTTTTGAACCTGTAAACAAAAAAATGTTTATTGAGAATGAGAGAGATGAAAGTTATGGCCCTTTGTCGCATCAGGTTTCTTGACATCCATTCACATCAGGTTTCTTGACATCCACGCCTTCAGAACAGACAATTGGAGAGACAAACACCCTCCAGTCCCTTGGCATTTATCTCTCTCTTTTTTTCCCTTCCCCTTTTCTTTCTTTTTCTTCTGGGAAAAGGCTAATTTTACACCTCTTCTCCCCCACCCCTTCCCCCCACCAGCTCACTTACTGATGGAAAGGGTGAAGTCCAGAATCGGTGGTTCATGCTCTTTGTGTTGGTGTGGTAAGACTGAATTGTGGCACAGCTTGCCCGGTCAGCTCTGTGCGACTCCTTTCGGGTCACACTTCTGTACCCGTAAGGATCTGTATGCTGAAGACTAAGTGATGGTTAATGCTTCTCCTGAAGTCATTCTGTTATGTTCTTTGATGTCAAGTGAATACGCTTGGGTGGCTGCAAGCAAGCACTGAGTAAGGTGGTGTTCGCTGGACGGGAGTCAGCATCTCACTTGCAACTAACCTCTTGATGACTGCCAGTTCTCCTCTTGTTTCTGTTTTACCTTTTAGTAGTAAACTTTCCACCAGTTACACGGAGATTTCCCATTCCTCTTGAATGGGTAGGAGAACTTGGCTTGTTTTCAACTGAATTTAATTCCCATAGCTGGGGGAAGGGACGTGATGTCTGGGAATTTATTTCCCCTAAGATTCAGAGGAGACTTGAGTAACTTCGGAATATATCAGAATTACCTTCTGTACTAAACTTTAATTCTCACTTTTTAAGACATGGATAAGACTCAAAATACTCAGGAATATAGTGATATATGCTGGAGAGTTGTCTGTAATAATAATTATAAAAAAAAAAAACCCAAACCCCAGTAACCCTGCTCCTCTCTTAGGAAAGCTGTCTGTACTTTCTGGGTATGTCATCCTACTAGTTCTTTGTTTTAGCTGCTGCTGCTGATTAACAAGTCAGGTGAACTAAAATCAAGGATGCTCAAGTTCATGCACAATCTTTCAGTCCTGGGGCTGCACTCAGATGACAGTCAGGAAAAAAAAACCAACCCAAACCATCACTGTTAGAAATCCTTCCTTTTCCCCCACTTCAGGGAGTGGCTGAGGCTGATGGTTGTTTTGCAGTGGTGAAAAACTCAGAATTGGTTACGTTTATCCCCAAACCAGAAATGACTATCTGCATGGTGGAAGGGTCTGCGGGTATCTAATGGATGGAGACTGGGGTAGTGCCATGATGATGCTATTTCTTTTTTCATATTAAGATGAACTAGGAAAGAGCAAAACACAGTATGCTTTCATACTGCAAAGGCTTTAATTTAAAACTTTTCTTCCTTTTTTCTTTCTTTTTTTTTAAGATTTCTGGGTAATGAGCTACTTGTAGTTTTTAAATCTGATCTTATAATTGTGAGCTTTGGGGTTTGGTAAGCCACAAATGTGCACGTTCTTGCAAAGTAGTCATTTGCGTGCTTAAGGCTGCAAGGCTATTCTCTTGCAAAAAAAAAAAAAAAGGTTAGTGTGCAATATGTGGACGCAGCAGTTGGTGTAACTCAGTCACAATACTTGTACCAACTCCCTTCTCTAAGCGCTTGGATGTGAGGGTACCAGCAGGTGTAGTGTGTGCCAGACTTCTTTTGAGTTGTTATTTTAACAAATGAACATTTTTGGGGCAATAGTAAGAGCAGCATTGAAACCATCCAGAGGAAGGAGCTGACACCCCCCTTCACCCTCACTTAAACTGCAGCTGCACCCTCGGGTTGTGGTTTCCTCAGTCACTGCTAAACGCTTGTTCTGACTGATACATCTCAGAATGCTGCCACACGTGCATATGCATGAAAGTCCTTTGTAGTGTGAAATTAGGATGAAAGATATTGCTAATCAGTCCTAACAATGCCGGACTTATTCCTGGATAAGGAGAAACGGGAATGTGGGGATTGGATGTTTCACAAATGTGTAACGCATTCAGACACGTTGTTATGCCAGTGTTGGTGTCTGTGCATGGACACTCTTTTCAGTCTATAAAATGCTGCTGTTCATGCAGAGAATTTAAACAAGCCTTCTATTCAAGACTGAAATTCTGAATAACGCCAAAATCCAAATGGTGGCACTTCAGTTGCATAATAGTGTCTGTTACAAGGAGGACTCGGTGCCGTAGGTGATGTAATGCGCCTTCAGATAAGGCCCAAGCTGGGGGAGAGGAGAGGGGGGTCTGTGAAGGAACCATTAAGAGTGGTAATGGTATCAAAACTATCCATAGGGTGTTAATTAGCTAAACCCGAATAATCCCAAAGCTGATTCGGTTACAATGGTACATGTGGAAAAAATGATCCGTTGCTTGGCATTACCTGTTTTCTCTGATGACTATAATTGCTTTAGTGTTGAATGGTAGACTTCTGAATGATGTGGTGGGCCGAGTATGACCTCACCCCGTACTTCATGCGTTTTTTTCTTGGGGTAAGCTCCTTTGCAGTTTAACGGTGTGCTCCAGTTCCTATAGCTGATAAAGTGGTAATTTCGATACTTGCTATAGTGGGCAAGATTTCTTCAGTCTGCCAGAGAGATGCTTTCTGTTGCATTGCCGAAATCGTAATGCTTGGCGTCTGCCTGTGGCCTTGCTGTTTGAGTGCTAGTCGTCATGGGTGATGTTGCTGTTCTGAGGCCTCTGGTGGTTTGTTACTTTCCTCCCTCCCTCCCTAAACTTGCTTTTAGCATATACTTGCTTTCTTCAGGTTAGGAACAGCCGTCCTTTATGTCACTTCCTCACTGCAAGTGCCTCTGCAGTCCCCTCTCGGGGTGGCATACGATCGCTGCCTTGCACACAGCCCCCCACCCCCTTTCTCCCTTGTTTTACAGTATTCACTCCAGGAAATGCTGAGAAAGTCGAGAGTAATGGAATTCATGAAATTCAAGCTGTGCTTCAATGAAAACGTGTTTTCAATTTCTGCCTCCTTGGGAGCCTGAGACTGAACTGTAATTGTTGGGGCTGGGTGGGGGCTGGGGCTGCGGGTGAATGAAAGCGATGGAGTCAGCGCTCTGCAGAGCCTCTCGCCGGCATCTCGCTGCTTCTCGGCATTCAAAGGCTGGTGTGTGCTTTGTGGCCGCTTCAGGAAGCGGTTTTTTTTTTTTTTTTTTTTTTATTATTATTCAGCTGTCCAAAATCAACAGGCGTTTTCCTGCTGGGTTTGATCTGGCTGTTGGGGTCTGAGTGACAGTGACATGTAGGAGAGGAAGGTGATGGGGAGCATCAGCTGGGGGTGGTTTATCCCCCCTCCCTGCTCTTGATCCTGCTCACGCTGTCCTTTGAGTGTCCTGCTGGCGATTAAGGGTGAGAATTATAATGGTGACTCAAAAGCCTTTGGTAAAACTCATTAATTCATTCCTCCTTTAATTAGACACCCAGCCATGAGCTTATAATTATCAGAGCCTAGGAACATTTGCAGCTGTAATAAGCTGTGCTGCATCAGTTGCAGAAATCATGGATTTTTGGTAAATACAGATGTGGTGAGCTCTTACACGGTTTGTTTTTTGGTGAGGAACATGGAAGGGCATAGAAATGAAGGAGGTAGC
Organism: Aramus guarauna; assembly: GCA_013400195.1. NCBI lineage: Eukaryota > Metazoa > Chordata > Aves > Gruiformes > Aramidae > Aramus > Aramus guarauna. Next base: position 919,083 of record VXBL01008623.1, read on the forward strand.
TGAGAGTGCGGAGTAGCTGACCTCTGGTTGAATCTTGCCTCCTGGTATTGAACTAAGAGGAAAGGGTGGAGTTGTCATGCTTATAAATATTTTTTTTTTTCCTTGGGAGGTGTAATAATGTCACTTTCAAGGAGTGAAAAGAGAAAGGAGAATCTAAGGAAAAGTTATGCAAACATTGTTTCTTAAAACATTAGCACCCCAGGGAATTTTACTTCAGGAGTAAGAGTAACAGGAGCAGTTGCAGGCTTTGCAAATGGTTGTGCTGTTGGCAGCCTGTTGTGCTGTTTGGAAGTTAGGGAATAGCCAAGTGTTTTACCACAAAAAGTACCAGGTACTTTTTTTGAGCCTCCTAGGGGGGAAAAAAAATCAATAGTAAGCTTCTATAATTTTGTAACCTCTTCTTGTTTCTGAAATAGGAAGGAAGGTAATTTTCAGAACTAATTTGTGTGGGTGACCCCTGACACCAGATGACTACAGTCTTCTGAGAGAAGTTTGTGCTACTTCTGGTATCTTTGAAATACTTGTGCTTTTTTTTTCTTTCCAGAAAGAAAAGCCTTTTCCAGAGGAAAGGCTGAAAGGATTTCAGGGAAGGACTTGTTTCTACCCTGTTGCAACTCTACTTGTAGTTAGGATCACTGTGAATGCAATGGTAGACCCTGAAAACATGATCTCCGCTTAGCTTTGGACTAACAGGCTGTCAAGTGCAAGTAATACTGAAAGGCACAGGTCTGGGGAAAGGCAAGGGGATGGAGATAGCTGGCTGTCACTGGGCTTGGACAGATATGATTGAAAAGATAGGTTTGCTTTTTTTTTTTTTCTACTTAGAATTTGAACTTGAGTAAGGTTAGGCTAAAGACCTTGGACTTGGAGCTATTGCATGAGACTAGAAGTGCTTCTAGTTAATGGCAAGTATTAATGTTCGTGCTCCCTTAAGAGGGAAACCGTTTCAGTTATAGTAGGTGGCAGGAAAAAACGGATCAGCTGTATTTTGGGTCTTTTTCTGTCTGGATTTAGTGGAAAGCACAGATAGCACATCCAGTGAGGATGGGATGATTTGCTTGACACTTCTCCTGTAGCTAAACAGAAGTCTTTACTTTGGATGAGAGTGCTATTTTAAAAGCACTGTACAGCGCTTCCTGTGTGCCTTTCAGTATTTCAAAATGTAACCCGTGTTTTCTGGTTGTCCTTCTCATCCTCTCCCCACACAGTCTGAGTTATTGTTGGTTTATGAAACTAAGTAGTGCGTAGAGCTTGGGTTGGACAGGGTTTCATCCCCGGTCTCTGAAGGTCAAGTATGCTGGATCACTGGCTGTTCCTTATATATGTATATATCCAAAATTCTTACAGGTTAGACAACAAATGTTGAATCAACCTGAGTAGACAAATTAGTGGGAGCAACAAATGAGAATCAAAGCGTATTTTAACCTTGTAAATAAGTACAACCAGGTAAAGATCCTGGCAAATTCTTGGCTGGTCTCAGAGACCATGTTCTGGGGTGGGTTCAGTGCTCTAACAGTGAACCTCTTGATCACTGCAGGGGTTGTTTTTGAGCTTTTTCAGCTTGACCTGCTGCAAGTTAAAATCTCTTCAAACACAAGCTCTTCAAAAGCATTGTACATGGTTTAATATTAAAGGAGAAACTAAAGGTGATGAATGTAAAATACGTCCAGTGCTTTTGACAAAATTCTCTTCATGGACAAGTGGTACTTTGGGATGTGTTTCCAATGCCTGTGTGTTAGCAGGCAGCTCTTGGAGAAGCCATGTGAGTGATAGTAGATGCTGGGAGCGTTCTGCTGAGGTGTAAATAACGAGGTTGGACAGTTTACGCTAGCTCTGCTGTTTTTATTAGTGCAGCTTAGCTTTTGCCTCAGGCGATGTGGAGGTTATGGGAAAAGGAGGAAGGGACAAGCTGTGAATTTTCCTCTTTTCCCAGCAGATGATGATGAGAAGGTATGGGATTTTTGTTACCCTAAACCCCTCTCTTGGTGTGTTAATGCTTCTTGTCTGTGTAGTCCTATATTAAGTCTGAAATTCTTACTGAGGCAACTGCTTGCAGGGTCACACGTGTCTCGCTCCAGTGCCCTTTCAACCTGTTTGGTGTTTGTGTGGATTTTGTTGCAGCTATTAAAATTTAATTGGCTGGTATAGTGTATTATTGCTCTTAATTTTGTTCTCAAGAAAATGTTGCTCTGTGAGACCTGCTGCTTGTCTTTTTACTGCTCCTAAATACATTTAATAGCTATTTGGTAGCTATTGCATCTTCTGTCTGCGACTGAACCACCTCTTAACGTGCTGAAGAGAACTACAGATCCAAGTTTGTTTGGTGGGTAGATCTGAATCATCTTCTGTTGGTGTCAGCTGCACTTTGGCCTGGGAGGAGATGTGCCTCTTGTACCACAGCAGTGACATATCAAACAGGTGAAATGTAGTTTTGCAGGTATAACCTATGGGCAGGACTTTCAGCGTTAACTTAATTATTAGGTTTGGTTTACTTGTGCTGGCTTCAGTAAGAATGATCTTGATTACTTGATGTAATGAATGAAATATAAGGTACCTAAGAAAGAACCAGTTGCAAGGATAGGCCTTGAATGCTCATCAGGGTTTGAGTTCAAACCACGCATGTCTGTATTTCTTTTCCCTTCCAGAGTGAAATTTGCTGCGTGATGTCTGATGTAGTGAATGCTGATTTTTCTTTCTGACACCTGTGCCTTCAGATAGGATCCACCAGCTATTGAGTTCTTTACTTTCTACTCACAAACACATACCCCACCACTTTTGTAGGACTAGTTTTAGTATCACCAGACTTTAATCTTTGGGCATATACTCAACCAGCTTTTGACACGCTCTTGCCTTCTGACAAGTCGCTGGTTACTTCTCCTGGGAAGAGAGATCCTGAGTATTTTCTGTGTAACTGCATTCAGACCTTGGTCAGTGCTTGGTGTCTTCCGTGTGCTGTGAACGCAGGATAACCTTACAAAGGGCTGAGAGCTTCTGGAAACTACAACGTAGTCCTCAACCTTATTCTCAATCAGAGATATTTTTTCTGCTAGAACAGGACACGTGTGAAACCACCACAGTGCTGCTCAAATGCTGTAGTAAGGAAGTATCACGTGGGGCAAAGTTTGATGTTAACTGCAAGCTATATGTTCTTCTCATAGTCAAAACTTTAACAACATTGGGATAAGAGTAGTGTTCTTGGTGCAGCTGGCTCTTTGGGTTCTACTACAGTATTTCTGTATCGCCTGATCTAGGTAAGTATCCTGATGGCTGAAGCTGTGCTATAGTCTGGCAAGAGTTCAGAAGCATCCATCCATCCCATCAGTTGGGGGGAAATGGTGCTAGCCGCTGCATGTGACATCAATGCTGTACTTGAGGTGCTGGCTCCCTGTACAATCCTGACTTTAAAGATGTCAAGCTCCTGCAGTGCTGCTGAGGGGGGTCTCGGTAGGTAGGAGAGTGTCTTGTTTGATTCCCAGCTGCTCGCAGGGAGTGGGGTCTTTAGCTATTTGTGCTGCACTCTTAGCTGTCCTGTATTTAACTTCCAGGCAGCACTCAGACAACTCCCTATCCTTGTGCCCCTGGTAAACAGGCTTCTGAGTGGGGTTACGTATTCCAGGCACGTACGCTGTCCTGCTCTGCTAGCTCGAGCTGGGTTAGTCATGCGTCTCACCGAGCGTGTCAGATCTGAGATGGTCTGTCTCTCTTGCTTCTGTTCTCTGAATCCTTGCTCTATAAAAGGCAGTAATCAACAAAAGGGTGGTTAGAGTTGTGGAGCTTGGTTATATGATCGCGTCACTTTTTTCACTCTAATCTTTGGCCTAAGGAGATAGTGTTTTGAGTGAAGAAAAATCTTCAGGGCTCTGGGAAAGTAGCTGGGACTATACTCTTCAGCTGTAGGGCACTGTCTAGAATTAAATAGTGGGATCCAGTGACAGGAAAATGAAACATCTGATTTTTAGGAGAAAACCAAATGAAAACTTGATGCCATGCTATTCCCTGTGGTCAGATTCTGCCTCTGGAAACTACTGTTCAAGCTCCTAGTCGTTACAGGGGGATTGCACCATCAGGTCATTAAATGCATGTAAAAACCTGCTTACACATTTTCCACCTGAAGGTAAAACCTAGTGACAATATAATCACTTCTGTAGCAACCAGCATGTCGTAAACAGGATTATGGTACTGAGTAAGGATGGATGGCACAAAGAATTTAGGAAGGAAGTATCCCCTCTCATAAATAGCCTCATTAATGTGAAGTGAAGAAGGGTAAAGTCAGTGACGTATGTCCAGAGAGCAGCATCCTGCTTCGTGTGCTGTGTGGCACCTAAAGGCTCTGTCACCGGGAGACGAAGGGAGGAAGAAGGGCACGTGCGTAGCGTGAGGTGTGTCCTTAAACTAATGCAACAAGGCCGTAAGAAGGTGAATCTGTGTCGTTAGCCAACCAAGATAAACCCTACAGAGAGCCTGTTACTGATCTCAAGGTGCAAATCTCAAGGTTGCCTTGTCTCAGCTAATGTGATTAAAACCATGAAGGCACCAAGGATGTATTCTAACCATCTCTCTTCCCGCCTTCTTTCTTTCCACTTCCCCATCAAGAACACCCTTACCTCCCAGTCTGGAGAGGGTAAGGTTTGTCTGCTATGAAGGTCTGCATTTTTTCCACTAGTACTGTCTGTAGAATTAAATTAAAATGCTTTCTCAATACACATTCAAACTTGCTTTCTCTCTTTAGTAAAAACTTGAGCTGCTTTATTGTTAAAGATGATGGGAAGAACCAGCAAATCAAAAGCTTCTCTCTTTAGCTCCTTCTGCAGTGAAGACTAACGGTGTCTTGTGATGGTCTTCTGCAGACCCATAAAGGAAAGAGCTACTTTACTTGCACACAGTTACTGCCAGAGGTATCGTGGTGGGTTTTATGCTGCATAGAGTTAAGTGAGAACAGTTATTGAATGCTTTGTAAGAGCATTTGAGCAGATGCACTGCTCTACTTTGTTCTGCAGTTTATGCACCACTTGCTTTCATTCAATAAAAAGCAACAAGACGACACGAGAGTTATTGCAGATATTTGCTTTGTGGCTTCAGGGTATCTTATCTTGGGGCTGCTCAAAACTTCTTTCTAGTGAATTGCTCTCACTTTTTGCAGTGTTTGGGTGATGTAACGAATGGTGTGATTGCTTCAGTGAGTCAAAAGTACTGCTTGGCTCTTTCCCAGAAGCTTTAACACCTGCTAAAAGGGTGAAGAATTCCAGGCAACTGCTGCCAGCCTGTAAGTGCTGTGAAAAGTCTCTTGTCAAAGATCCAGTTTTCTGTATAGATTGGGAGTTGGATATATTCTCCACTAATCTAGTGCGGTGGGTCAGAGTGGATCTAACTCCTTATTGCTGCCCAAACTACTTGTTGACGGTGTTTTTAGTGAGCTGAGTTTGTGGCGAGGGATTGTGATCACTAGTGGTGATACAAAAGAGGTGATAGAGCTAAGAAGGGCATGGCTCTCTTCTAGCTTCAGAGAATCTGCAATGGATGTATTTATGCTGCTGGTCCTGTACTTAGTGAGGTCTGCCAGCCTCACCTGATTAGAAAATAAGCTGCAGTAAGAGATACCATGAGTCCTGTACTGGAGCTTACAGTTTTTGCTCCTCTCTGTTCCCTATTAGGATACTCTCTGAAAGTAAGTTCACAAATGTGGTTTAAAATACCTGCCTATAAAGATTAGAAAGAAGGATTGTGTGTAGGGAAGGGTGGGTCTTAAGTTTGAGACTTCAAGTGCAAATTGAATGTCTGGTGCAACCTGGCTTAAAAATATGTATAAAACTACTCAAAGGCAAAAAGATACCCTTCTGTGGCATCTTTTATGGGAGAGTTCATAAACAGCCTGTGGGATTTCTGCTTACACATTGGTGAATCCCACTTTGTGATAATGTTCCAAATAGGCAAACTGCTGATCTGCACAGCTAACAGGATACTTGGTGCTTGAGAAGAGCTTTTTTCAAATGCAAAGTTAACGATGAAGATAAATGTACATATTAACACTGAAGGTTATTATAAAGCTCAGGAGCGTGATTCACCAGTCAAGAGAGCTGGCTGAAAGTCCATCCAGTTACAGTAGTCAACTGAAAGACACTGAATTAAAAATAAACAAGCAGGAGATGGTTGGCAAATAGCAAATAAGTAACTAAGCACCAGTTCCTGGTGTAGATCTGATGAAAATGTCTTTCAGGAACCACAACAGCCAGAAAAGATGAGATCGTCTATTTCTGCATTCAGTGTTGGGGAACCTCTAACTTGAGAATGCTGATCTGGTGGCAGCCCTAACAGCTGGTTTTAAATAGCCCAATTTTATTTACTTTTTTTAAAGTTTCTGTAAGCACTCTCTGGAGGACTGGTAAATGCTTTTCTGTTGATGTTGTTCAGTGAAATGGCTAATCTTGGTGACATTGCAAATGTACGGAAGTCATTGTAAAGCACCACAAGGTCCATGTGGGATGGTTTGCCAAGCTGAAGGTTAGAGGAACCACAAGGACGGCTCATAGCAGGAATGGCCCACTACTCGGCTGTCAATGGCTGTGGCCTGGATGTTGTACAGGAGGCTGGATTAAATAGTCCTTTCCAAGAATTTTCAGGCCAGGAATCTATCCTGACTCTGTGTTGCTTCAGAGCTGCAGTCCACGAGGGCATAATAATAGGTGGACAAGGCAGCTGGCTGTTGTCCATTGGATTTCTTCTTCCTTTGGTGGATCCCTCCTTGTACTTCCAGTTTGAATGTCAGGGGGCTGCATTTCTAACCCAGATGTGAGGGTAAAAACAATATAACAGGGTGAAGAGTCTGTGCTCCTGGGCTTTCTTTCTGAAAGACATGTAATCCAAACTCTGCTGCTCTTCTGCCAGTCAGTAGTTGTGCAGATGTTGGTTTGTGGTTAGAAGTTAGTCTGTCATGGCCATGTGAGGACCTGGTGAGCAGGGAGCACTGCAGCCTGGTTCTTCAGCTGGTGCTGGTGTGACCGCTTGTTGAGTCTTGCTCTGGTGGCTGCTCTTAGCGTCGGCATCTGGCACATGAGTGTGACGGGGGGTGTTCACAGCAGCTGTGTTAGGCAAAGAAGCCTTTCCCTTGAGGTTTATTGAGTGGTTGTACAACACCTCCGACTTGACCTGTTAAGCTCTTCAGCTGTAGTGCTTCTGGTTTGTTGTAATTCTCTATGGATAGAATGGGTTCATCTCAAGCACTGGTTATTAATCTAAAGGTAGCACTGAGAAGACAGAAATACACAGTAATTACAGTATACCTAGCTAGAGACAAAAGAAAAAGGGGTCGGTGGGAAGCATAGCATGGGGAAGACTATCAGCCAGTTTAGGATGTGAAAGAAAATGTACTTCCTTCTTTATAATTTTGTCCTCTGTGAGTAGCGTTGCTGCTATCTGACAGAAGGCTTCAGTGTGTTTTCAAGGTCAAAAGCACAGGGCTGCTGACTAGTGAGCCTGTCCGTTGGTGGGAGGATGTGATGTTTTCAAAACGCAGAACTGCAGTGGCGAGATGAATAGCTGTTAGTGGGTGGAGAAATGGGGAAAGTCGTCTTATCAACAGCTAGTGCCCTGAGTGGCTTAAATTTCCCTACAAAATACAAGGTGAAAGATTGCAGAGGGTAAGTTGATCACAAGTAGGGAAACCAATTTGCAGTCAGTGCCTTTTTATAAAGGCACAAATTTTGCTTTTTAGCTTGTGGGGATCCCTTTTTTCCTAGACAAAAGTTGGCATTTAGTGCACCTCTGCATCAGTAGCAGCATGTAAATCCTGCATTGAATGGCCCTGGAAGAACAGCGTTGCCAGCTGAAGGCACGTCAGGAAGATGGCTCGCCTCTCTGCGGTTATCAGCAGGTGGCTGAGGTGTGACAATAACAACAGGGGAGCTGTTTGCTGTTATCTCGGTGCTAACGCTGATTCTCCAGGCCCAGCTTCGGAGCAGCAATCCCAAGTAGCGAAGCATGTTCGGTGGCTGCGTCCAAGTGACACACACACGGTTCAGTTAGCGCAGAGGGCTGGGTGGGCTGTCACATACTGACGGGACATGGATCTGTGAAGCTCTAAAGCTTCAGCAGAGCATATGGTGTTTGCATTTCTGCCTCTAAAACTGATCCAAGTAGTGGTGCTCTGCTGAGAGGTAGATGCTTTGCAGTAATTTCTTCCCCAGATGTAGCTGCTACAAAAACAAATGTTGAAGGACTTATTTTTTCACAATGGCCCTCTCTATCAGGGTGCTTTGGTGTTCGCAAGTTACTGGATTAGCATAACAGGGGTGGCTTGAAGCAATGCTGATAAGAGCAGAGTGTTTCCTGCTAGAATTATGACCGAGTGATTTATAATTCTGCTGTCTTGCGCATTTTTCAATCCTGGACTTAATAGGAAAGCATTGGCTGCCCGAAGTGTCATTGCTTCCTCTTTTGCATCTGTAAATTGCAGAAGGTTTTGATGGTGTCCAAGCCTGTGGCACATGGACTGGGGTTAATGCTAGAAGAGGTCACTCTTTGTTCTGGGAACTGCGAAGCATTACAAAATGTTTCCTCCTTTGTGCTGGGTTTGGGAAGACTATTCTTTCTAATAACCCAGAAAAACAGGGTGTTCTCAAGTTCTGTGTTTGTGGTTTTTCTGTTAAAATTTTTTTGCATCATGAAAGTGCTTAGATATGCTCAAAGGATTCAAGAGAAAACTTACTATTGTCACTTTCCTTACAAGTTGGACAGAAGTTTTGAAGTTGTTTAAAAACAACTCCCCCACACCTTTATATTGTAGAAGTCCATGCAAACAAATTGATTTTTGTACACTGAAACCCAGGAAATATCATAGTTATATGCAGTCCAAACTTTGTTGCATGGTTTGTACTTGCTATCTGAACGTTTGAAGAACGAGTCCATTTCTCTACAAGTGGCACATCTTTCCTTAAACACAATCCACAAATTGCTTCTGCTAGGCAGACCGTGACTAATTTTGAAATGCACGCTGGAAATCATGTTTGCATAACTCACAGGAGAAAGTGATAATGCACCGTGTACAGGTAACCTCCGGATGTCTGTGTTCTGTAACTGCGTGCTTGGTTCGAACGTGCCGGAAGGCGACTGTGCCGCAAACAGCGAGGGTGGAGTGTGCTGTTGCTGGTGCTTCCTAAACCACCTAGCAGTCTGAGGTAACATGTAGTGAATTATTTGTCAGTGAAATTGTAAATAAAGCAAAAAGTATGTTAGAGTTAGTACAGATCTCCAAAGAAGGTTGAGGTGGAAGCTGTGCAAGAGTGTGCAAGCTGCAACGCCAAGCTGTGTTTACAGGGAGATGTGGCTTGTGGGGAGCAAGGTTTGAACTAGCTCGTTCTGGCTTCATTTGTAGCTGTGTGCTCAAAGTCTCCTCATTAGCTTTCTCTGTAGAAGACTTTTGCACAAATTCAGCACTGAGCTGCAGCCTTGGAAAGCTGCATTATTTTTTTTAATGGCATCAGACTTTTTGTGCTCCTAAACTCCTGTGGAATGGCACTGCTGTATCACTGCTGCAGTGCCAAGACTTGTGCACGTTGGTGAAAGTGCTTCCAGCATCCATTTGGTATAAATACGTGCGTATTGCTTGCTGGACAATATTTCTGTACAAGAGAAAAAAATTGATAGTACTGTATTCTAACATACTGAGCATGATTTAAAATTAGATTTGGGCTCTGAACGTGGATGTTTGTCTGTGCTAGGCCTCTTGAGGCAAGACCTCAGTGGAGAAATAATGCAAAACTGTGGCTTTAACATTGTCCCTTTGTGTAGAAGACCTAAACCTGAAGACCTGCATGGGAAATCCTAAAATCGATGTGGCCCTTCCATCCCCAGTAAAGTTTGCAGCTTCAGACCCTTTAATCACACCTGTCTGAAGTGAAGTCTGTGGTTCCTGAGGCTGTGGTCCCGGAGGGCAGCTGGAACACTTTGTACTCTGGAGCTGCTCAGTGATTAAATCAAGGAGCTGACCTGGCTGAAAACAGGTTTCAACACCAGTGTGGAGGTATGTCTGATTCAAGTTATAGTGTAACTAGCCCTGGGCAAAAATCACAGAATCATAAATGGTTTGGGTTGAAAGAGACCTCAGAGATCATCTAGTTCCAGCCCCCCTGCCATGGGTAGGGACAAAAGGAAAAAATACCCTGGCCTCTAGTTAGCAGGACTGCTTTTTGTATTTGAATGACTGCCCAGTGAACCAGATTGAGCCCCTGACTCAGGCGTAAAAGACTGTCTCTTCTTGTCAGATGGGTTGTTGTGACCCTGGTCTGGTGTAAACATGGGGCAGGAACAAAGTACCTGTGCTTCAGCACTAAGAGAGTTGGGTGGAAATCCACGGGATGCTCAAGGCTTTGTGTTGAATCTCCCTTTGGAATATTTTGTGGTGTTGACTCAACAAGCAGAATTCAGAAGCCAAATAAAAGGTTCCTGGCTGACTTCTGTGCTCATGTGACTCCATAGGTTTTTCTAAACCACAGCTTTTTTTAATCCATCATGGAAAAAACCCACACTTCTGGGTTTGGCTTATAGATTAGCTGTTTCCTTCCCTTTATGGCTTCTTTCTGGTTTGCAGTCGGAAACAATGCTGAAAGCTGATAGAACAAACCACTGTGCCACTAGTGAAAGGGGTCTGTAATAGCGTTTTATTGCTGGTTACTTTGACCTGCAGAATTGTAGCTGAACAGGGAATATTCCTGTTAAAGTGCTAGCATCAACCCATCCTTTTCAGAGCTTATTCTTTCTTGTTTCTCTCTGCCCTGAAGACCATACTCTCCATCACTTTAGCAGTTTTGAGCTGTTCTTGTTGCCACATGAGCAGTTGATAAATTTTTTTTTTTTACTTCAACGGCAGTAGATTATGTGTGATTTGATGCTCTTATTGGGTTCTTCCTCAAAGTTCATTAAAGCTTTGGACATGACCTGTGAAATAACACGTAGCCATATTGTGCTGACATCGGGTGTCTAAGGTGGAGGTGTAACGCACTCTACAGCTGGACAAGCAGTACCACAAACTTCACTAGAGCCCTGGAGCTCGGCTCTGTGTCCGTAATGTAGCTACGGACCCCACCTTCCCTGCAAGTTCCTCTGTTGCAAGTTCATCTGCATTTTGAAGCCCTTTGCAGAGTTGTACCTCTTCTAAAGAGTAATGAGGTTGAAAGCAAGATACGGGGCTGTGTGACTAGTTTGGGCCCATCCATTTATCAGGGAAATTGTTTTGTAGTTCTTCATAGTGACAGAAAGTGCCAAGCCTGATAAATACACTGAAGCTTCTTCACTTCCTCACTCTCCCTAGAGCTTAATTTCTAGAAAGAAATACTGATATGTAAAATATTGGAGATACTCAACAGAAACCAACCTGGAGGGGAGACAGGGCAGGAATATTTTAATTTGGAAGCCGGCTGGATATGAACTCAAACCAACAGTTTCTTTTGTTTTTATAAAGTCTTTATTTAACACAAAAAAAAAAGGAGGAAGGGAACTGAACTTCATACATCGAAGTGTCTGGGAGGGAACATCCTTTCAGATGTTTGGTGTGTTGGAGATAACAGCACCCTTCCTTTAATCAGTAGCCTTTTTTCCAAGTGCTTTTTAAATGCAGTGCAGAGCCAGTGAGTCTGGGCATCTTATTTCTGTGCTCTGGTTGAAATAGCTCTTCCTGCTGGAATTGAAATCGGAAATGACCTGAGCTACACATGCTGAACAAGAGGAAGGTGAGGAGTGGCTTGCTGACTGGAAACTTGTTAGTTCTGTTTATCTGTTCAGTAGCTTAGAAATAATTACTTTTGAAATGTTTGGAATTTGGCTAATGGGAGTGTTTGCTGTCCTGTTATCTATGGAAGTATGATTCTGGGAAAAAGTGGTATTCCCCCTGTAAGACTTTAGTTCTAGTAAAACTTGTGACTAATACGGTTACAAAACCTTTTTCCTCCTGCCCCTGTAACACCACCTTCATAGGGAGAGCTGCCTTGGATCTGCATCAGAACTATTAGCCTGAACAAAGACTCTTACATGCTTGGTGAACAGGAGAATGGCAGTCAGAGGATAGCCATGGGTGGGATATGGCTGGACGTGCTTTAACACCATTGGTTTGCAATGTCACATTGGTCATGTATGGCATTTACATGTCATGCTGTTACTCCTGGATTGTTAACTTTAGAACCCCAAACCTCTTGAATAGCTTTTTCTAACAATATCAACATACAAGTCAATATTCAAGAGAGTTGCTTTATTTTAAACATCATAAGGTGGGATGATACTTTTGAATGCTTTAGTTTTGAAGTGCATAAATATATGCATGGGCTTTTTCTCTTATTTAGCTGTTGTGGGAGTATGTTTTTCCTAATGCCTGTCTGCTAGGGAATAACCAAATAATCTAGATCTTTCCTATAGCTTAAAGTTTGTCTTTTCAATGTGGGGGTAGGAGGTGGTTAGAAAAAAGAAAAGGGAACCTCTGAAGGACAGACTAAAGTGACCAACGTGTCCTCAGTGTGAATGATGAGGTCTTCCTAAATATAAATGCTTTGCCCTGGCAATCCATGGGTTCTTCTATATTTGCTTTAGGATGGTTGCTATCTTGAGACTAGCTGTAGTTCTCAGGGACAGTCATGTTTTCCAGAGCTGAGGAACAATTATATTAATGGAGTTCTGGATAGGAGGTCCCTCCTGTACCTAGGAGAGATATTTTTGTGTCTGGAGAAATCACTAAGGATATGAGCAAGAAGGAGAGAGGACTACACCTAGCTTGTCTAGAGATTAGATGTTCCACTAAAGTAGGTATTAAAAGTAGTTGGGGGAGCTAAGATGGTCTACAGTGCCTGCAGCAATGAACTACATGAAGAAGCCTGCTCAACTCCTGGGACATCAGAGGCTTATTTTGAGTTGACCTCCCATTAAAGGAATTGAAAAGACAGCCTGTGCAATTCAGCTTGTCCAACTTGATTAGATTTTTATGTGGAGCTTGATCGAATTTGTGGACAAGATTATGAAAAGCAACATGACTGTCAATGAAGTGAGCAGTTTTTGAGGGGAAAATTTCTCGTATCCCAGAGGGTAGTGCTTTTAAGTTCAGTTATGAATATTAGAATTCCTTGATTTAGTTACAGATTTTTAATAGGACATTCTTGCTGCTGTGCCATCAATGACACTAGTTTAACACATAACTTCTGTGACGCCTATTACCCTGAATGTGGTGTTTGCTTGAGTCTAAGCATCCTGTAAATGGAGGGTCTTAGCCTCTGGGATCACAGCTTTTTAGGGAAAAGCTTTGATCCTCAAGCGCAGCAGCAAAAATAGAAATCATTAGGGTAGAGTTGTCTGCTGTGCTTTGTTGCTCTAGCAGGTCAGATTGGATAGATGATGACCTCTGGGTAGCTTGCTTAAACAATGCATCTTAATATTTGTGTAGTGGATATCAAAGTCAGGCTCTCATTTGAGACATAGGGATTCATCACAGCCTTTTTGTAAGACAAGAGGAAAATGGAGGAAGACTTTTCATATCTTGCTCACCCCAGACAGGGTGAATAACAAGTTTTAGAAGTAGGTATGTTGCCTACTCTTTCTTCCTTTTGCTGACTCTTTTAGTAAAAACATGGCATTTTCTACAGCTCGGAGACCACACCAGTGGCGTGTTGAGTGATTGAGCCCAGTGAGAGCTAGGCTACCCATCACAGTGCTGAACTGTCGCAGCCTTTTGATGTTGGTGTTCTTGTTTTTCTTCTGTTACTAAATATTCTGCAGTGATGCTGGAGAAGAGACAGAAAGAAAATCTGTGATACCTTCATATATGGTGGCAGCTGTTACTGGGGAAAGTAGTACTTTGTCAATACTGGGGAGATCTCACTTGTTAAAACTATGCTTTTTGCCTCTCTCTGTTGAAGTAAAAGCAAGTTGATGCAGAAATAACAGTAAGTATATTCTTGAGAGCTATGCCCGTAAATGATTACCAACCTTTTTAACTACTGCCGAATAATAAAGAAATCTAATCTTTAGCTGTCTGCTTATCAAATGTCTTTACAGCTAGTTTTGCTGTATGTAACTCAAGGGAGCTAACAAAAGATGTGACAGATTTTCAAATGAATCTGTACTCTTAGTCCCTAAAACCTTTAAAAATTGTTTTTATACGGGGTTTGCTGGCAGGATTTACCACTTCTCTCTGACAATAAAGCGTATGGAGAAGGTGCTGTATTTCTTAAAGACTTTTCTCCATTTGAGATGACCGTAGCAGAAGCGGGTGTGTGTATGTGTGCGTGTGGGGAATCTGTGGGTTTTGTCTTTTAAGATATTAAATCTACTCTTTGCTCTGTCCCCAACAGAGCTGGCAGCATGGATTGCTTCAGGGCCTCCCATTTCAGTGCAGAGTTTGGTCATCAGGAGCCAAGCTTATCTATTTGACTTCATGCTAGTGCTTCTCATCTGCTTCAGTGCAGCCTGATCAGCTGAGGAGGGGCAGGCAATTCGGGGGAGGCAGTGACACAAACCACAGTTGTTTCTGCAGTGGTTTGACTTTTGGTTTATAAATAGTGGAAGCAGGTAGCTGCTACAGGCTGCATAAACAGTTGCTGTAATTACAGCTGTGGGATGGCAAAAGGCAGAGATGCTAATGCTTCTCCACTCTCTAACATGCTTTTCTGTGCCAGTGAAGAGGTGAAGGTGACAGGGTTGTATATGATGGACTCCTGAGGTTTGTAGTAGCTTGACCATTGAAAAAAAGCTATAGAAGTTTTATATGCATATGTTCTAAAATGGCTTCTCTGTCCCAAAATTCTGTCATGTTCCCCCTGCCACGTGCTTCTAACTTACTTGGGATCTTTTTCGGGCCTCGATAGTAGCCAACACTAACTTGTTACGCTCTTTGTACATTCACTATGCTGCTCTAAGACCTTGCCATGGTCTTTGGTTTTGCTTTCAGTGGCCAGCTTGGGAACGTAACAACAGAGAACTTTGATTTGTTTTCTTTGAAAAAAATAATACAAGTTGGGCTGTTTGTTTTGCTGTTCAGTTTTCAGCCTTCTTCCTTCTGTTAGTTCTCCCTCTCTAAGCTGAGAGTCAGCACTGTGTGACCAGGCACTGTCTGTGAAGATGAACCTGATGAGTAATGACTGCTCAGAAAGCGAGCTTCTCCTGCGCATTCTGGAAAGTGGGGCAGAGGAATTCAGGGTATCCTTTGCTTGGCTCTAAGTACTTCTGGGAGATAATGATTTTTGGGTCTGGGCAGAAAGAATTCAAGACCTTTCTTGTACTAGAGCCTGCAAACCATTGCATTTGAGTTCTTTGTCCAAATGCAACCTTTTTCTTTTGTCTGTGTGTCTTGGAGATTAATTTTTGCTAACATCTAAAGTTGTTTTGGTTTAGGTGGTTATGCTAGAGGAAAGCTGTAACAAGCTCTCCTGCTGTTGTGCTCAGGCACTACAACTAGTTTTCCTCCTCCACATCCATAGCACACTTCACACTCTGTTTTGTGGCTGCAGTGGTGGTAAGCCTAACAGCTGGATCACTCTTCCACATTATGCCAGTTTCTGTACTCTCTCCTGCTTGTCCTTCTGTGAGAAGCTCGGATCCTCTTTTGTAAGCGTTGGTGTAGTGTAGGACCCCTTGGAGCCCCATTTTAGGGAACCTGAAGCTGGATAGCTTTCTCCGTTGTGAGTTTCCTCCCTTGCTTTCTTAAATTAACGAAGTGAAACATCTACAAGAGCAGCACTGATGCTGTGCAGCGCTGCTTTGAGGACTATTAATACCTTTTGGGTGTCAGCACTTCTCTGACCTGTGTCAGACATGAGCACAAGTGCACATCGTACCCCTTCCTCTCCACCCCATCCTTGTTTCTGCAGTACTGTCTTCCTACTCGCCAAGGAAAAGCTGAGCTGTGGACCGAGGTAGAACATGGGACTGTCCTATCATGCTTTTGTTGAAATAACCTGGTGTGGCTGCTCTGTGTCCACCCTGTCATTAGTTTAACCGAGGTCCTGCCTGCTTTGGCTGTCTCTCCCTGACTGACCTCTGGTGGGGGAAGAGCGATCAATATTGCAATTATCTGGAGAGCTGGAGCAGTAGCAGCGCCGATCAGGTTGGGCTGTGGGGATGCGGAGGAGGGATTGAGCAGGGAGCTCTCATGCGTGCTGGCAGCCTCCCACCTCCCCGGCTCGTTGCTGTGCAGCTCTGGAAGGCAGCAGCCAATGGGATGCACGAGCATCCATGCAGTTGGGCTTGCCGAATAACTCCTGAGGTGTCTTGTTTTCAGTCTGAAGCGTGTAACTTCTCTATTGCTGCGCTTTTTTTTTTTTCCTTCCCTACCTCTCCTCCCTCCCCCACTGGCTGTCTCATTCTGTTGTTTTGAGAAATAGCATCCATGCTCTTGAGTCTCTTGCTCGGTCTGAAGTGGTACTTCCTGCATTTCTCATGCCCACAGAGCGACTGTCCTTGCTGTTCAGCATTGGGGGAGATCTGTTGCCTTTTGGTGTTTCGTGGACCATGTCAGGTAGAGTAGGTCATGCAACTGGAGGCAAACCTGAACTCTGAGATCTTGTGCTTTGCTTACCCCTCTAAGGAAGCTGAAAATAGCCCTAAAATGGGATCATCAGCCATTTCATGTGCATGGGCTCTTCTCCAGTTATGCATGCCAGCATAAATGCTGTGTAACTGCATAATGATTTGGGGCCCCCAGTGCAGGAGAGATGTTGGCTAACTGGAGCATGCCTAGAGGAAGGCCACGGAGATGGTTAGAGCCTGAGGGGAGGCTTGGGACCATTCAGCTTGGGGAGGAGGAGGAGGTGAAAGGACAGATCCATGAGCAGCCTTCACATACCTGAAGGCGCCCATCAAAAGCACAAGTGACAACAACCACAAGTTGCAGTGGGAAATGGTGCTTGGGTTCAATCACTTCTGAACATTTTTCTTTGTAGCACTGGAGCAGGGGCTGAGGGAAGCTTTGGAAACTCCAGCCTTAGGGACATTCAAAACTTGCCTGGGCAAGGCTCTGAGCAACCCCATCTATTAAATGAGCTCTACTTTTAGCAGCAGGTTGCACTACAGTGACCTCCAGAGGTCTTTTCCAGCCTATTGTTTTCTATTATTTTATGGAATCTGTGAAATTGAGGTTTGTCTCTGAAATATCTTAGCAGTAACATGTTGACTTAGTGGAGTGAATGCTATAAAACGGGAGCTTTAAATGTGGACATTTAACCATGTGTGGGAATTAATCTTTCAGGACTCTCCTTTCCCAGTAACCTGAAAATAGGCAGATGAGATGACTAGGAACGCTGCTTTCCCCCTTCTCCGTGGGACGTTGAGTTAAGGTTGAATAGTACTTTGTTTTCCCAGTTACCACCCCCCTGTTAGTGTGATCTCTATTTAAAAAGTATGCTGTACATTCACATATTCTCCATATAGTCCTTTCAAAATTAAACTGTAGAGAAACAGTCATTCTTGTTTTAACTTTATTAAAGTCCAATGGTGTGCAAGTGGGTTACAATCTAACTGTAATGAAAAGCTAATCATCAGCCTTCTCCATCCTCTGGGATCCCAGGAGGTTACTGGAGCAGCACACTGCCCCAGTTTCTCTTTGTGTGTGTGATGATTGAATTTTTTTGTTTTGTTTAGTATTTTAAGCATGACTCTTGATAAGCTAGTTTGATAGTTGGCTGCTATGTGTAGCACCAGCATTTGGCAGATGACTTTAGAGGGGGAAAGCAACTTAGGTAGCTTAATAGGATTTAGCTCTGTCTACGCTGTCCTGCCAGCACACATTATAAACCACTTTAGTGGGATCCCTTCTTTAAATGTAACCATGGCATCAGTGTAGGCAGAACCTCTGAGAGAGCTCTGGGAACTTTCCTGAAAAATCAATCTCAAGATGCAGTTCAGAAGAATTGATGAAGGAATGAATCCCTGCGCAGGAGCTGGAGGAATCCTACCAGCACTGATCTCACGAGCAGGATGGAAGGATCTCTTGAAGGAGAGCTGCATGCGTATCGGTTTACCTATAAAGCGCATTGATTTCTAGTGGAAATGATGCGTCGGTCTTGGGAAGGCAGAACAGCTAATGAAAAATCCTGTTAGGACACAGTGGGACAAACACCTGCTTCTTTTAACTGATGTAACTGCTTTTACAGCAAAATAGCCCTGTGTCCTACGTATTCCCAAAACTTGGTGGTAAAGGAAGCTAAAAGCGAGGTGTGTTTGTCCCTAAATAGCTGATACACAGCCAGTATTTTACAGTGTGGTTTGTTTTTTTTTTAGGCCAGTGGTCCCTGACAGCTTGCAGTTTCGCAGGCAGACAAGCCCTGATAGTTGAACCGCTTTGCTTAGTTGAAAGGAGACAGTTTCCCCTTTTCCCGTGACCCCGTGGGGAAACAGAGGAACTGTGGGACCCGACACCACAAAGCAGGATGCTCTCTGTAAATACATGTTGTGGCACCATATTTGACTTGTAACTGCAAGGTTTTTTAATCTATATGCGCATCTACCGTTGGCTGTTTCCCTGTTCTCCTGAGTGGCATTCAGGAAGTGAATTTAAAAAGTGCGTGCTCCCCTCTTTACCAGCACGACTGGGCAGCAGACGTGGAGGGTAAGGCTGCGACTGCTTGCCAGAATGCGGCTCTTGAGGGGGCAGCATCTGACTTTACCCTGGTTGCTGAGAGGGCCATCTGCAGCTCTGCACTGCTTAATGGGGAAAGCTGTAAAGAAAGCATCTCTATTCAAATTGTATTTCCCTTCAGTAGAGCTGCCGGAGGCCATAATCCCTTCTCGGCATTTGGCGAGGAGCCTGCGTGAGGCCTTTCTGAGCTCTGTTGCTTCCCTTGCGCAGGCTGCGGTGCTGAGGGAGAAGTGGTTAATGATGCTCCCGGTCTTGTCGGTGGTGCAGAAACACGGGCTCCAGCTGTGACTGTGGTGGGTCTTGGATAGCTTGGGTAGTTTTTTGATCTGCTTCCTCTGTTAGTCTCTCTATGGTATTTTTTTTTTTTTCCCCCTGGGTTTGAAGGTTCTCAATAGTGAATATTGGTTGTCTTTGTCCCTGAGTTGGTTTTTTTTGAGAGCTTTTTTGTTTCTTCTTTCTTTAAAGAAAGGGGAGAAAAAAAAACCCAACTCAAAAAAANAAAAAAAAAAAAAAAAAAAAAACAACCTAAAATAAAACCAAGAAAGACTTGATGTGGAAATGTTTCCTGCACATGAATGAGCCTCTTTTGGGGGAGGGAAATGTACAGCTTTAAGTTGAGGGAAGAGATTTCCTCTTTTTTTTTTTTTTTTAACCCTCAGCTGGAGCAGTCTTTAAAGAGGAAGTTTGGGGTGAATTTATGGTGAGAAGTGTGGCACTCGTTTGTCTCTGACAGTTAAATGGCACGTCTGCATTGTTTGTGCAAGGAGGTCAGTTCAGGTCCATAGTCAACAGATGGGTCAGAGGTCTGTGTTCCTCCTTCCCCAACTTACAGAAAATATCCCTATGGGATATTGCCCCATGCCAGTTCTTCGTGGCCTTTCCACATGACTAACAGATTGCGTTAAAGCTGACTTCAAACACAAATTATTTCAAAGATGTCATATGGACTGCTAGCTGTAGCACAATGGGCTGTGACTTTTTAGAGATGTAGGGCATTTTGCCTTTGATTTTGTTCTTTATCCCCTCCCGAGGCCAGCCATCAGGGCAGCTAGACCACTGTAACTTGCTGTGGTAGGCTTAATGTGCGTTACGAACAGCACTAAGTTTTTTTGCTGTGTAAACAGCCGTTTAGCCTGCTTCAAATGCCAGTGAAGCTGGATGGGGTAAATAGCAATGGAAATGCAATGCCCCTTCTTGTTGTTGTTGGGTTGTTTTTGTTCCATGTTTCTCACTTTTGATTTTGAAGATTGACTTCAGGTGGCAAACTGAGCACAAACTGGGCATGGATCTCCACGTTGAAGACACCCGAGTAGCACCAATATGTCCCATTCCTGTCACTCACATATAAGTGCAGAAGCCCAATTATAGCAACTTACTGTCCCTCCATTCAGGGCTAATACAAGCAGTTTATGAAGCCATTTGCAGTGGATTTGTTATCTTGGCCAGAAAGTATCTCTCTTCTTCCCTATTAGTTTATTTTTTTTTTTTCAAACTCAGGTGCCTCCAAATGCCAAAGTGTACGCTAGAGCTTCTTGCTGTGTTTTAAACATTTTCCTAATAGCTGCTGTTCAGAAAAAGACCTCTTCATGGTGCTAAGGATATGAAGCAAGTTGTGTAAATGCTAGCAGGCACCTCAAGTTGCCTTTCAATTCTAACATTAGTAAAAACGTGATGTTGGAGTTTCCATTCCAATTTGGACTCTCTCTTAAATTATTCTGCATCACTTTTGTGGTTCAGTGTTGCAAATGTTATGCTTGAGTTTATAGTGTGCAGCAGTAGATGCACAGCACAAAAAGACATAAATAGGATTAAAATGGTGCCTGCAGAGATGTTGCCATTGAGAATTTTCTAGGCAAGACATCGTTCTGCGAATGATTCAAGGACACAACCCCTTTGGCCTAGCAATGATCACATTTTCTACATTTGTTTTAAATTTTTTCATCTCTCTTGGGTTTCTTCATACTTTGTGTTCTGTAGTACAATTGGGACACTTTGATAATCCATCTGATTGCAAGGAGTACTAATTCCTTGTTTCCAGGTACAGCTGATCTAAAAAAAAAAAAAAAGGTGTTAAATGCTTTTTGCAGATCAGTTATAGGTCTTGCCATAAACCATTCTCCAATTCCTTCCTTAAGGAAACTGAATAGTCTCCTTAATGAGCTCGGTGGGTCTGAGTAGACATTGGACTTATGTTATTTGCACACAGTGCTTGGGAACAAAGGTTAAGTTGCTGCTTCTTTTAGTCCTGTTGTTGTACTTCTGAAAGGGAATGAGTTTCCCTACCTGCTTGAGCCCAATCAGCAAGCCTTACTGAATCCTGGTTACAGTCCCACCAAAATTACTCGGCGGTGGAAGGTTGCAGTGATGTGGCGAAGGGAATGAGGTGCCATGCACGGTCCCGTAGTAGAAACTCATGGAAGGCAGCCTGCCCTGGCTTTCCAGAATCACTTCAGTCCAAGTGTGGTGGTTGAAAATATCTTCTCTTAAAAATAACTTCCTTCATGTGGGAATTTTGGAGACAAATTTGGAAACTTGATGTGGTTTTTTTATCACTTGGGGTAGACGGGAAGTGGCCATACTCAAACCATTTTCCTCTCAGCTGCTTTGATATGTCTGCAAGTCACAAGCTGTAGAGAGAAGATGCCAGAAAAGTATAGCGAGAGGAAGAATGCTCGTGCTGGGTGTCTGTGCTTGTGTCCTATGCAACCAAATCTATATGCTGCTAAGAAATTCAAACAAATCTTTGCCTAGCAAAACATCTTAACTAACACAAGTGATGTGATGCTGTATCACTGAAGACAAACCAACAAGTTCAAAAGAATGCATAGTAATGGCAGAAGCAAGCAGAACCGCAGTATCTACAGCAGCCGTGCTTATGGAAACACTGCCATCCCTGATGACGGGACAAACTAACCCTGCTGATGGGTTGATGTTCCTTTGGGGAAAGTTTCCACAACTGGGACAAGTTTTTGTTTTCTGTTCCACTTAGGGGTGGCTCTGCTCGTTTCCGTTTTCCTTCTCCTCCCTCCCCAATGCCTTATTTATCCTTTTCCACACAGAAATGGCGTGTGAAAGCCTCTCAAAGCAGACCGATGGCTGCGTGCTAAGGGGGTGCTGCGAGGTGTGTGCAGTTTGCAGTGACCTCCTGCCAGGCCTTTCCTCCGCTGGACATCAAAGCTGAGGGTTGGGCTCAGTGTCTTCAAGCTCTGTAGTGGTTGATCTCTTCTGACTTAATTGGCTGGTTTAAGAGGAGATGTTTAAGAAGATCTAGAAGCTGCTGTGAGCCTAAATACAGCATTTAATCTTAACCAGTGCCATGTCGTTTACCTATCCAGTCCTGGAAAGTTCAGGGTTTAGGTCCTACAGAGGAACAGGAGACTGGTAGGTGATGCAGGTAATCATCTCTAGTGAAGCACCCTATCTTTGTGGAGAACTCTTGAAATTCACGGGAGCAGTATGAATGCTTGGGTTTCAACCCATACCTAATAAGAGAAACAGCAACAGCTGAAGAGCAGCTAGCCAGCAGTAAAACCCAGGCTCCTCACAGCTGGAGTTTTGAAAGAAAATCCTTGAGGTTGGTGTCCACTCCAGAGCATACATGGGCAGCATAGATAGATTAAAAAAAAAAAAAAAGCAGTGTCCCAGTGCTTTGCTTGATAGCCTGTAAGGATAGACACATCGGAGGTATTTTTTTTTCCTCTCCTCTAAATGAGGTGTATTGCCTCTGAGAGCCCATGTTGTCAGAGGGGGAAGGGAGAAAGGATGGAAATTGGATTAAGTCACTGGGCTTCAGGCCTAAGCATTTCCTGCCTTTTTTTTTTTTTTTTAATATATACACCAGTGCTGCTGAGCTCATGTGCTGGGCTGTGCAAGTGTGCCCTGGTCCCTGCCTGCGTGCAACAGGCAGCTGGGCAGTGCCACCTCTTGCCTTCAGGGAGTTCCAGGCCAGCAGGAGCATCGCTGAGCTCCCGCTGCAGAGCTGGGAACGGGGAATTGTCTTGGCATGGGAATTTATACAGCACTTGGGCTTGAGCCAGGTATCGCAGGCAGTGCTTGCTTATCCCTGAGTTGTAGAAGCTTTAAATTCATACTTCCTTTATAGCACAGGGTTTCTTTCCATTATCCAGTTTGCTGGAAAATTACCTTGCGAGGAGAATGTGTTTTAAGACTTTAACGGATGATACAGCTTTCTAACCAAGGAAATGAAGCTGCTTCTAAAAGACCTCAAGTAGAGGAGCCGCTGTCGGGCGGGAATGTGTGAGCTAATCTGTTGTGGGAAAGGAATGTCTGGTGCAATTGTGCAGATCTGCCATGGGCGAGCTGGGCAAGCTGAGTGTGGATGCAAGCGGTGCAGGAGACCCACCGAATTCTTCCAGCTATCATTTCGGTACCCTCTGCCTCAGTATTCCAAGTATTGATCTGATTCTTGCCTTTTAAACAAACCTAACTAATGGTTTTAACTTTTCTCCAACTGGGAATACTGGGAAGGAGTGAACTTCTGAAGCTGAAGGCCTGTTCCCAGTAGGATTCCTTTCACATCTTGCTGGTCTGGGATTTGGGGCAAAGACCTGCATGAACACTGATGCATCCATGCTGTGGATATTTTTTTTTTTTTTTTTTTTTTTTTTTTTTTTTTTTTTTTTTTTTAGAGCCCTGCAAGGGAATTTGCAGAATCCCCAGAAAGGAAATCCGCCTTTTCAGCGAGAATGCTCATTTGACAAGCTGCCAGTTCTGAGCTAAGCCTCATTTAATAAAGATTTAGTCTGTGGGGACCTGTCAGTGGAAACTGAATTTGGTGAGAGTGTCTCATTCTTTTCATCACTGTAGTGCATAGAGGCTTTCAGCCAGCATTATGGAGAAACTAGGGATAAGAACATCCAATTTAGAGGACCCCCTTACCTCTGGGAACGTTTCCTTGCTGTGTAAGATGGAGATTGCTGAGTTGGTAACAGCTAAGGGAATAAATGGATTGTTATTTGACTTCAACCCAATAGGACTCCAGTGTTCACTGCTGATTAGCACGGCTTAGATCTGCATTCGTGGGCAGAAGAAAAAAAAATCTAACCTAATTGTTAAGCAAATCCTTTCTACTCAGTGCTTTCCATCTCTCTTTGGTTCGTGATATGAGATGCTCTGATGAATTCGAGCACCTGCCCCCGTGTAACCTGTGGAAGTTGAGGTGTGCAGACATACCTGTGCTATGTATCGTTTAACCACAGCTCTCAAACTCTGGTGGTGATCGATTGAATTGTGTGTTGGTTACTGCAATAAACCAAGTATCAGCAAGGTTGTGTCTCTTTGGCCTCTGCACTGGTGGCTTCTGTGAATTGGACCAAATATAAAGGCAGCATTGGAAGCCTTTAATTATGAAATAAGGGGTCAGAATATTTGTATGGAGGAAATGATGAATCTTTAATCAACCTAGCCTTGTTTGCAATTGTTGCCTGCACAAGGGCACTTGAGAAATTAATCTGAATTAACTGGAGGAATAAATTCAAAGCAGATTAGTTAAACCACTTTAAATGCAGTAAAGTGAATTAAACTACACTGAATTAAGGCCATTGTTGTTAAACTACATTAAAAACCTGTGTGAACACTCATTTGTAATAAAAGTGGCTTTAGTTCACAGCTCTAATACCAATTAACTGTGGAATGCCCTTGCTTGTGTAGACAACCTCTCATCACTGAACAAGTTAGCCTGTTTGTTTAACCAATGTGGTTAAATAGATTTGAGCTGTCTAGTCATGCTAGGAGATGTTTCAACTGTAGATGATCTGTTTTAGTCTAATGAATCTGCTGTATTGTCTTAAGGTGTTGGGTTTTTTTTTAACCAAAAAAAAAAAAAAGGCATGATATAATCCTTGGCATTTTTTATTTTCCAGAAAGAAAAGCCAGTAGCCAAAACCAACTGAAGGCCAAGTGCTGGCCTATGTTGCTTGCTCCATTGTGAACTTGCCCTATATATATATATATATATATATATATATATATATATAAAATCTACGGTGCTCCCTTAACAGCATGCTTTCTGTGCAACATGTCTGTATAAGGAGATGAGATGGTAGAACCTGTCCTCTGTTTCCATGGTGCTCTTCCATGCTGCTGAGGGATCCCTCACGAAGGAGAATACATCCCCGTACCGTGGGAAAACCTCTTCCACAGCACGCTTCCTGCCCAGCCTTGCTCCTCTGCCGTGTCGAGTACAGTAATTGGCCTGGGAAGGCCTGTCCCCCGGGCAGAGGAGATATGGATGGTTTAGTGCTGAGATCAGCAGTGGTTTCCACATCCTCCCCCCACATTACGTTTGCCAATACACGGTTGGCTGCGTTCCCTACCAAAGCCTGCATCCTTCTGTGGAGGCTGTGGGGATGAATGATATCCTGAGACACTGAAGTATCTCAACAAAGACCATGTACAGAACTTTTCAGAAATGAAAACTGAGTCTCTGAAAACACAGCATGTTCAGAACAAGTTGATGAGGGAGTCAGAGTGTATTCCTGGTGTTGCCAGTGTTACAAAAAAAAAAAAAATCAGTTTGGTAGGACATACTTACTTGTCATCTCTGAGGACGTAAGCTTAGAAATGTCCTGAAATCTGCAAAACGAATGGTGTAGGAAGTAGTGTAGGCATGACACTATCCCACAGCAGTTTCTTTTCTTGCTAAGATGACTTCCGTCCTTCATGGAATAAATAGAGATGAGTGCTCCTTTGGCAGCAGCCCAGTTTACTTCATTTGTTCTTCTGGGTGAACGTTTTTCTCTTCCCACACTCCTTTAACCTCTTCTCTCTGCTTTATTATCACAATCTCAAGTCACTGCATGGAAATCCAGAAGGAACATTAGTTGCAGATTCAGTGGAAAGCTTTCTTTTGGCAAAAGTTAACTTTAAGGTAAAACTATAAGCAGTTCTCAATCTGGCAATTA
>VXBL01008623.1:945454-994082 GCA_013400195.1 Aramus guarauna
ATTAAGACAGCTGTGTTGCTGAGATATCCAAAAGCTGTAGCTATTTTGTCCTGTGGGTTGAAATGATGAAGTTTTAAGATGAAATAATTTTTAAATTATTGATGGAAGACTAAAGCTGAAACTGCATGCTTTTCAGGAACCACCTGAAGGCTTTGGCTTTGCTCTCGAGTTTTTTAATGAGGTTTTAGTGGACTCTCTAACCAGTAGTAAAATACCAGTGTTATCCAGAAGTAGCTATTATCTCTTCCATGTGAAGAGCTGCTCACTATGCCATGCTGCTGTTAGTACAGTTAAGGTCTAAAGAATGTATAATTGAAAGTCGGATAGGTTGAGATCGGTAAAACTTGTACTTAATAAACACATGGATTATTTTGAGCCCGTGTGTATTCAGAATTGACTTTCTAAACCTGTTCTGCTGCCAGGACTTAACTGTGCCACGTAACCTTCGTGGCAGAGGGGACATGGTGGTGTGAGGAAGGGTCCCTAAGCCAACGCTCCTACAGTCGAGCGAGGAGCAAACAGTGCTTAAGGCAGTGCTGAACCTTGACGCTTAACGTGAATACAACCTGGTGTGTACTTCCCGTGTTACAAGGCATCGTGGCTTTTTTTAGGCTTTCCCTTCTAAGGAAACGTACTCAAAGGTATCTTCTATATCCCTTTTCTTTCATGTTCTTATGTAGATTACTTCTCTTTGTGACTAGTATGTAGGATGGGATACATCCTTAAGTGCAGTTTCAGCTAAAATTTGCCTTTCAGGACCACAGTCCACAGATACATGCAGGTAACTAATGATGTGGATCGCAGTTTGGAACTTGCAAACTGAAGGTGGCTGTTTGGAGACTTTTCATCCAGTGGACAAAGCCGTATGTTGGTTTAATTGATCTACGGAAACATAAGGCATGGTCTCGGAGACCAAGGATTGTGCCAACTGAAGCCTGATCTAAATATATGTCCTTAGGTATAATATCAGCACCTATGGGTTCCCTCATACCACACGGCAGAGCTAACCAGCCCCGGGTATTTTTGCTGTGCCCTGTGTCCCATCTCCGTGCATGGGACCTAGATGTTTTCTGCCTTTCTTTTTGGCTTCTTACTCCCATGGAGAGAGTAGATACCACGAATCCTGGCAGCCACGCTGGAGCTGAGGAGGGCTGTTAACACTACAGCAGGCTGTCGAGCACCATCCCCACACAAGACCAAGCGTGTTCGGGTTTTGCAGTGCCTTTCCGAGCTGGTAGCGCTGCTCGTGGTTACTTCCCTGTGCACAGCTATTAGCTTTTAGTTTGAAAGCGCTTCTCAACAGCGTAGCTTCGTCTCCTGCCAGTCTGGCTGATACCGCTTGGATTTACACTCATTTTCAGGGACTGCTCTGTCTCCACTTCTGCCATTAGTGTCAGCACGGTGGTAAAATGTTGCTCCTCCAAGTTGTCTCCATTTTCCTGTAAGGGCAGTTCATGCATCATTTGCTATAAAGGTTCTGATAGCTCAGCAAATGTTCAAAGACGAATTGATGCTCTTTTGTGGCAAAAGGCCCAGTGCATAATTTTACATTTACTCAGGATAACGTGGCCTTGGATAACCGAGTCCCAGATTTACTGTTGCAGGATGGAGTGTCTGAGGGTTTATCCAGCCTCAACCCTGCTTTTTTAAATACTGTCATTTAATCCTGACGAGCAAGCACAGGCATGTCTCTGGTTGCGACCAGGCTTTCACTGCCAGCCAGTCTCTGGGTCCTAAACTGACTCATCAGTCAGAAAGATTAATAACTGCTCTGCTGGATGATTTCACTTGTTGTCATGGCACGTATCTATTAATGGAAAACAAATATTCTCTGGAAAATGAAACGCAGATCATGGTAGTAGTGGCTAGCCAAGTCCTTTTGGCCAGATGCGTAAGTTAAAGCATGTATTGTGTGTCCCTTCAAAGCGAGAACTTCAGGTTGCTTGCTGCGTGGCAGTCTTTAATTATTTTTTTTTCTTTTTAGTATTTCCTTTTTTTCCTTTTAATGGGGGCTGTTCCCTTACATCTGGCGCTGCAGTGTGAAATTTTGCTGATAAAGAGTTGCTGGGAGGATGTTTTCGGCTGTGTTCATCTTTCCAGCAGTAATGCCTTCTAGCGTGTGCGGGAAGGCTGAGGGTGTGAAGAAAGCAGTGCAGGCGAGTAGTGCAGGAAAGCTTTGCGTTACAGCCTGACGTGTTTAAAAAATAAAGAATATCCCTGAGGAGCTTTGGTATGCCAAATGTGTTGGTTGAATTAGTATTGAGTGCTCGTACATGGCAAGCCTTCAGAAGTGGGAGAACGCGGGGCTCCGAACGCAGCTCCCCTCTGGAAGGCCCCTTTCTGCTCGGGAACTCAAACAGTGTGCGCACCATCTGGCGTAACGATGGGAAAGGGGGTTAGGGATTTTTCCCTTCCACCCCCACCCTTCTCAACTTAAAAATCCAAAAGTTCGTTTTCTACAACCGAGTTTCTGCTGTTTACTTTGGGCAAGCAGCACCTGTAAGCTCCCCGCAGCCCAGGGTGCTTGGAGGGCTGTGGGTGGGTTTCTTCGGGCTGGGAAAGCAAATACTCCACGCGGCCGCGTTGTACCTGTGATGCAGCAGTTAAACTGGCGTGAACCCCGTTGTGTATGGCGATGGGCCCTACGGTCTGTACACGCTGGCGTTTGCTTGGCTGGGAAGTATCTTGTGTGGCTGTAGTTTGCCAGGATAACAACTCAGCTGGGAGTACCTATGGAGCAGACGGGGAGGGGGAGAAAGGGAAGAAAAGCCTACAAAGAGCAAGTTACTGCCAGACCCTGTTAGAAATGGTCACGGGTTTTGTTGAGAATCTCGTGTTAATCGCAGCATTCTTTGTTTTGTTTCTTTGACGAGGAGGAAGTTATTGTTTCAATCAGGAAGAAGCGCATAAATGTTCTTTAAGGAATTTCTGTATGGGGAGGAAAAGAGATAAAGATTTAAAAACAAAAAAAAACCAACAAAAAAACCCACCCAAAAAACCAACCCACCCAAACCTTTGTTTTAAGTTTGATACAGATTTATCTGCCTTCCCAATGTTTGGGCAGCAGTAGGTGACTTAGGCCTTTCCAGGTATTTAAGTCATTTCTACTAAGTTGGTATTTGTCACGACTGCAAGGGTTTAGCCAAAAAGGCTTGTAGGTAAAATACTTCATTCACATGGGAAAGTGGGGCTGGATTTGGTGTTGGAATGGATTTTTAAAATATTTTTTTATTATATAAAACAAAATTGGCTTGCGTTTTTGGGTTTTGCACAGGATTTTCTGAATAAAAAGAAATTGGAATGGAGTAAAACGCTTTTTCTCTTTCCTCTCAGGAACATCTGACTAAAAATAGGTATAACACAATAACTCAGCTTGTGCCAGCTCCAAGCTAGTGTGTCTATAGCGTCCACGTTTGTTGTACCTATATACATGGATGGTATGTGGAAGGCTTTAGAATTTATTTTAGGTTTACCTTGAACAGAAGCATTGCATGGGGATTAATTTTTTAAAAAATCAATCTCACGCCCGTATAACAAATTCCACCCCCTTTCAAACCCGCTCATGCCCTTAGATTTCTAATGAATAAGCCTGCATATTTATTCATGAAGATTAAAGAACTGTACAGATAGAGGCAGCTGGCTGAAGTCTTTTTTTTCCTCCTTTAAATCTGCTGACCTCTGAGCAGGACTAAAGAGGAAACCCTCTGCGATTCACTTAGGCGGTTTGCAGACTGGGACAGACAAAATGGCTCGGCTGTTTGCTGCTTCGGTACAGAACCTGGTTTCATTGAGCGGGATGCAGAGAGGGCAGGAAGTGGGGCAGAAAATTTTAAATATTTCCAGAAAATATTTAAAAAAAATACACAGAAATCATGAACCAACTTGTTTTCAAGGTATGCCTTCAGCACTGTCTTATTGCAGAGCCCTGAAATGTCTGGGCCCCGAGTACCCCCCTGCTGCGGCTGTGCCATGGCCAGATATGACGCCCATCTCTGTTTTCCACAGGCCCTGTTGCTGTTGGGCGGCATCGCTCTCGCCTGCCTTGCTCTGGACCTGCTCTTTCTCTTGTTCTACTCGTTTTGGCTGTGCTGTCGCCATCGGAAGAGCGAAGAACATCTAAATGCTGATTGCTGCTGTACGGCATGGTGTGTCATCATCGCAACCCTGGTGTGCAGGTATGGTTGATGCCAGAAAGGGATCTTCCCTGTTTTTTGGAGTGGTGTATCCTGTGTGTGCATTTTCATACTTGATGCGCTGTGTCTGTAGCTAGTGAATGTTGGCAGTAATCCCTCTTTCCACTTGGTGTATGAATGTTTTAAAAAAATCTGTACTGTGTCTTCTTCCTTTCCTACCACTTGCTGAACTGCCTAATGGTTTGAACAATGTGAAAAGGAATAGCAAATGTCCTGCTCTTTGATACTTTGCAAGTGGTACATCAGGGACGCGGTGTCCTCGGGAGCTTCTAACTTAAATAAGGTGGATACAGTTGAAATATTTATCAGGTCTGGATGAAGATTTCTTAGAGCGAATGACTGTGTGGTAAAGTAGATTAGGAAGAAAGAGGCACAGATGATTCTTTTGAGTTTGGAAGTCTTAGTATTTGACTGGGGCGGACATTCAGATTTTGCAGCCTGTGTAAGGCACTGCTGCATTTCATTATCTGTACTAATGTGCCATCTCCAAGGGTTGCCAGTAATGGTGCGAGAGTCAGCAGCATTTCATGTTATGACTGAGCAATAGAAAGCTCTTGGAGGGGAAGTGAAAACAAGGTTGCTGAAAACCAAGAAAAATTAAGTCATTAGTGGAGAACACGTGCAGAAGTAGTTAAAAGGAGAGAATTTACATTTTGTTTATTTTGTGAGTTGTTTGTTATTTTGGTCAAGACAGAAGAGGATCCCATTTCCTAGAAAGATAACGATGGGGCATCTGAGAGCAGGAATGTGCTTGCAAACTTCTGGAAGAAGTCTTGGACTTAGTTTTTTTTGACTTGGGCAGAATGAGTACTCTGAGCAGTATGGACCTGTGCCCTCAGATTGAGCACTGTGTTTCTTACCAATTCCAAGCATCAGCTGTTTTTCCCCAAGGCTCCCGGTGGTCTTGGCTGCCCCTGCAGGGCTGGCAGGTCTGGGAGCAGTCTCCTGGTCAGAAAGGGGATAATAATGAGACTGCTGTATTTTGCAGTGTCTCATGGCTCACTTTTTGTGTTAACCTGCTGATAGGTGGCAAGTCTGGTACACAATCTTTTTGGAGGCGACCATGTTCCTTGAAGGCCAGGCTTAGCTGTTTTTGGGCTGGATTGTGCTACTAATGCATTTGTGTATTAAGAGAATAGAAAACCCCTGAAGTGCTGGGAAAAACACTGCAGAGCAGACATTATGTTGTGAGTTTAGTGGCTGGGAATGGATTTGCCTCTAGAGGCAGGGGCTCAGTGTTGAGGAGGAGAGCTGGTGCCCTAGCCAATATTGCCATCTTTGCAGGGACCTCTTGTGTGCTTTGCTGACTGCAAATAGGTGCCTGGAATGGAAAGGCAAACCAGAGAACAACTTGCAAAGAAGAAATCTCAGCCTCATTCACCTTTCTTTTTCAGTGAACTCAAGAGCTTCAGCTGCATCCATTCCACTCTACTAAAAGTGCTGTGGTCCTAACCCTTTCTTACAGAAGCTCTAGCTGATGCTATTTATAGTTGTGCTGCTGCTGCTGCTACAGGCTCTTGTTAGCTATTGTTATGCAGCATATGTGTCCAAGACAGCTGCTGCAGAGTGTGGTAGTTGTGTTTGTTTTTATTGTGGAAAGGGTGAGAAAGAGGTATTCTGCACGTCTCCCAGAGTGCGTGTGAGACAATTTAAAGTTGGAAGGTCAGCATATAAATTGTGGTATACTTGACGCAACTCCTAGTCAACTCTGTAAGCTGGAAAACTGCTTAGGCTTCCTTAAAAGTTGAACCATTGGTTCTCATCCTTGGTGTGCTATTTGGTTTTGCAAGTATTAAATGCATGAGTATCCTTGAAACTAAGATTCTACCTGAATCTCCAGTGATCTGGGATGAATGTTTATCTTGACTTTTTTTAGTTAAGTTTTAAATTTCTACTCTGAAGTCAGTGCACTGGAGTGATAGCAGGTTGGTACCAACCGTGGTGAGTGAAGGTGCTGCCCAGTGCTGATGCTCTCCCGCAAAGCCAAGGTTGGTTTTCTGCCCCTCTTAGAGCAGCTGGGCATGACAGTGCCCTCGAACCAGTGCCTCTTGGCACTCTGTGCTCAGCATCTGGCTGGGAATGCAGATACAACTTCCGACAAGCAAGGAATCTAATCTGTGCTAGCAGGAAGTCCAGCAGTTAAAGATTACTCCCTTGGATATGTCCTATCCTAGCTGTGCTTTACCCAAAACAGAAGTCCCAGGCTGGCAGACGCTGTTACACTTCAGAGCGATGGGCAATACGGCTGTGCTGGCTGCCTGCCTGACAGTAGGCTGACCTGGGAGGCAGTTTGCACCACCGTACCCAAGGGAAGAGCAGTAGCTTGGATGGTAAAGCAGCAAGAGGTTCCAAACAGCAGCTGGTCTGTCCAAGTACCATGGACTATTGTCTTCCTAGCTGAGAACTAGTTAACTCTGGTTAAGTCCAGCCATGCCTAGTAGATGCTTATCTAGGTAATACTTAATCCCAGAGGGCTGTTTATACTGTGAATCCTGCTGAGTACTATGGATCACTGTTTCCTAATGACTTGATATTCCCTGCTGAGCAAAATGGAGAATGCTGAGCCAGCAGGAAGGCATAACTGGTTAACAGGAGCTCTCCAACAAAATGTGTCTCTAATGAGTCTTCCCAGTTGCTCTAGCTGCAAAGCTGCAGGAATGATCTGCCTAGACTATTCCTTGAATACTTAGTTCATTTCTAGTCCGTAGCAATTTTGACCGGTTTCTGTGTATGGGGAGTTATCTTATAAATCATCTCATCTATCAGTGAGGTGACCCTAACTCTCTCAGAAGGGAGCTCAGATCCAAAGGTGGGTAGGAAGCTTCATGGTGAAGGTAGCTGAAAAAAATGGGTACAAATAGATGGTGAAAACTTGCTTTCTGAAGTGCCAGTAATAGCACTTTCCCTTGGTGCGAAAGTGCAAGGTGGTAATTAGACAGACAAATTAACATTCCTCCTGAGAACATGAAGTCTAAAAAGGGCTCTCCTTATGAAGTTCCTGTAATTAAAGATGACTTGGTGTAGTTAGATTATTCATTTCTAAGGATGTGATGTGAATGGCTAGCGTTCATCTCTTCAGGCTGGTGACTGGGTACCCAGAGGGGTTTTCACCGTGCGTGCGCAGGTATTGCAACAGCAGGATCCCTCCACCAGAAGGCAGGAGTGTGTTCTCTGCCAGGTTAACGCTCTGCTGTGCACATGTACCTGCTGTAATCCAGAAAAGGTTTTTTGCAGGTCACGTTGCAAGCTAATTTGGAATTACACTTGACTTTTCTGATTCTTCATCAAGGCATGTCTTAAGCCCACATGACTCCTGCATGCAAACAATAGGAAAGGTATGCCCCAGACTGGAATTTCTTGGGTCTTGCTGAACAGTGATGCTGCAGTATATGTATACAACCTACAGTACTTTAAATCATGCTTTTGTATCTGCAGGAATATACAGAAATCATGGCATGCTGCTCTTCTGTCTCGTGCCCTGTAATTCTTTGAAGAGCTGTTACAGGGTACTGCATCTCTGCAGTGTGTTTCTGTGGGTGTGAACCAGTGATGATAGTGTTAATCTCAGGAGTGCAGTGGTTTTTTGACTTAACATAAGTGGGTTTCCTAAAACTTACTTGACTAAGTAGCCAATTGGCTTTTTAAATGCACTATTGAACAGCAGGAGCAACTTTTTAAATGTAAGAGCTTAGAAGATAGATTTTTAAGATTTTTACTCAAAAATATAAGGGAGAAGGAAGACAGGAGAGCTTGGGGGCAGTGGAAGAAGCAACAGGAGACTGACAATGGTAGGTTTGGGAGGAAGAACTGAGGATGGGATGGTGTGGATTCAGTTGGAGAGGTGTGTGTGTGCTAAGGAGGGGAGTGCGACACAAGCAAGAATAGCAGAAGTGGAGATGAGTTTTCTACAGAAGCATTGAAAATGCGTTGGAGTATCTTCCAGAGGGTGCTAGGGTGGCAAAAAGCTGTGTCATTCAGGAATGCTGTTCTTGTATCCAGGCTGCGTGATAGAAATGCACGATTCCCTATTGGGTGATGATTTTGTCATCCTGTACTGGGAGATAGATCTGCTGTATCTTAGGCTGCTGAGCCTCCCGGGGTTTGTGCGAGAAGCCATGTGATTTGTCCTGACCTCAAGGACTTAGGCTGTTGGGTTAAGAAGAGTTGATCTATTTTTATTTTAAAAGAATGTGCTTAAATAGAAGGAGGTCCTCTGTTTCCCCTTAATCAAATAAAAGGTAGTTAAAAACTAGTGCAAATCCTTAAATCTGCTTTAGACAATAGCAACTTACACCAGTGTGTGTAGGCAGGGATTTGAACCAACTGTTGGATTTAGATGAAGCCAAATGCAAACAGAAAACCAAAAAGCAGTGGTTCTTTCCTCTTCCCCCGCTGCCTGCCCTTCAGCTCTGCTCCCTCCTCCGTCACAGCATGGGTCTGGGCAGCTGCCCCCAGCCTGGGCTTCTGGGCTTCAGGGCTGGTTTCCTTCCCTCTCTAGCATGGTAGAAAGGGGAACTGCCACAAAACTGTACAGCTTGCTCCTAGGAGAAGGAATGGCTGTGTAAGTTGCTCTTGGTAGCACAGAGTGTGAATGCAGAGCTGGCTTTTGCTGGGCAGTAATGGAATAATTAATGCTTTATTGGTAGCTTCCAGTGAATGTGTGATATGCATGTCTAGAGGAATTTGTTACTGGAATTAAAAGGTTTTTATTCCAATTCCTGTTGCTCTAGTGTTTTCTTTCAGGAGTAGTGACTGTGCCTAGAGGGCTAAGGGCAGCTGGAGCTGTGGTTCATGGCAGGCTGGATAGGAAGCCTACGAGGATGGCGGCTGGAGTGATTCTGCCTTGAATAGGGTAACGAGTTGCAAGTTGCTTGCCTGTAGTTGGTAGCACTTCATAAACGGTACCTTTGAGTAGACTGGCTAATATACCTAGCTGTGTTGCATCTTGACGGATAAGATGACTGCTGCTACTTCAGAGTGCTGTTTCTGAGTCTTTTGCGCCAAAACAGTGCTACTGTGCTGGGAATACTGAGAGCCAAGCAGCAGGTTTGGGGCACTTACCGAGCCTTTGCTGAAAGAATAGGCTTCTAGTAGTTGTAAAAGGTTGAATAAAAATCACTCACCAATTAAAGGGGTCAGATCTGCATATTCAGTGTCAAGAATATTCTGGAATTTATTTGGTGTCTGTAGTAGAAACAACTGTTAAAGTTTTCTGCTGCTCAGGAGAGTGAAATGGTCTGTCTGAATTTGTTTGCTGTGATTAAGACAAGGGGAAATTCAAGCCAGAGATTTGTAATTGCCGGCATGGGATGCTGAGTTGCCTTATCCTGGGCATAGGTCTGGATCTGTAATGTCTCTAGTTCTGGGGGAGGGGGATGTGTGTCTGTCTTCTTATCGTCTCCACCCCCCGGGCATCCTAGGCATGCGTTATCAAGCTCTGATAATAGCTGCAACCAGGGAGGAATGCAGAGGGCTTTTATCTCTAATTATCAGCATCATTTGCATTAGGAAAATGTTTGAGGAATGGTCTTTGTGAAGAAAGAGGCTGATTTCTTGAATTAAGGCTAAATATTAAGAGTTACATACCTGCTGCCTCTCTTTCTGTATGTGACATAGGCTGCCTACTGTCCCTGAAAGACTTCAGCTGAAGCTTTTATGGGCCAAGCTGTCTATAATTTATGGAGATTCAATTGTTGGAAAAAGCATGAGGCTGACACAGATTTTCCTAGTGGATCCGCTTCCAGTGCGTGATCTTTGCTTCCATTTCTTGTATGTATGAAGAAAAAGTAGAAATGCACCCAGGTGAACTCTATTGTTCTGCTCACTCTTTCTGAAGTGGATGAGCCCAGGAAAGGAGGGACGGATGCTGTCCTGTCACGGAGAGGAGCAGAAACAGTCCTTTGGACTGCAGATTGATGTATGTGCCAGAGCAAATCTGTGCAAGGGTCTCTTATCTAGACAAAGGCTACTCTGGCCTGCCTGCTTGGGTTCATTTCCCAGCCGGGTGGTGATTGTGGTGAAGAATGCCTACCATCCTTTAGTGACCCTTCTTGTTTAACAAAGGCACTAAGCTTACTTGTTTGAAAGCTGTTGTTTGGCCTGTTTCCTTCCTCTTTTATTCCCATTTCACACCAACTCTGAGGGCAGTGCTATAACCCAATCACAAAGCTGTTGTGAAGAAACTAAATGTTTCAACCAGAATAATTTTAGATTTACACCAAAACCCCACCACCTTCCTTTCCACTACTGCAAACACAACCTTGGTGTCTTGAGAACCTTCCTAGAAAATATCCTGGGTGCTCTGAAGCTAAATATGACATGAGAATAGGAAATTCGTATCTTGGTAATGTTTGTTTGCCCTGAGTTTAGTTGTGTGACCCATTCACAAGTTCTTTCCTCCTCTATTATGAGGATAAATGGGCTTGGGAAGAGGAATTGTGAGTTCCTGCAGTGATGTCTTAATTGAAGAGGTATCGCTGAACTTGCATGAGATAATCTCCTGTTTGCAACTCGTTTACAGGATCTTCCTCCTTTAAGGGAGGCTTAAGCTAATATGGTTTACTTCATAAGTGGGGCAGACTGATATGTGTGGACAGTTATGGCAAATCAGCTGATAGGTGGTAGTTTGCTAAGCAGCTTGAGTTGAATTGTGTCTGCAAGCTTGAAATTTGCTTACTTTAAAAATAAGTCTTTTGTCCCAGTGAGTTATTAAGCCTTCCTTCCCAGTATTCCATATCAGTGTGACACACATGCTTCTAATGGGAAGATAAATCAAGATAGATGATGTTCATAGATATCTCAGTGTAGAGAAGAGGGCATGGATAATGAACCTAGAGGAACCACCACCATGGGCAAATAGTCAATGCCAGCTCTTTGTGTCTTGCTTCTGAAAAATGTAACAAAACAATCTGTATTTCATGTCTAGAGAAGGCATGCGTCTCCTGACATAGCAACGGTAGGTCTTGCAGGAGCCGCTGGAGAGCTGCTTGGCTGGGTGGATTTCTGGTTGCCCATAGCTAGATCCAAACTCTCCAACAGTTCTCTAACAGATTTGCATTGTGTCATAACTGAAACACGTATTGAGAAGGGATGGTGTTCCTCTGTTTGTCATATGGATGCTATACAGAGAATTGGTGCCTGCATGGAAAACAAGGGTAACTGTTTACAGGTGAATTTTCTTTTAGTGGTTGTTGAGGAACATGACTACCGCAGCTACCCTTTGGGAGGCGTGCAGCTTCCCTCTCTGTGGAGAGTGCTGACGTGACTAACCAAGGGGACTGTAGCAGTAAGCTGTGCATTATATAGCTTGCCTTTTAGCTTTAACTCTACCCTTTCCTGCTTTCTGTGCAGTGCTGGAATTGCCGTTGGCTTCTACGGGAATGGAGAGACCAGTGACGGCATTCACCGGCTGACGTACTCGCTACGCCATGCAAACCGCACCGTGGCAGGTGTCCAAGACCGGGTAAGCACTAGGGGAGACTTGCTAGCAAATGGGGACTGTGGGAATGAGCAAACTTGCCCAGCATCTCTTCCCTTGAATCTGGCTGTGCCTGTATCTCTCCCTCTTTTTTCATTAGTCTCTGGGCTTAGAGATGTGCTAAAATTTCCATTAATGGAGTGGTGATTTCTTCAGCTCTTCTAAAAATACCAAAGCAAACACAGCTTGTTAAATTAAGTCTTCTCTTTGCTTAGTTTAAAAACAGCTTCTGATCAGCTCTCTTCCACACACAGAAGGGGAGGCAGACCAAAGCAGACAAGTCTCTTAGTAAAATGTATCAGTTTAGTACAATCAGTTGTTCCTGTGCTACCTCTAATTTCATGGTATTGCACTGCAACCCTGATGGCTGCAAAATGTGTATATGTGTTAAACGCTCAGCTGAGATGCCTCATTGGACTACTTGCAAACAATTTACTTCATAGATGCTTATAAGTTGTTTTTGAAGGGTAAGCAGTCTGAGCCTCTTAAGACAGAGGACTGGTAATCTGGAAGCTGTGTGTAACTTGCTAGTAAGGATGAATCATCTTTTACTTCCTTGACTTCCCGTCCTTTAATGATTTTTATTTTTTTCTTTGCCATACCGTAGGTACTAGATACCGCAGTGGCCCTGAACCAAACAGTGGAACCAAACTTGCTCATCCTGGAGGAGATGTTCACGAAGCAGACAGACTACGTGCATGTTATCCAGAAACTGCAAGGTCTTTTGGATGATCTGGTCAGGCAAGCAACTGAGATCCCCTTTTGGAAGAATGAAGAGGTGTCTCTGGAGGAGCTGGCAATTGAGATTGACCTCTATGACTGGTACAGGTGTGTAGCATGCTGTAGCGTAGTGGTTGTAGCATCTGTTTTGGCTTGTTTTGCAGCAATGATGTGTGTTTTCTGGGTGGCTGAGCCAAAGGCTATATATATTGCTGCAGGTGCTATTGGCCCACCCAGCTGATTAATTTCTTACAGCAAAATTGCATTTGATTTAAATCAAAATGCATGACAACAACTTTTTTCTTAACTGTGTTTATTACCATCCGAAGGAAAACATTCTCAATGTACAAAATCTGCAGCTTGTGTTCTAACACTGGGGAAGAAAACAGCCACAGAGATAGCTACCGTTGTGTCCTAACAAGCGCATTGTAGTTGTGTGACACATTAAATAAATAGAGTAGAAAACTGCACTAGTTCTATACGTTAACACCACACCCTAACATTCCTTTTTATTAAACATATTTAATAAAAATTTCCACAAAAGAAAACCTCTATTCACTGAAGCATTTTCCAACAAATGTCTAGGAATTTCAAGAAGCTGCAGTGCCTCCTCTTCACCCGGTGATGTCCAGTTTCATATAACTTTACACTAGAACAAGATTAGCCGTTTTAATTTCTCAACAACTGTGTATGCTGGGCATGTTGTGTAAATGCTTTTACCTGCCTCAACTCCGGACCCAGCAAATGTCCAGAGCCCTCTGGAGTTTTATCATTAGTTGTGGCTTTTACTTAAAGAAAAGAAGGGTTATGTTTTTATCTGTGACTTTTACACACCAGCTTTCCCTTGCAGACTATGTTTTTGTTTACTGCAGGTGGCTGGCATACCTGGGCCTGCTCCTCTTCCATGTCCTGATCTGTTTGCTGGTGCTTTTTGGGCTCATTAGAAACTCCAGGGCCATTCTTATGGGGTAAGTCCTGACCCAGGCACAGTGCATAAGGAAGGCCAGCTGAATGCAAGTGCCTGTTTAAAATGCTAGTTGAAACCTCTAGACTGTTATCAGTTGCCATCAAGGACTCCTGAGACTGAACGTCTTAAATTTGCCTTTTAATGTAGAGAGACTTTGTAGAGTGAAGCTGCGTGAGTGGGGTTAGGGCTACACGTGACAGATGTTTACAGGAAGGCTCTTCAGCTATAAAACACGACGGTACTGGTGTCCATTGCTTTCACATCAAAGAGGAGGAAGTCATCTGGGCGGTCTGCCTTCTGCTGGGTGACGCTGGTAGCCTCTGTTTGCTCAGAGGTAGTGATGTGAATATCCTTTCTTAAATGTACGGACTTGAAAAATCTCCCTTTAATTCTCTACAGTTGTGAAGGCATTTGTTAATGGATGATAAGCATTGCATGTGTCTACACAACCTGGTAGCATGCCTTTTGTGTCACGATCTGCTCTTTGTTTACCTTTGGCTGTCACACCTGAAGAGATATTAAACTGAGAACAAGCAATGGTTTGTACAGTTATGAGGAAGAGTCTTGTTGCCATGGTACCGCAATATTAATGTGTGTCTATTTCTAAAGAGCACTGCAAATGCTGCCATGCTCGTGCACCATTACAAGAAACAATATTCCTCTCCCTATCTTGTAGCTTGGTTTAGCTTGGCATATTTGGCAAAGATGCGGGTATCATAAACACAGTGACAGCTTGACAACTGACATGGCCAAGAGTTTATCCTGGTACGTGGTGATGCCATTAATAATTGGAAGGCGTATTTAGATTTATTATTTGCCAGATGACTTCATACCTGGCAGGTTACACAGACACAAAAGTCCAAGTGTATGCACAGATGGTAAACCCAGGGTTTAAATTAGAATCTCATTCCCTGTTAGCCAGAAGTTCATACTAAGGCATTCCCCAAAGGGAGCACATAGTATAAAGGAGCAAGTGTATCGCAGCCAAGCAAGATGGTGAAATGCCAGTTTTAGATCTTTTAGCCAAGCAATCAGATACTGACCAGTCATCTTCATTTAAAGTAAAACAAAAATGTGTCTTATTGAATTGATTACCATGCTCAGCTGGAGGACAACACTGCTTGCTGCCTTCTGTCGTAAAACCACAGAACCTTTCTGATCCACAGCTGATGATTTTTGCATCCATTTGGAAATAGCATAATAAAGTCTTTAGCCATCTTATTCCAGAGTGCTGCACAGAGATCAGTCTGGTGAAGCTCCATGACTTCTGCAAGATGAGCCACAGATCCATTCACAGAATGGGGATTATTCAGCATTAAAATAAGCTGGTAAACTGAGGGATCTTATTTTTTAAAATATAGGCCCATAGATTTATTTTTTAAAAGCTCTAGTCTTCAATGAGACAAAAGTAGCAGAAATGTCCCTTCCTCAGAGATGCTTGCACTAGGTTTGAGTAAAGACTGTCTTGGTTAGGAATAGATCTTTGTTTACTTCAGGGGGTGGGTGGGAGGGACCCTACTTGTGTTGCAAAGCCTGAAGGAAAAAGCATCCCTGAGAGGGCAAGCCAGTGCCCCTTTACTTTGGAGACTGGGATACATAAAATGACACTGCTTATTAGCCTGCATCCCCATACCTGAGGGAGTTGAGGAGCACTTGCCTAAGTATCTCTAGCACTCATGCTGACAGGAAAGGTGAAGAGCTAACGTGCTGGTTGGAGAAGCGCAAAAACCTTTTCCACTGGTGTGTGCTTAGCTGAACGTCGCTGAGACCACTGCTCTGTCATAGCTCTGCCTTGCTGCCTGATAGCAGATGCTTCCCACTATTTCGGTAATGAGGTCCGGCTGTCAGAACAAAACTGAATTTGTGCAGAGGTGGACTTGCATGGCAGTGTAGGCACCTAAACTGTTGCTCTGAACTGTTTGCTTGCAGGTGACTGTCTCTCTCCTGGGGCTGTGAGGGACATTTAGGTGCTGTCCAGATGCACGCAGCTTGGAACCAAAGTCAGGTGTCCTAACAGGGGCTGAGTGTGCCCTCCCACTCTCTGTAGCTGTGCAGTGCTTACACCTGATAACCTTGTTTATCCTAAAAACAGTAGGGATTTGTCCAATTTCAGATCGGTATGTTTTTGTGGGATATTTTGATATGGCATATTTTTCCTTGAGTACCTTTTTGAAAGTAAAGTCGAGAATGGGAACAGGGGAAGTGATGGGACTGTAGTCATTCATCTGCCAATCTGCATTTCCTACAGCCACCCTGGTGTCTCTGTGCCTTTGGCATCCCTGCTAGAAGCAGGGCAAGAATTTGCTTCCACCCTCTTCTTCCTTCCCCTGCAGCCCCAGGGCTAGGTAACATGAGAATCAACAACTGGACATAGACTTCTCTGGTTGCTGCTGTCCACGATGTGTAAAATGGGATGGTTTATCTGAAGCTACACTGGTTGATAATTTCTTGGGTGCAATAATTGCTTTGAACTCCAAATAATACATCTTGTGAAAGGATCTGCTTGAAATCAGAGGTGCTACATCTGCCATCTGTCTGTCTCCCCACAGGGTGTGCTTGCTTGGGGTGTTTGCCCTGATTGTCAGCTGGGGCTCCTTGGGTCTGGAGCTGGCTATCGCTGTGGTAAGTGGCTCTGATCCAAGTCCCATTCACCCCTTGCTGCACATTTATCAGACATGATATCAATGTTACACTGTGCCTGTTCTGCAGTGCATCTTGTTTGAAGTAGCTGTCCTAGCAATTTGCATCTATGGCAAGTACAGAGCTGCTCCTTCCTCCGTGGTGCAGTGCGCTAGCTACTACTGCTGCGGCTGTGTAAAGCAGTGCTAGTGGGGATGATAATGAGAACCTTCAGCATCTGAAACACCCTATAGTAGAGGGTTCCCTAATGTTAACCTGGCTCAACAGCTCTTTTAGACCGGCGTTCTTTGATGTTCCTTTTCCCTTTTGTCTTGCATCTATATCCAGGGCTCCAGTGACTTCTGTATTAACCCTGATGCTTATGTCTCCAAAGTGGTTGAAGAGAACACAGTGCTTAGCGCTGGTAAGTGCTGGGACTGGCTTTGGCACAGGGTACTGCAGCTCCAGCTGTCGCATAGGAGCATGGCAATGGCTGAGAATTTAAGGTGTCGCTTGGAGCAGAGGAGCCTGCGTACAGTGGGAAAAGCAGGCATGTGTGGAGCTGTGGAAAACCAATGTTCTTCCCAAAGTAGCATTTATACTCTGTTCAAAAGCATACATGTACACTTTTCTTTGTCAGAAGAGCCCTCAGAACCTTTCTTCTGTCTTGGCCCTTAGGTGGAAACACCTGATAAGATGGAGAAGTCGTCTCTGGATTATTTTGCTTTAAATGTAGCACTCTTGAATCTTGTTCTCCTCTCTAAGTGACAGAACTGTGGCAATAGCAGTGTGCAGTTTGAGTTCTTACTTTTAAAACTTGCTCTTGGGTCTGTATTCCTGAATCTAGAATACTTACTTTTATATCTGTTATCAACAAATATATATCACTTTTTCTCTTAATGGTGGCTATAAGTAGGAGTCCCTTTAAAGCCAATTTTAAAGGGTAAATGAATGGAAACAGCCACAAAGAGAAGTATGAATTTCCCTTTCCATTATAAATATAATATTTTGACTGCTTTGTTTATCTTGTTCCATTTAAAGCAATATGCTTGCATCGCAGTGGCATTCAGCTGAAGCACTGATGGATTTGGGGTTTGTCGCTCCTAATTTAGACTGAAATGGTTGGTGAGATGGGGGGTACCTCCAATTTGGACCTCGAAGGGGCAAAAGTGGCTTTGAGAACTGTGGCTTAACAAAAAAGTGGTTGGGTGCCTACCAGCAGAGATACCGTAAGTGCTAAAAAGGAAAAGTATTTTTCAGGACTGAGTTAGTTAACTTTGTTATCAAAGTTAACTTTTCTCTCACCTTCTCTCCCCCGATAGTTCCTCTGTATAGTTCTGTGTATG
Source organism: Aramus guarauna (assembly GCA_013400195.1). Lineage (NCBI taxonomy): Eukaryota > Metazoa > Chordata > Aves > Gruiformes > Aramidae > Aramus > Aramus guarauna. Next base: position 962,777 of record VXBL01008623.1, read on the forward strand.
ATAAAACACAAAGAAGCGATGAAACTAAGCTGCAAAAGGAGCCACTTGTGGCTTTCCTGGTTCTTATTTACTGCCAGGAGAATTCAGAGAATATTCAGAGAATCTTTGCCTTGTGTACAGAAGGTCTAGTGTATGGCCGTGCGCTCAGCCAAATGCTGCCTCTTACTGTGCAACTGATTGGAAATAGGTATGTAGCTATGGCTGAGAATAGATTGGAAGCAATAAGAAATGTTTATGTCTGGAGGCAGAATGTAGTATAAAAGAGTATGTACAGGTTGATACTACCATCCTGCAGCTTATTTTTGGAATGCCTGTTTTTATTCATTTCCTCAGAAGAAGAGGATAGAGCCAGGCAGCTGTCTTTGTAACAAAGAAGTGCAATAGGGGAAGAGAACGAGTGTTTAGCACCGTGCAAGATGAAAATCCTCTCTTGGCTGTGAAGGTGGTGAAGTTGTGGTTTCAGGCTAGCATCCTAGTTGTTCAAGGAGGCAAACGGGTCAGTGAGGCCAAGGGGAAATGTCTGATGCTAATTCCAGCTGTGAGCTGTAATAATCTGGTAACCCAAATCAGCTCTGGAGCATGCTTGGTAACAATTAGACTGACCCTGCGAAACTGAAGAAATTCCTCTTTGTGCTACTTCTCCATTTCAGTTGTCCTTGTCCGCTTGGCTCCTGCATTTTTTTTGTTAATCAGTGTCATTCATTTAGAGGCTAACGGTGAGTGCAGGACTGACATTCCTGTCCCTCCTCCTGCTTCCCCCAGCAGGGACAGTCAGCTCCCCCGGGTGAAATCAGGCTCGGTTCTGGCAGCACTGCCAGCTATAACAGTTGTGAAGGCTCCATAAATAACAGTGAATGGGTCCAAGCGAAACGCTGAAGAGGAGGAAGAGCAGGTGTTGTCACAGGCTTGAGTTGGAAGGGTGGCCCCTTCCGTGGGTTGCTGGTGTGTCAGATCCCTGCTGTCAGGCAGCCGGTGAGTGTTCATGAGCGCCTTTTCCTTTTTTTCAGAAGGAAATCAGTCTTAACTTCTGAGCCTGCCATCACACTAGGCAGCTGGTTGGGAGATGATTGAATGTTCTGCCTTCCCATGTGGGTTTTCACTGCTGGTTATGATCAGGAAGCTACAGAAATAGCTCTTGGTCCCCAGTGTCGGGACTGTCCTGTGTACTTGAGCAGGAAGGAAAATCACGACTATGAGGACTGCAGTGTGGAACTGTTCCATGACACTTTAATCCCAAGAAAGATCTTTAAAAATCTGAAATAAGTGTTGGTATCCCTTAATATGCTTAGCTGTAACTTGGAGCAGCTGCTTTGTGGTCAGTTGAGCCACATATACAATGAGAGCGATGAGCTCGAGGAGACAGGGCAGGCGGCTGGGAGCCAACATCAATGCTGTCCTCTTGGAGGAAGCCACTGTGTTTGAAGGCTCCCAGTTCTAGTGCATGGACTCTTCACGCTCTCTAGTTTGCTGCCTCTGCTCTGTGGGTGATGCTCTCCGTCGTTAACGGCAGTATAGACAGATGAGGCAGAAACACTAAAACTGCTCCAGCTAGTTTCACCAGACTGTATCTGACCATGATTTTTTCAGTTCAGAAGAGAGATGACTAAGAGAGGGTGTGAGTGGATGGAGGGGCTCAGGTAGTGCGTAGTAGAAGAATCCTTTGGGAGTTACCATATGTGTAGGAATTGCATTTACCCTGGGGATCACTTAAGCTGAAGTTGGGCTGAGAGGGCACTCGTGTTTTCAGTCCTTCCTAGCTGTTGGCTTTTGGTCAGTGCTGGGTTATGGCATATTGAGCTAGGTGCTGCTGCCTGTTTTTAAGGATAGAAGAAGCAAAAAGTAATCTGAAGAAGCTTTGTAGTGCTGGATCAATTTTTCCCTTTAATCACTGCTGTTGTTTTTTTCCAAATATAATGTGTTATAATATTCGCAGCCCTGTGCTCTGGCATTCAGACTAGGACTGAGTCATCTAGGTTTGCATATTTGCAATACTTTTTTGGTGATGGTGATTATAGGAGTTTTCACAGAAAAATAACTGTGGTGGATACTGGGCAACTAGTATGTTAATATTCCTGTTTGTGTATTAATTGCTGTTTGCAAATCTAAATAGAATTAATGGAGCTGAGAATAATCTGATTAAGTGGATTATTATTGTTGTCATGTTTTTAGCTGAAGAGATATCTTTTTTTTTTTTTTTTGGTAGATAAAATGCACTGCCTTAAAAAAAAAAAAAGGAGGGGGAAAGGGGGGCAGAGAGCCTTAATGCAGGCTTGCTGGAGAAGGAGAGACTTAAATCATCTTGCAGAAGAGGCTGATATATATGCCTAACTTGCCCAGTATTCATTAATTGAGATAAAGCCAATGGAGTTGAACAGTGGCTGTATAATCGGCTCCTGCTGCTAGTAAAAAGACTTGGTGCAGCCAAGATGTTTATTTTCAAAGCAGGAGGCCATCTTCTATGCTCATTCTTTTTCATTGATATTATGTTATTATCGGATGACTTATTGCACAAAATTAAATAAAAAGGCGCAATCTGTCTAAACAACAGGAAGAGCTTTCTCCAGATGCTCTTACTGGAAATCTGCGTGGCAGAGACACTTCCTCCATCTGAAGGAACTGCAAACCTCCGGGGATAGATAACGGAGCCTTTTACCTTCAGTCCAGCCAAGTTGGTCAGGCTGGATGCTGAGACTTAGCTGCTCAGATACGTGCAGCAAGCGTTCTTCTGTCACACACCTCCAAACTGACCTCTCGCTGATTCACTTCATCTTAGAAGCCCAGAGCTGGATGAACTGGAGGATGAACACCACCACCACCTCCCTTTCCTCTCTAGAAGTAAGGTCAGGACAAAACCTCATGTAGGGCATGTGGTGTTTGCACAGTTATTACTTGAGCTAAGCAGGCACTGTAGAAAAGCGTTTGCCAGAAGAAGTGCTGTCAAGAATCCTGCTGAGCTGATGCTGGTGTTGAGAAGCTATGTTTTCCTGTGTGGTTTTGCTGGACTCCTGATTAGCAGAAAACCTTAAGCGGAGAGCATGTGGGATGGCTACAGGCTCTTTGCTGAAGGCTCACGATGACTGATTTCACCAGCACAAGTAGCGTATATGAGAGAATATAAATGTTATGCAGATACCTCCCTTTGCTGTCAGACCATTGCCTTAGGGAAACAAAACTCTTGGTGAAGAACTTCTTACCTGGGCATGAAAATCTGGCCAGAAGAGTCAGTCTTCCTTTGATATCACAGGTGGCATACTTCATATTTCTCTGATGATTGAACCCACAGAGACAGTCTCATCTGGGTTTATATGTAAAATGCAAGCTGCGTAGAGAATGCTCAAGTAGAGATGAAGAAGGGCTGGGAAAAGCTGTTCTAGGTGTGGTTTTTGGTTGTGGGTTTGTTTCTTGGTATTTTTTTTATTTTTAACTTTTTTTTTTTTTTTGATTGCGCTTTTCCCTACAGACCTCCTTACTGCCTTTTGGTGGGTGCATAATGCCGTTTTTGCTGGGCTTTGCGGTGAATAGTAAGTCTCCATGGTTGCAGAAGCAATAAGTAGATCTAGCAGCTGAAGCTGTCTTTAGGAGGCAGTTCTACTTTCCTTTCTAGGAAAAACAGACTTTGCAAAAATAAAGCATTTTGGGTAGTTCCCTTCCTTGCCTTCTGCTCCCACTCTGTCTGCGCACCAAGAGCGCGGGTCAGGAGGATTGCTGCTGGCAACAGCAGGCATAGGCAGCTGCAAATGTGACCCTGCCTAACCCTTCTCCTATAAACTAGATTGCCTAAAGGCTGGCTTCAAAATCAGATCCAACCTTCAGGAATTTTTCTTAAGAAGAAAATGCATCAGAAAGATAATTATAGAAAGAAATTGCCGGGAGCTGTTAGCAGAGTGCAAATGATGGGTTAGTATAGCTGGTTCCTGCACAGAGATGTAAGATTTGGTGTTGTACAAGATAGCCTCTACCAGATTTAAAACTGGTGAAGGTGCCTTCTGCTCCTTCCTCTTTCCCGTCCTAGTGGTATGGAGGCTGGGGTCACGCTGCTTTTAATTTCCAGGCTTTGCCACCCAGGATCACTTTAAGGCAGCCTTACTGCCTATTGCAGCTTTCGTTTTAAAGCACCACAGCTATTAGCATGCTGGGTTCAGTGCAGGGGAAAGCTGCTCCTGCTGGCTTTGCCATTTTGACAAGCACGTTTTATGTACCGAGTGTCACACTTGTCAGCTGCAAAGCCAGCACTACCACAGTGCAGCCTTGTTGATCCTGCCTTCCAGGGTGAAGCAAGGGAAGCGCTTATTTCACTGTGCTGCTTTTCGCTTCACTTGTAACCAGCAATCTTTATCCTGGGCTTACAAGCTGCAAACGATGATGATATCAGGAACTCTCATCTGTAATCTGTCCACCAGGGATGATCCAGAAGGCCCTGAAGAAACATTTCTGGAGCTGTGTATTAGCAGTATGTCATGTAATTTAATGCACCTACAAAGACAATGTAAACTTGATACCACTGTGGGAGTCTAAGAGAAACTTTTAGTGGTTTGTTGTTTTAAATTAAGTAGTTGACAAGATCACAGCTCCTTTAGGTTGCCATGTGTGATGCTGTGGATTACTGTTGCTATGCTGCTGTCTCAGCACAGGTGTGTTTTAATCCATTTTTCCCTAGCAATTGAATGTGATTTATGAGCCTGGGAGGAGCAGTCCTTTCCTTGGCTCAGTAGTTGTGGACAGTCGTTTGTGTGGTCTGCCCAAAGTGAGGTGCACAAAGCAGCTCTTGCTGCCATCCTATCTGCCCAGATTTTGCTAATTGCTGTTTAGAGGCTTGGCTGGGGATGTGTAAGTCATCCCAGAGAAAGAGTCGGTGGGGGGGAGATGGAGCAGCTGGCAGAAGCTGCCCCAAAGTAGGCTAATGAATTATAAATAACAGCTGTCAGGTTGCATTGCCGTTGTGCGGGGAGCTGACAGTCTGGGTTGTACCACTTGGTCTCCAGTGTGTTGGCTTGCCGAAAGGTGCATTCAATATTTATGGGAAGCGTGGCAGAGTCAGGATACAGTTAGGTCTGCTTCCTTCACAGCTCCGCTCGCTTGTGGTTGTGCCTTTGACTGATTTCTGAGTTGGGACTGATTAGAATACCTTTGCAGCCTGGAATATGTGTTACTGAAAGTCACAGGCAGAAGATGAAAAAGAATGGAGAAAACTATGCTAGTGAGGAGGGGGAAATGCAGAGTCTGTGTGTTTTGGGGCTTTTGTCATCTTCACCAAGCAAATGCTACCCTTGCTTTTGCTGAGCTGACACTCTCCACTCATCTGAAGAGGAACTGTAAATGTTTGAGAAATAATCTGAAGGTATTTGGATGATCAAGTCTTTCAGAGCTCCCTCCCTCCATAGTATTATTGAGAATGGCAGGGGAAAGCCTGATCCTTGTAACTTGTGCATGCCGGCAGTTGGTGTAGTATTACACCAAGTATTATTATTGTTATTGCTCCTGAAGGCACTAGGCTGGTTTCATACGCATCTGAATGAGGAGAAATAAAACTGTGTCTTCAAGCCTGGAAATAAGTGATGCTGCTAGCTGAGCACTGTAACAGTCTCGTCTGGAAGTTTATGAGTACATCTTCACCGTACCGCGACTCCTGGTAGGGCTACTCAAAATTAAGACTAACTTTTGGGATGTTACCAGCAAATGATCTGAGGTTCCTTGAACAGATAGCGTGTTGCTGTTATCCTAATATATGGTAAGAGCTTTCTTTCCTGATCAAGTCTGCGGTATTGACTAAACACCGAAAATACCTTTTTTGCATAAGTCAAAAGAAGGATGCAAAACAAATGACATGCACTCTTTCTAGTTGAAGCATAATTAAAGCCTTCTAATTAAGATCTAATTGCATGCAAGTGACATCCATCAGAAAACAGACTATTTACTTATGTCAGAAAGACAAGAACTTCTTGTCTTCCATTTCCTCACTTGCTTTCAAAGTGATATCATTTTTAGGAAATGATATTACTGAAAGTTATGATTCCCTCAAATTAGGAGGACTTTATGTTCTTCTACAGAACATTGCCTAAAACCCAGTCTCTCCTTGAACGTGACAGAAGAATCCCCAGTTGTGAAGATGTCCTTTTTTTTTTTTTTTTTTTAAATTAAATGCTTGAACTTCTACACTTAGGAAGCAGTATATTCAGCATTGCGTAGTAGCACAGTGATGTGTGCAAGCACCTCCTTGGGCCCAACAGTGTGCTTCCACGGGTATTTTTGGTAGCAGCCTGTATTTATATCACTGCTACTTACCTCTCCTGTGCTAATATTTTGTGGCTGTGTAGTGACCTAGCTGGTGAGCTGAACTGGCTGAAAGTTGGGCTGTCTCTTTGCTGTGTGCCGTAGGCAGCAGTCTGGGGTTGCTTTCAGTGACGGTAGAATGGTATTCTGACACTTGGAAGTTGTGGAAATTAAAAATCCAGTTGGATTTATCCTAGACTGAGGTCTTGTCTTATGTTTATACTGTGGATAGTGTTGACTTCTGAATAAAACTTTTTGGATGTCTCATCTAACCATTTAAGTGAGGCAGACCCACTGTCTTTCACTGTTTTTTGGGGTTTTTTTTGTTTGTTTGTGTTTTTTGTTTTGTTTTTTTTTAAAAAGAAGGAAAGCAAATCTTTCTTTTCTCCCCAAAGGCAGTTTACATCCCTTTCTCCAGTGCCATCCGTGCACTGTAATCCTATATGGAGAGAGGGAAGTGATTCCATTTATATTGCATTTTCATTTTGTGTATTGCTTTCAGAACTTAACACCTCCCTTGTGGCAGTTGTAAAATACTACAAAGCTGGAACAACGTATCTAGCATGACTTTCTTTTCTTTTATCTTTGCAGATACTCTCCGCTATTACATTACCTGTAGTGCTGGATACCCCAACCCTTTCCAGCAGGTGAGTGAAAGCATCCTAGCTCCCTTCACCCCTTCTCAGCATCTTGCAGGGCATCGGTTAAAGGCTTTTGATGCCAGCATGCAGCAAGTTGCAAGGTGTTAGCTTTAGGGAGCACTCCACCTGTGGGTAAAGCTTTGGTAGCTACTTTCCAGCTGTGCAAGAGGTGGCACTGTGATTCAGTGAGTAATTTTCTTCCAGCTTATCAGTACCTGCATAGCTTCAGGTCCAGAATGCCCTCTTAGAAGGGCCTGTGTGTGATGTGGTGAGGACCATGGCTTTATTCATGGTACTTCTGTTTACATGGCACTCTTCTAAGAGCAGCAATGTGGAGACAGAGCACCCACAATTAATGCCAGGGTGGGAAACTACATACTTCCTGCTTTGAATCTCCTCCTGCAGGTTCTTTTGGGTTGAACAGTGGCAACACTCCACTCCCAAAATGCAGCCACTTCTGTGGGTGAGGGAGTGATTCTCACATACGCCTCTTACAACCCCTTCAACATCCAAAGGATTTATCCCAAAGTATAAATGTGAGTCATTATTTTTTTGTGTGGGGGCTGAGGAACAGCACCTGGGCCCATCCCAAACTTTGTCTTATGTATCAGAGGCCAGAATGAACCCACACCACCCACCGTTTGGCAGACACCAGCTGCTTCACCATTTATACTTAGGATTTTCTAAGTCTCGTCTTCCTCTGTTTTAAAGGGTGGAGTAAGAACACTTCAAGCTGTGGTATGATGCACTGTTGCCATCTGTTGCATTTCTGATTGCTCGGTATACTCTGACATACTATTGCATGTGAAATACCCATGGATGCTTTAATGGGATCCAAAGACTGTGCCTCAGTACAAACAACTTCTAGTGTTAATGTTAAGTCTTTCTCAGCCATCTGATTTGATAGAAAAATCCAGCTGTGCTCTGTGGTGAGAACATGAGTGCGTTGTATCTTTTTCTTCTGTATCCTGGAGCTGGCCCCAGCTGGGCGTATGGTTTTTGTGTGTGTATGTTGGTTTCTTGGTTGGTTGTTGTTTTTTGGGTTTTTTTGTTTGTTTGTTTGGTTGGTTCTTCCCTTTCCCTCTTCTGTCTGTATTTCTTCCAGGTTGTTAAAAGTCAAGCTTAACCCTATTGCAGCTGCACCCATGTCAGTTGAGACATCCTTAACTTGTACCATTCACACAGATCATGCTTCAGTATTTGGGAAGCAGGGTTTAAGTCTTTTCCCATGAGTTCTGTTGGTTTGTGTAGCCTGAATTGCTGAAACATTGCATGTTTTGTGTTGAGCAGAAGCTGTCAGGAAGTCACAAGGCTCTGGTGGAAATGCAAGATGATGTTATGGAACTCATGAGGTCAGCAAGCAGAGACTACCCGACCTCCAAGGTAACTGTACTCAGGTTTGCTCTCCCTGTGCTTTCTGGCTTCCCTTACCCTTGTGCAAAGCCCAAGATCAGCTCCTGCTAAGCCATTTCCTTGCTGTAATTGCTAGCTTGTTGCTTACAGGAGTATCTTACTCGGATCCAGGAGGTTTTAAATGCAACAGAGATCAACTTGCAGCAACTGACAGCTTTAGTAGACTGTCGGAGTCTGCATTTGGTGAGTACTTGGTAACTGGGCTTAAGACCAAAGTGGGTGTAGAGCCTGTAGTGTACTGATTATTTTGGAGTTTCAGATCTCTGTGGTGCCAAAACAGTTTACAACAGCTTTTACTGATTGACTCCAGCAGAAAGGAGAATGGGAATTTGGATCAAGTTAGCTTTGTGTTTAAAGATCAGGATAGGTAACTAGATAACACGCCTTTATACCTACACAAGCTGCAGCCCTAAGGTTTCAGGGACCTTAATTTTTTTTTCTATATCTCATAGCTTGTTGCCTTTCCCATGGAATGCCTTATAGGTGCAGTATCGCATGGCCTAGCTGTTGCCCTAGCTGCATGTCCAAAAGTAGAGAAACAGATAGTCCATGCATGTTTTTGGGCAGTGGGACAATAGTGAAGGAGCTGAGAGGCTTAATGAAAAATGTGACATCTTAAGTTGGGTTGATAAGTTTGCCTTGACTTTTTTCTTTTTTTTTTTTTTTCTTTTAAACTCTTATTGTGTGGGGTTGAAAATATTCCCATGTCTATATCAGAGTTGGGTTTTATGAGGGGAAATAAGGGTTAAGACCAGTTATGCAAAACAGTTGAGGTCCCCAAAATTAAAATAGAAGTATTCACTGGAAAAGGGACTACAATCTCGTAAGTTGTTTCAGAGAACGTAGTCTGGGGGAAGGGCTTTTGAATTAGAGCTCAATGTTAACTCTCCTAGTGATCAGGAAACTCTGCTCATTTTTCTCTCCAGGATTACGTCCAGGCTTTGACGGGCTTTTGCTATGATGGAGTGGAAGGCCTCATCTACCTGGTTCTCTTCTCCTTTGTCACAGCCCTCATGTTCAGTTCCATTGTGTGCAGCGTCCCACACACTTGGCAGCAAAAGAGGTATAGAGAGGGTTGAGATCCTGTAGCGTTGTAGAGCTCTTTCCTAATGAAGACTGGCTATTGGATTTGTGCCCATGAGCATATGGAGCTCTTTCCCATATGATCCCAGGAGTGTGAGGGATGAGGCTTTATAAGCACAGGTCCAACAGAAAAAAAAGCTGTTGGCTTTTGCTCTGGCTGTGATTAATATTTACATCTGAACCTTATTGCACTGGAATACTGCGTGTGCAGAGTATTCAGTACACTGGAGGACTATGAGTCAAGTCAGAGATGAATGATTATAGCTGTAGAGAGAGGTAATGCTTGAACTGTGTGCCATCTCTGTAAAATACCTATTCTCTTGCATTGCTTTGAGGCGTTTGTTTAGTGTGGGGAAGAGAATTGGAATGAGAAGCGGTTCACACTTGCCTTTTTGGCTTTGCTTGTGCTGGGGTGACTGACTTGCATAGCTAATAGAAACTGAGAGTTGTCTTGCTGGCAATAGCAAGGGCAGATGAGATACTTGCAAACTGGTGGCAATCATCTAACAGCAGAGTTATTTGCAACTAGTATTAACGATGGTAACCAGGCTGATCAATAAGTCTTGAGCAAACCTTCACTTCGCTGACTGGCTGCTGCACCACATGCAGCTATTAAAATAGCTTTGAGTTTTCTGTTCCAGCGGAAGAGCAGTAGACCGTGCAGCAAATTCTCTTCTGTGGTCCTCAAACATGATGTTTGTGGTCTAAGCCCAGGCTCAGGGTTCAAAGTAAAATGGAACATCCTAAACAATAGCAGGAAGCCGGAGCCCGCCAGGCCTGTGGTGCCCACAGAGAAAGCCTTGGGAAATGCGTCAGAATAGCACTTAAGAAAATGGCTGGTTTCCTTACCTCTGCCACATGCAGCTGCAGAGACATGATCAAGAAGAGAATGGCAGTCTGCCTGTTTGAAGGAGAAGGATTTACACAGTGGTATCTCTTGTGCTGCCGTCCATGTGGGCTGCTGCCTGCCCTGCCAACCCCAGCAAGGCTCAAACTGCTGCTGTGAACTGAAGGATCCTCTCTTGTGTTCCCCAGAGCACCATTTCTTCCTCTGCCTCCCTCCAGGAGGTTGAGGATGTTATACTTCATTGCCTGTAAGAGACTCTGCAGGCTGCATTTCCCTGCATAAATCTTCAGTGCCACCTTGTGGTACAGGACCTGCAGGTGATGTTTGGGATGTTCTAGCGATGCCCATGCTGCTTCACCCAGCAAGAAAGCACTTCCTGTAGAACCTTTTACTTTAGCTTTATCAAGCGTTGCTAAAATATATTTCAAACCTTGGTGCTTCATCCCGTAATTAGGGAGATAAAATAGCAGTGTGTATTACATAGGAGGGACAAGAGAATACTATGGGAAAGGGGAGAAGGAACCAGCTAGCAAACAGCTCTGTTCTGCATTCAAATTGATTTGAAATCCTGGCATTTTTGAGAGAAGAAAGCCTTTAGACGCAAATGTTGCAAGTTAGTCTCTGTAAAGGCTTCTGAGATTTTGCTAGAAGCTGAAGCAGACCCTTTTGTAACCAGAATGGGACTTCAGAGAAGTCTACAGAGACTTATTCTTAAAAGCTCTTTGGACATGGCTATGAGATATGGAAGGACACAGATTGCCATTTTGAAGGATGCTTTCTGTGGGGTGCATGGCACTACGCCCCTACTGCCTGCATCTCTTTTTTTTTTTTTTTTTCCTTTTTTTTTCTTTTTTCTATGTATTTTGGGACGTGTCCATCCTTTGGTTGTATGACGGGGCTTGGCAGACAGCACCATTCTGCATCTGCCCAGAGAGAAGACTTTAGGGGATCAGGCAGTGTCAAAGTCCAGATGGTATCTGTGGGAGGTCTGAGTCACTGCGGTGTAGGCTGTGTTTGACACTGCCACCCTGAGGCATCCCAAACGGGTATAAATGTGGAGGTGTGGAAGATGGTTGGGAGGTTCCTAGGATTACCATGGTTTCCTGCAAACCCCACGTGCGGGGTAATTGTAGGGTTCTAGGAGGAACTTTTTCTCCTTCTTGCAGAAGCTCAGATGATGATGGGGAAGAAGAATCAGCTGCTCAAGGGAGTAGACAAACACACGATAATCTTTACAGAGTGCACATGCCCAGCCTCTATAGCTGTGGGAGTAGTTATGGCAGTGAGACCAGCATTCCAGCAGCAGCACACACAGTCAGCAATGCTCCCGTCACAGAGTACATGTGAGTATCCCGACAAGAAGGCTCTATTGCGGCTTGTCCAGGTTGCTTCACTCCGCTTGCTGTTGTCGCCAAGTGCTGCGAGGCTGGCACTATTGACCAAGCAGTAGAAGTGATAAATATGAACAACTTTGTCCTGCAGGAGTTAGAAATCTGTCTAGAGAAAAGAAGTAGGAAAGTATTGTCCGGGCTCCTTATTACACAATGATTCTGATCCCCAGAAGACTTAAGTCTTCAGACAGAGCAGTTTCGCCAGAAGACTTTAAGCCTCCTGAGAGCCAAGGCAAAACCTGCAGGCTCTGTCCTTCCACAATATTTGCAGTCAGCTCTGACATCTGTTGCAGTCCGGAGCTACCTAGTCCAGATGGGATCTTCAGAGCTCTCTCCAGAAGTTGCCTCGCCCTGATCACACATGGACTACCTTCTGGGCCCATCTTTTTAGGGCTGGCACAGCATTTTGTTCCTGTCGTTAGACTTTGTCCTCATTTTATCTCCATTTCTGCAGCTTGACAGTTCTAACGCTGCAGGGAGGCAGATTTTCACACGGACCTATTTTTAAATCACTTGACGTGATTCAGTGTGGGCCCTTCTGAGTAAAAGTGTAAAGATAGTCCTTAATCTGAGGTAAATAATGCTAGATTTGTGGCCTTGTCTGAAAAAGGGGGATGCACCTGGCCTGTAAGAAAAGCTTTGAGGGAGACTGACCTGATACGGTAGTTCTGGGGGTGCGCGTACTCTGTCCCATCTCACCGCCAGAGACCTTCCCCAGAGAAGTGTGACACGTACCCCCTGTTACCTTGTGTGTCTTCCTTTCCTAGGAGCCAGAATGCAAATTTCCAGAACCCCCGTTGCGAGAATACCCCGCTCATTGGCCGGGAGTCCCCACCTCCCTCAGTAAGTCTCTCTTTACTGCTCCTCTCTGCTTCAGCCACTTTGGGGAATACACGGTTACCACTCCAGTATACTCTCAAGGGAGCTGATTGTGCAGCCAAACACAGGATCTGGCCCATAAATGGCAGCAATTTGAATAGACAAGCCATGTCTCACCTGACATGGGGAATAAAACCCTGCTATGCTGCTTTGGACATTGCACGTAAAAAGAATAAAACTCTATCAATTAACAATGGTAATGCTATGGGCCCAGTCCTGCCACCACTGAAGTGCATGAGTGTCTTGGTGGGTGACTTCAGCAGGATGATTCACTTGCATGCGGTGTACTTGCTATCTGTGGCATCGGTTCCTCAAGTTTAAAAAGAAGCTTGTTAAAACAGTAAATTCAGAGTTATCGCTGAACCTCTCTCCTTAATCTGCCCTGAAGGGATGGTAGGATGAAACCTGTATTATTTTTTTGTTGAGATTTTTTTAAATCTTTCTTTCACAACTGTTTTACTTTCTTTAGAATCTCTTTTTTTTGTATTTAATTTCCTGTGGAGGAGGAAGAAAAAAAAAATACACTTTCATGGAAGGTTTTGATATTTGGAGTGGCCTGGTAGCCATTTCTGTACGCTGGATAAAACATGGGCTTGCCTTCACGTATGTGTAAGAACTAGATGAATCTTGCCCTCCCTCACTGGATCCTGTAAGCCTTACTTACACCAGAACTTGGAGAACATGCCATCACAGTGCTCACTAACTTGGTGGTGTGATAACAGAGGATGAGTAGTAGCATGCTTAATAATCAACCAGTCTTCAGGTATAGGTAAAAAAATTACGCTCTGTGGTGCATGGTTCAAATTCATGGGGAGGGGAGGAAGAGGCGGTTGGAGGATGAAGGAATACGAATTGTGGGGGAAAAGGGGACATCACATTCATGTTTTCACTTCAAAATGACCAGTTCATCTTGCTGTAGAGAAGGTGGAAAAGTGGAGAGTTGATCCTTGTCTCTGTACTTGGCCAGACCTCTTTCAACCTTCACAAAGAGTTTTTCCTGATCCCTGGTGGTACTCATCGCAAGCTCTGGTAGTGTTCTCTGCTCTCAGCAAGGAGATGGTCCTCGGGGGAAGAGCTGACGTGTTGCACACCAGTGCAGTGTGGCAAATGCTTTATTGCTGGTGTTTCCTGTTGAGGGAAGGGCACTGTCCCTCTGGTACTGCCAGGGCACGTGTTCATTCAGTGTCTGTAGACCAAGGTCCTGCTTCCTCTTCCCCTACAGCTCTTCTGCTTCAGAGAAAGCACACTCCTGTCTGCAGGGGCTTTAGTTATGCAAGAAGTTCCCTGGTTTCTTCAGTAGCTGTTTGTGTTAATACCATGAGTCCTGGTGCCTTAGGCTGGTTTCTGAGAGTAGGTAAAGATGAGATTTTTTGACTTGGCAGCCATCAGTATGGGCTATGGGGAAGCACAGGAGCTGGGGGAGGAGGAGAGTTCATTGTTGCTCACGTAGACAAGGGAAGTTTCTCCTTAGGCGAGGCAAGGAACAGGCTGTAGGATGAATGTGTTTTCTGCAGGATCGTACTGATGATAGACGGGCAGTGGAGAGAAGAAAAATACTGTCTACTCTCGCATTGGCAGGCAGCAGGGAAGGGGGCTTTTCTGGGATTTTTGTATTCGCAGCTCTCCATAGCAGGTGGCTGAGGCTGTACTGAGGCAGAAGAACTTGCAACTTTTCATAGCAAATCATCTGTGGGAGGAGAGAGATGAAAAGAGAATACCAACGCACATGTGTCTCCCTCTTTTTGGGAGGGAGGAGGTGGGGATAACAATCCAAAACAGGTTATGTCCAGTGGGTGGACAGAGCTGGTATATTCCATTTAGCTTTCTGTGAACAAATGGTGAAAACTAAGATGTGATGATCCTGCTGCATTGTTTGTCCGTTACTTTTCCTGGCTTTTTGTTTGTTTGTTTGTTTTTTCCTTCTCTCATTCCTTCTGTTTTCTCCTTCTTGGCACAGGGCTATTCCCTTAGGGTTGTAGAGCCCACCTTGTCGCTGACACACACACCACAGCGTTTCACTTGCTTGCACTGTGTTTTTCATGCACGTTGAGGCTGCACTCTCTTTTTCTCTCTCTTTCTTGCGTCATCACAGTTGTATTTGGCTGCCATGGACAGTAGCAGCCATATGAGCTGGCAGCTTAAGCCCTCGGACAGTGCACGGACATACTGGTAACAGCGCCCGCAAATGGAACAGGTACTGGAAAAAAGGTCCTTCTTGCTCAACCCCTTCTCCACTCCTAACCACTCCCTTCATCCCCGCACTGTTTATCCCAGGCCAGTGCCTTTTATTTCTTCACATTCCTTCCCTCTGCACCTCCCACCCCATTCCCTCCTGCCAAGGGTTAAAATTAAAATCAGGTTTGCTCTGGTGCAGACTCAAGGAGCAGTATCAACCTTGCAAAGGCTTCTGGTGCACGTTGTGAGGGTTATAGGTGCCCAAGCCTCGCAAAGGTTAACTCACAGCAGCTTCAACTCAGAGTGCACACTTGAGAACAGCTTGAACCCTTAGTACTGAGTGCTGCTCAGATGTAGAATAGAAGTTCTTCCATCACAAGAAGCCCTCTTCTAGAAGTAAAGAGAACCAATCCAGCAGCTTTTCAGTTGGGACTGGTTGTCTTAATTCAACCTTTTGACTTCCCTTGCTGCTGCTGTTCTGCTTGTCTTGACTGGTCATAACAGCATGTGCCTGAAATGACTGATACCTATCTGCCACATGCTTTAAGCTCCTCAGTAGGATTTTTAACTTGTTGAAAGATCCTAGCTGGTAACAGTGGCGTGTCCTGAAGAGTTACTGCCTTGCCCATTAGATCTGTGTGCAGCTTCTCCTTCTATCTTTGCATTTAAAGTCAGAAAGGAGCAAGTTTAAAAAAAGTCTTCCCTGAAGGTCCAGACGTAAGCACTAAGATCTATTTCATTCTGTTTCAAAACCTTTTACTGTTTTGTTCTGTGTGTGTCCATATCATCCCATCCATTTCCCACAGGCTCTGTGAGCAGGGCCCTCTTAGTACCATTTCACTGTCTGAATTCCTAATGGACTGTAGGTGCTGATGTCCTCCAAGATAGCCAGTGTGTCTTCCCTTGCACTGGTCCGTGACAGTCACATGAAGAGTAGGTGGTCTGCAGCAGGCCTTGTAGTTTTTATCTTGGTTGAATATAGGGTATAATTAGGGCTCCCAGGCTCATTGCACTCATCTGATGTGAAGGACAGTGTGCTCCTTCAAGGGATCTACAGCCACACAGTAACTGAAAGTGGTTGGTTCCAGTTGGAAAAGTGGTCCCATTGCTTTTGACTCATGCAGTTGATGACCCGTATACATCGTGTTCCCAGAATTACATGTCCATAAAGCTGCTGTTCCTCCTTTTCTGCTGTTCCTGTTGGGACTTTTGTCAGCCTTGCATTGGATTCCTTTCCGTCATGTTGCTGCTTGGTCTGCCTTCTTGCTGCCTCTTGCCGTTTCTCTGCCTGCCTTGTGACATGCTGGGAAGGGTGCTGTCTGAATCGGGTGTCTTGATGTCCTCTGCCGTGGTGCATGAATGCAAACTTGTCTTGAAGCATGGTGCTAGTGCCCTTGAAAGGGTCACAACTTTCTTCAGTCTCAAGTCTTGCAAAGACTGCTCTTGGGTGTAAGCTTATGGTGGTTTTTCTGCTTATTGGTTCCTGCAGGTGGTATTGTAGCGATGTTAGATGGGTCTATTCCATGCAATAAAGTACTGCTTTACTGCTTGGGGGTGTGGGGGGAATTCTAGTGTCTTCATTCTGGACTTGAAATCTCCTCTGAGCTGAAACATGACCTGATCTCAGTCTGCACTGTCTTCTGCTTACCTAAGGTCACACCCAGAGTTTAATGTGGCTGGCTGCAGGGCGAAGAACAAGGCATTGCATTCTTTCCAAGACTTTAAAAACAAACAAAACAAACAGAAGCTCTGTTCTTTTGATTTAGAAAACTTAAGTCCCTTTGAATTCAGAACCCACTGGCTGGAATTGGCTGTTTCCCTGCATCTCGTACCTCCTGTACATAATGATACCAAACCCTGTGTGTTTGCTGTGCTCTAGCTATTTGAGAGGTGGATCAACCTTTAAGAACTTGAATCCAGAAGCTTTGGTCTTTATTGGATTACCTGAATAGCTCTGGCAGGAAATCAAAGTCAGGGTAGCTGAAGAGAGATGTGTGGGGTTTTTAACCACAAATAGTAAATGGTTTATACTTGGAGTCGGAGTTTCATATGGTAAGTGATCTTCTAGCATAGCTGGAAGTTAGCTATGAAGTACTCATGGCCTGCACAGTTCAGAGAAGTTGGTAGAATTGTTGTTCTAAAATTAACTGATTACTCCCATCAGGTTTTTTGGAGGGGTTTTTTGCAACCAATTATTCCTTTGTACACAGGCTATATATGTTAAGTGCCTAACTAGTATGTCCTGGCAATCCCTACCTATGAAAGTTTATACCTGCAAAAAGGCTGAATGTGAAGGAGAGACTTTTTTTTTTCCTTTGGAGAAATAAAAAAATAAACTTGTGCGCAACCTGCAGTGTTTGTCCTAGCTGACTGGTAAGTGATTGGGAGGTGTGCTGTATCAAATAGCACAAGCCACCAGGAGAAACGGTAACAAGAAGTCTTTTAGGTGCTCTTTTTAGGGTAGCTGACAGTGTGGTGAAGGTATGGGTTGAAACTTGTCCTCCGTGCTGTTTCTGAAAGAGTAAATGAGGGTGTAAAGGCACGTGGGTACTTCCAGCGAGAGTACTGGAAGAATGACTGCATTGTGCATTTCTCTAACCTTCTATGAAAGCTCCTCTTTGAAGGAAACTAAATGCAACTGTATACCTTATAGCTGTGTCAGGCACTGTTTCCAGGTTACCTCAGAGTAGAGTCCAAGCCCTCCTTAGCTCTGAATTATGCTCAGGCTTTAGGCCTTTAGAAGTTTTAAAGGAGCTAAAGACTTAGTTATTTTAACTATCGATAATACAGTTTGGTTTCATATCCACATGACTGGCAAGTGTCTGCTGATACATCTTCATCTGCTGGCCTGTCCAGATGTTGGAATCTGTGTTTTCCACAGCATCTTTGCACTGAAAGGTTTGGATGAGGGACTACAATCAACAGCATGTGGAGCAAAGCGTTCGTACATGGAGTGTAATGCAGCGACTGATAGAGCCGTGCTGGTTACGAGGGGTGCGCAGAGAAGTGTTAGCTATCTGCTTCCGGGTTTCAATCATACTTATCACAGTCATTAAAAATACCCATTAACAGAAGGAATAACTGGTTCAAACTGTGATAGGAAAAAGTACAAAGGCACAAAAATCCTGAGTTAAGGAGAGAATATCAGCCCTAACTCTGACTGCTCTGAGTCTTGTTTTGTTCGTTGTGTTGGATTGCAGGTAGGTTTGAATGTAAAATGCCCTCTGCTTGACTGTCCAAATCTTACATTCCTGATTACTGTGTTTTAGTGACACTTAAACAACTGTGGGGTGTTTTCTTTGTGGAAGAAGTAGTAAATTCTTTTTGGCTTCTCCCTCCATGATGGGTGTACTTTGTACGTCCTTAAAATGCAGTTCATCAAGTGGCCTTTCTTGATTTTAATGCTCTAAAGAAAATTGATGTTGCATGTTGTGTGCTGAACCTATATGACTTATCCAGGAAGATGCACAGTAACCTTCTGTGATCGGAGATTTTTTTTTTTCTGAATAATTCTTAGAAAACCTAAGCACCTGGAAGTTCTCTTTTCATAGTCATTTCCTGTCACATGTCACATAGCATACAAATGGAAAATGAGCAATCAAATGCATTTTTCCTTCTAAGACCCTCTTCTTGGCACAATGCTTGGCTGGTAGTTTCAGCATTGCGCTACCTTAAAACATGCCCTACTTACTCTATTAGAAAGTTCTTTTGACTTCTAAGCCTCTCTGAGACTGTTGGGTTAGTCTTACATGTTTTAATAATGCCCTAAAACTATTTCTGAAACAGTAATGACATTTAATAAACTGTGTAGAATATAGTCCTTAAACTGGCTCACCTTGGTATTTTCTACCTTTTTCCTTCTCACTGGCAAAAAAATACATCTTTAAGAGAAAGAACAGATGTACCCTTTGTCTTCTAAATATAGAAGCCATTTCTGGGCCAGAGTTTTATATAAAAGGCCCATGTTCTGCAGGAAGTTTTCCAATTATGGAACACACTAAAGATGAGTGTGTAAATAAGCCACAGGTGTCTTCATCTTGCCCCAGTGGGGTCAGCTCTGCCAAAGCAGCAGCTTCTCTCTTCTATTGTGCAGAGGTTCAGCCTGGGTCAGGCTTTGAAGGAAACCTGATAAAATACTGTTAATTCTCTGAAGACCTCTTTGGATAGCTGAGCTTTTGAGAGCCTAAAGATGCCTCATAATGTTCTTTCCCAGTGGGCAAGATAAATCATACCTCCTGGTGTGGAACTCCTTTCCAGTTGTCTCTTTGTCAGCTTAACTGGCTATTTTATGTGGCTGGCTATCACCAGTTTTAAAGGTGATAAAAAGTCAGTATGCTGAAGAGCACTCTTGGGAAGTAAGATGTGGGTATTATAGAATTATTCAAGCTCCAGCTGGTATAAAAAGGAGGGAAAAAATGTCTGTTCTCATTGCTTGGTTGTTAGTATCATGGTAGCAGAATCTCAGAAGCAGTAATGTGGTTGTGATGAAGGCATTGAACACATTGGTACAAAGAGACAAAGGCTTTTGTTCTTACTGCTGGGTATTATTTACATGCTATTCAGCTCGTTATTCAAATAGCATATGAATGACATATGCTACTTCAGTAGCTTCTAGGAGCTGTTTTGGATTACCTTGCTTAGAGTAAAAAAAAAAAAAAAAATAAGAAAAAGCAAACATACACACCCCCCCAAACCAAAACAACCTCTCATCTTTCTGACTTTCTCTTCTCAGCCCCAAACTGGAGTCTTGTCTACTGTTGCAGGTTGGATCCCAAGCCACAGTGGATTATTACCCATCTGATAACTGTTAGCTAATATCATCTTCTCTGGCAGCTTGTTTCCAGCCTGACAGGGCCCATTCTTTCTTGGGCGTAAATTGTTCAGAGATTCATTCTTCCACAATTTCCTTTCAGACTGCCCATCTGAGATGCATGCAGTCTTGTGTTGCCCTCATTGCTATAAAATGCCATGTAAAATGCAGTGTACACCCATTGTCTTTTCAACCTCCTTTTCTGGCATGGTTGAAAGCAACAACATGACTAAGAGGATGAAGGTGTGAGGTGGGTTTTTACATCTGCATCATTTCCATTTCCCTCTCTTCTCCTAGGCAAAGTATGGCATATTTTGACTCAATGACTATTGGATTTCCTTCTCTGTAGAGAGCTTGGATAAATCATTAGCCCATCTGCACTGACCTGGCCAGCATCCTTGCAACTGACAGTATCTTACTCAGACTTGACTCTGCTGTGGCTTGTGAAACTTTCTTTGTCAAACCAAGCCAGCAGCAGCTCTTTGATATGCTTGCTGTAAATAGGGACCATTTTATGCTGGGAGGTGGTCGTGATCTGTGGTTCTGTGTTTACATTAGTCATTCTGACTTACTTTTCTGTTCTGTTTGTTTTGTTTTTATGTCTTCTCTTCCTCCAGTACACCTCCAGCATGAGAGCCAAATACCTCGCCACCAACCAACCTCGTCCAGATGCTGGCAGTGTGCATTAAAATGAAAAAGCAAAAAAAAAACAAAAACAAAAAACCCCACACGTGCAGTCAGACTTAACAATGTGCCAACTGCTGTGCCCCTGTGCTGTCCTCGTAGAACAATCCTGCTGTTCTGCCCAAAATCCAGTGCAGCTCCTTCTGTTTCTCCAGCCCAGACCACCTTCCAACCTGGTACCTGCCCATTGGAGTGGGAAGCCCCTTTTGAATTTAAGCCTTCACCTTGTTGTACCTGATGTGCGAGAGAAAGCAAGCACGTGCAGGCCAAGAAACTGGGTCCACCTGCCTGGGGCCAACTTTATCAAAGTAGCTTATCAGAAAAAGTTGGTGAATATCTTCTGCCCCCTTTTTTCCTCTTCTGTTCCCCAGAGGGACTTGGTGAAAGATGGTGGTAGATCTTCTTCACTTCTGCAGTGGGATCAGCAGTCTGTCAAACACTGAAGAAGCAGAGGCTCGGTGCCTGTGACTAGTGTACAATGAGGGAATGCTGAGTCAATGCACGATACAGCATTTTGGGAGTCCTCTGGTCCGGTGTCCTGTCTGAGGGAGCAGGGAAACCTCTGCCTCGTGGTGTCACTGTATATCACTGTCATTTGGGAGCCTGGGGCTCTTCTAGGGCAAACCATTCTGCTACCCTGGTTAACTTTTTTTAAACAAACATCCATTACGAAAATGCCTTTTTCTTTCCCACTATATCTAGCATGTGAATCCTCAAGGAGGAGCAGGGGGGTCCCAGCACCAGTCAACTACATTGTCCATTGCTCTGAACCTGACCTCTCTGCTCCATCAGGGAAGCCCAGGTACTTGCAGATGGCATTCTGGGTGCTGCCTTTACGAGGCCAACACACAGATCAAACAGGAGCCAGCCACCCACTTGGTGCCAAATTTTTCCAGGAAAAGACTTGTAAGACTTCATGGGGGGTATTTTTGCACTAAAGAGTTTCGGCGCTCTGATGCTAGATCTTAACGGGACAGTCAGCTTGCAAAAGCAAGAGGGACTGGAAGCACCAATGGATTTAAAGCAAATGTAATCTCTCCCTGCAGGAGTGACCTGTGAACTCTGCTGGACTTTTTGGTTTTGTTTTTTTAAAATCACAATTTTCAGCATGGGGTTGCTGAACTGGCATTGAAAGAGGTTTTTGGAGCCTCAGTCCTAACAAAGTCACAAGATCATCAGTATATCTTCTTCTGTGTTCCAGAATCAGAAACCCAAATGACATCTGGAGAACATTGTGACTGTCAGAACAGGTTTTTATTTTATTCTATTTTATTTCATTTTGTTTTTCAAGTCACGTTGCTAACCACTATCTGACCATCTTAAGGCACATGTAAGGCGTTTTTCTAGACATGGGGCAGAACAAGGCTTGCAAAGGGGCAGCTGGATGCCTGCAGAGGCAACATCCTCCATTGGTGCTGTACTTTCCACTGAAGAGCAGTGCTCCAAAGGGCACTGACAACTTCCTACTGGAAGAGGAGACTGCCTCTTGGAAGTACTGGGAGTACTGCCCTTTCAGTAGAGTAACTATGGTGTTTCTCCTTGTCTTTTTACCTCTGAGCGGGGGCATCATAGTGTAGCTGCTGAGCATTATATTAAATAACTGGCAGAGTAAATAAAGTGGGGAACATCTCTCAAACTGGAGTTGAGCCATTGGCAGAGGTGGTTAGTCTTCACCTCAGTGATGTTCAGACTCAATGTCTGTTTACCCCACGTTTGCTGTACGGGGCACAGGATTTACCAATCTGCCTTTACTCAAGTCAGTTGCCTTCTTGCAGTGAGGTAGGAATTGCTCCTAGCAGGTAGCTAACTAGGATGATGGTATCTGTTGTAAAATGGTACCAGCTCTGTGGAAGAGCAAGCTTTGAGACTCCTTTTAAGATAGAAACCACTAATAGACTGCAAAAAGCTGTAGGCCAGCTATTACCATTCAAAGGAGTGAGGGAGATGGGGAGGAGGCACCACCACGCAGACAGGAAGAGGTGGTTTTGGAGAAAACTTCACACTTCACCATAAATCTCTGTAAGCAGGATTTTCTTGCTCAGGACTGACTATGCCCTTTCAGACATGTTTGGGCTTCACACTGAAACATACCTCTGCGTTATCAAATAACAAGGGCAGGGAAATGTAGTCACGGGTGGTATGGAGGGACACTGTGGCTCATGAGCACCAGGTTTTCCACCCTGTCTTAAAGCCTACCAGGAGACGTGGGTGTGCAAGCATGTGGCGTGGTGAGCTTGCAGGGCCCAGAGCACACAACTGCTCCCTGGGGGGAGCTGAACCTTCCCCTCGCTTTGAAGAAAGAAGCAAGAGCCATGTAATCCTTATTAAGAAGGAGTTGTTCTGCCGTCATCTCTCCTTGGAAGGATGTGCTTGGATTGCTACTTACACTATCAATTTTTATAAATTTTGAAGGCTGGAGGATGTGGGGAACCCTGTGAAAACAAGTACTTCTGTATATTGATTTTTCTGTATACAGAATGTATCCTGAACATGCATGTGACCACACATTGGGCTGGATCTAAATTGTCACGGTGGTATTGTCTGTGCCAGCAGGGATAACGGGGGAGCAAGCCTATGCCTTTTTGTTTGCAGCATCTAATGGAGCAGCCACCTTCACCTGCTTCCTTCCAAGGTTTGGCATAGCCACTCATAACACCCAGAACAACTCCTGACAATGTTTGGGGCTTGCAGCAAGGCACAGATGTGGAGATACGTGCTCTGTGACTTCAAAATGTAACTGGAAAGAATGTTACAGATAACATTTTGCTCTCTGGAGGCCAGCGTAACATGACTGCAGTGTGAGCTGTGTACCTTTGTCCAGCCAGCACTTCCTTTACTTGACATGGATATTGCACTTTTGTAAAGCATCCTGGAACTCTGCTGCCCCGCTGCATGCTGTGCAGAGCGCTGGATAGGAAACACAGACAAATGGGTTTCTTTTGTTTTATTATTATTATTGCTTTTTTTTTTTTTTACTGGAACCTTGAGCAAGTGTGGCATTTCTGCAGGCTGGTCTGAACGGATCTGCTGAAGAACAGATGGCCTTTGCCTATTCTTATGGCTGCGACATAATCAGTCTCATCCATATGGTCACATTTTGTCTGAGGAGTGGACTTGGAAAAGCCAACATTTCTCAGACTCTGTGCCTCCCTCTCGGGTGAACAGCAGGTGCTATCTGGCGAAGACTCATCTGTTCTAGATGGCATTCATGGTTGAGGGAGTCCAAACTTTTCAAGCTGTAGGAGGTAAAGCTGTAGAGACTTCTCTCTCTTCCATTGTGTGTCTCTGTTTTTTAATGTGACAAAATGCCAAGGCCATATCACTTGGTGTGTCCCAGCTGACCTTATCGGAACATTACTCGTGTTACCGGTTGCTAACAAAAGGGTCCAGAATTCAGGGGAGATGAGATTGGCCTCTGGACGCCTTGCTGACTGCAAAATGGAAGGCAGCTTGTCCGGTTGAAGGTGACTGCATCAGTGAAGACACTTCATGTTACTTTTTCAGAAGCACAAATGTGGTCATTGGCTTGTCTGGTTGGCTTGGTTTATTTCCACTGCATCATCATGTGTGAATGACACTTTCTTTTGGAACTGAGAACTCTTCCAAGCACACAAACATCTCCACAATGTGAAATGTAAATAGCATGTTGGACTCTCGTGTCCAGTGTTCAGACTGCATTGTAATTGTAAAGGAAATCGAATCAAGACTTGGCTGTGAATTTCTTGTGCTGTCTTGGGAATATAACTGTAGTGTTTGTATCCTGTATGTATTATTAAACTGAGTTCATTTTATGTGCTGATAAAAGGGTTCAAGCTAAGATTTTTAGCGTGCATCCATGTATCCAGATGTGAAGGATGGAATGCTCCCTTCCCCTCCTGTCCTTTTTAAGTTTTCTCCATTTGATAGATGTTAACTTTCCGTGTACAGTCATCTCAGCCAAGATGCAAGGATGTTCATTTGAGTGCTTCAAGGGGGACACAGTGCATGGGGTTTTAGGTGATCTGAAGTTAGGATTTCCATAGCAAGTCCCTGGAAATACATGCCAAGTTCAGCCTTTCTGAGAGTAAACCATTTCTCGAGGGGCTGCTTTAGCCATCACTTATGAGAGCTTTGGGTGCTGCAGGGTGATAGCAGACAGGGGTGGGTGGCTACCCATATGAGCAAGGTGCAGGTACCTGTGCGGATAAACCCATGCTCCACTTCCAGTCCTGCCTTCTCTTTCTAGCAGCAGCTGAAATACCATGCTGAGCCCTTTGAAGAAGAGAGAAGTGTCTTGGCTTGTTGATTCTAGCCACCCCACCTGATTCAGCAGTAGATGAGGTTGGGTGGGTTTTCCTTTAGCTAGGGAGGAGAGGCATCTTTGAAGTATTTCCTACCTGGGGACCAAGGAGCAGCTAGGGTCTTCCCCAACTCAACAGTAAGTGAGCATCTCTGGGTGGGAGGGGAAAAGCCCTCCAGGCAGATACTAAGGGGTTAGATCTAATGCCCTGAGAGAAGAGACTGAACAAGACTTAATCTGTACCTTTAACCAGGTGGCTTCTTTCATCACAGCCTACTCTCATTTTCTAGACCCTATTTGTGTGCATGCTATGGACGGCTTCCCTAGTTATTCCAGGAGGCCCAGAAGCAGCGTGGGATGTTTTGGTAGCAGTTTTTAGATGGCTGGTGAGTGGTCTGTGCTTTTTGGGGGGAGTGGGATCTCCTGCTGAGTCACGATGGTGAGTGTGTCGCCCAGCTGGGAGAGAGAAGGGACGAGGTACTGGTGGCCTGGAGCTCCCGGGTGCTCGCCCAGCCCCTGTGGCTGCATGAACAAAGTGGAATATAAATTGATGTACAACCAGAAAGTTCAAAATACTCCTTTCCTAAAGAGGATAACTGTAGCATGAAGCTCTTAGGTGCTCTGCATATTTGATACCACATTGCTCCTCACTATGCAATTCCCAACACCTTCCTTCCTGTTCCTCCTCTAATCTCACACCAAGACTTCTCCAGTGGCCTCTGCCCAGGAGGCCACTGAAGTCCCAGAAAAGCTTCATTTTTTTTCCATTGTCCTCTGCATTGGGTCCAGGTGTCCAGCCGTCACGTCGCGTGCCTCAGGTCCCTTGTTAACGGGAGGCCCCATGAGTTTTATTCGCATCATTTGGAGGGAAGTTTTTTTTTTTTTCTTGGACACTGTGCACAGAAACCTAATGGTGAACATGTACCTGGCCTTTTTGTAACTTTTCTGTTCGTTCTTAACCATAATGGTTGTATATCATACCACTTTATATACATATATAATATATAAATATATATAATTTTTTTTAAAACTTTGGACCTGCTAGTTTCTTTCAAGTGTTCCTGCACTTACCCAAAATGTTTTTAAATTGTGAGGGTTAAAGAGGATTGAGCCCATTTTTGTATCTTTACTTTTAATTCTGTAGTTCTATTGATTGTAATGTAGCTATTTTTTACTGTAACCTTTTGGTTTGCAAATACTAAACAAAAAACCTAAATGTAATTTCTGTGGTTTCTATTCAGCTTGGGTTTCATGTTTTAAAAATAAATGATTTAAAACCACTGTTCCTATTCATTGATTCTTATTTTCTCTCTCTTCCCCCCCTCCTTGTTCATAGACTTGTCTGGAGTTTTGTTACCTTCCGTACGTTGTGGTAGATGCATGAAGCGAGGGTGGGTAACAGCCATAAAGTCTAATAGCTAGTGGAGGATGGAAGGAGTAGGAACGTGCGTGCCTTCTACTACAGAACTCAAATTATTGGCGTCGGCTCTGCTGTGCGAGATGAAGTGTGTGTATTAGCAGGACTGCTTTCGTCCTTTACTTAGAGGTCTCAACCTGATCTGGTTGCTGTTAGAAGTCATAGACTTTGGGACTTCTAATCTAATCTGAAGAGTGGACTGTTTGAATTGGACAGCTTCAAAGGAAGAAAAATGATTGATCGGCCATTTCCTCCTGGGGCAGCTGTGCTAGCCCTGCTTTAGAAATGCTGCGGTTTGCATCCTTCCCGGGCGGTCTGCGGCGGGGGGCCTGGGAGGGTGAGGTTTGGCCGGGGGAGCCTTGGGGGGGACACAGAGCCAGGCTGGTGCCTGCTGCGGGGCCGTCCTGGTGTCGGGGACCTCCGGGTCCACCGCTGCAGAAGATGCTGGAGCAGCTGGGGGTGTGTGCATCAGCCCGTGGGGATGTTCACCCTGCGCAGGGAGCCGTGACGTGGGTATTACCCTGAGCTCCCTCTGCCGCTTTGCTTATGCTGCAGCAGCAGCGACCGTGAGCGGTTCATTTTCCGGGGTACACCGCCAGCTCAGCCACTGCACAGGCATCCCCCTTCAGAAGACTGAAATGTATATACGTGCCTTCGGTAGCGTCACACCAGGCACCGGAGGAGCTGGTGCAGCTCAGCGTGGGCTCGTCTTTCTCAGCTCTGCCCCAGGCTGCCGCAGGTTTCTTTTTAGTTCGTCGTTTGTACTGTTCTCTGATCACAAGCCCACTACCGCATCTCTAGCAAGTAGTGAACTAAACCCTTTACCTGCCTGTAATTCTCTTGATCTCTTTTCTGCCTGATCCTGCCAGACAAATCAGGGGATTGGTCTCCTGCCCCCAACCTCAGCCCATCCCTTACCAGCTGTGGGTCTGTGGGAAACCCCCCTGCCAAGCTGTGGTAAAGCCAAACAGCATCTCCTGCTGCCAGATGCACCTGAACTCAGCCCCTAGGACAAGGGCTGGGGGGAGCGGAGCAGCTCCTCGTGCAGGACCGTGGGACTTTTGGGAGAGAAGGAAACAACTATGGGATGAGAAGGGGCATGGAAAAGCCCCTTGGCAGAGTTTGGTGACAGCAGATGGCTCCAGCAGTGCTGACTGCTCTTGATCCGACTGCGGGTTAAAGCAGAAAGCTCCCAAACTACCCGGTGATGCTGTGAGGACCAGGCTGATGGTCCTGGTTGTCACCACTAAGTGGCAGAGCCAGTTTGAAGGCCACCGAGAGGGGACCGCATCCTGCAGCCCGGCGACCTGAGCTGCATCCTCAGTGCCGCTGGTCCTGCCCCGCTGCCCATGGAAGTGTGTGTACACAGGGATGTCCTCTTTCCCTGCAAGGCCAGACTGGTCTAAGCAAGGGTTTAATTCTGTTAATGCTGTAATTTTTTTTAAGTGCTGTGTGTGTTTGTATCGCTGAACCCCACACCCTTGCCCTCGAGTCCTGCCCATCGGTACAGTGCAGACCACAGCGGGCGTCTTGCTGTGCCTTTTACCCTCATGGCTGGGAATCTCAACACACCCCAGGTTTCCTCCCTCCACTAATAATTAACAAACAGATCTGCCTCCCCTCTTCCCCCCCTCCCCTCCCCAAAGGAGGAACCCATGTTTTCCATCTTCATCCCTGATCTGCGCTGAATAAACCTGCTCTCTGGTGCAAAGGGCTGGGGGAGCAGGCAAGGCAGTCTGCTGGCGTGAAGGAAACTAAAGCCCCCATCAGAGTCGGCACGTAAATATTTCACCAGGCGTATGAACTCCCACCGGGGATGGGAACACGCGAAGGCCACCTGCCCGGTGACCTTTCCCAGTGCCGTCCCCAGCAGCCAGCGGCTTCTCTCACCCCGCTGCACGGCTCCCTGTCCCAGCGGGAGCAGGGCAGGGCTCCCTCCTGAGCGATGCAGAGCTGGGAGAAAACAGAGGGGAGGGTGAAGGATGTGTTTGGATAAACCTCGCCTTTAGTAGTGGTCTGGTAGACCTCTGGCCTAGAAGATAAGGCAGGGAGGGATGCCCCAGGGAGATGCTTTCACACCCTGTGGTGTGCTGAGCTGTGCAAACAGGAGCGTTGCCTCCTGGAGCTGTCGGTGGGTTGGCGGCTGGAAAACCAGCAGGCAGAACTGGTGGCTGCGGCGTGCTCACTGGGACGCAGTTACTGACTACATGCCCTCATGTCTCGGGGTGGGAAATGGCCCATGGTGTGGGTAATGCTTTCTGCTGGCCGTGGCACGGTGCATGCACCATCTGCTGCGATGCTGAAGCCCAGATCTGCCCAGCTTCTTCCGTCGGATGCACTTGAGAGCTGGAGGCACAGCTCTCCTTCAGGAGGGGCCCCTCAGGATTTGGACTCCCCACGTGTCCTGGCAGGCAGCAGGCATCTGAAACTGCATCTCATCTCCTCAAACCCCTTCTGAAGCACCGCTGTCCCCGAGGAATGACCCCATCTCCCCATCCCATTCTTTCGGGAGGTCGAGGCCTGTGCTCTCAGTGTGAGGGGGGCCAGGACAGCTGCAACTGGGACCCACTGGCCCCTCGGCTTGAAAGAAAAACCTGACTGGGGACACTCCGAGCTGTCTGACCGCATGGGGATGCTGAAGTCCTGCTCTTGGCAGTCGGAAGGGTTTGCAACCGGCGGCAGCTACAGGGGGGTGAGCGGGGGGGAGATGCTGCTGCATCCAGCCCATCCAGCCGTGCTGCAGCCCTGGGGCTCAGCAGGGCCCCTCCGCACCCCACGTTTGCAGTCCTGACCGGAGCAGCTCCGTGGTCCCAGCACCGCAGCGCTGAGGACGTGACCGCCTGGCACGTTTGCCATCAGCCTTCACCTGCTCAGGTGGCCGGGCAGGAAAGGAGGGTGGCCTGGCTGTGGCCACCTCACGTCACAGCTCCAACCACCGCGGCAGAGCAGGACGCACAGTGGAGAGGGGATGGATGGTGCCAGGAGCAGAAGGACTTCTCCTTCTGTGGCCGGTGTCTCTATCGCTGCAGGCAGGACTGCAGGGTGGTTTGCCTTGGCTCTGCAGGCAGGAAGGTCTTTGCCTGGAGCAGGCAGCGTTTCTCACCGCTATCTCAGCAAAAAATCCCTGCTCTGGGATTTCTAATCCCCCCCCTGCTCTGTGGAGAGGAGTGGGAGGAAGCACAGCTCCCTTCTCGCTGTGAGGTGTTGCAGATGCTGGTGCTGGAGCCCTCGTCCCGCCCGCTTCCTCTTCCCACCAGCCGAACGCCACGGGACCTGACTCTTGCACCCCATAAATCACTTGGTCACCATGAGCTGCTCCAAACATGACTGCTCTGGGACCAGTAGATGGGCTGCTGGGCCAGGGAGCCGGCATGGCCCCATGCTCCCCAAGGGGTTTGTAACTCAACAGTCCATCCTGTGCCCCCCCCCAAATAAGGAGGAGCTCACCGGGCTGATGTGGACATGGCTGGAGCATCACCTGGTGCTGACCATCNGGGACACATCTGCCGAGGAGGAGAAAGGAAGGCTTGGGAGCAGGGCTGTTCAGTGATGCCGCAGCTTCATGGGTCTCATCCGGCAGCGCTGTGGGAAGCGTTTCCAGCTGCTTTTAAGATGCTCAATTCATCTCCTCCTCCGCTCTTGGCTTGCCAGATGGCTACAGGAGCAGAGCCGGCCCCGCTGGGCGGCTGAGGCAGGGCAGAAGCAGCGGGTGCTGGGAGTCCCGGGCCAGGCAGGGGCAGGGAGGAGGGAATTGGTTTTGATCAATTCTAGGCTGATCTTAGAAGTCAGGAAGAGAAAAATAAACTTTGGAGGGCTTGGGGTGTGGGTGTGTGTTGCTTTTAACCATCTTCAGGTGATGCAGGGATGGGGAATAAGAGGAAGGTGAAACAATGAAGGGGATGTGGGCGATGGCTGGGAGCTGCTTTTGTGGGGGCTGCCCTGCGCACCCCAGCGCTGCGTCGCAGCCGTCACTATCCGCCGCAGGGCTTGGCAGCCTCTCGCTCCGAGCTGTACGATGCTAGTGGGGGATTCGGTGGCCTCCGGCTGCACAGAGGTGCTGGGGTGCAGGTCATGCCTCCATGGGGACCCAGCACTGGGACAGGCGACTCCCAAAGCTGCGGCTGGAGCAGTGTGTGCTCAGGCCCTGCGATTTGGCTGCTTTTATGTTCGTTTCCCGCAAAATTCCAGTTTGCTGGGCCAGCGTGGCTGGAAGTGGCGCTTGGAGTGAATTCACACAAGTTTTGCTGGCTCCCGACACCCCCTCCCCTCCCAGCCCGAGTCTCAAATATTTCTCGCCGCCGTTGGTGCCAGGACGGGTGTTCGTCCCACCACTGCCCAGACACAGCTCCCGAGGGAGAAGTCCCCGCGCCACAAAGCTCCCATGCTGCATCCGGGCTGGGAACGCAGTGATTCACACAAAGGCCAGAATACTGAGTGACCCAAATGCAAATTAAAACAAAAGAAAAGGAGGTAGGGGAGACACAAAAAAAAACAAACCCAAACAAAAAACCAGAACACTAAACCAGTGTGTTACTCTCTGCCCTTGATGCTGCAATTACCCAGGGACCAGGAAAGCCTTTGGCCGGACACGCCACGGGAGCATCCCTTGGGCATGGTGGTCTTGGCACAGTGCTGGAGCATCCCTTGGGCACGATGGTGACACCAGCAGCGGTTCCTACACAACGCAGCGTCCCCACCAAGCCGGGCACCACGCACCAGCACTCTCCAAAAGGTACAGTCGCCTTATCAGCTGCCGAGAGCAAACAGGACGTCCCACAACAGCGCCGGGGTGCAGATGAAAGCAGGCTGGCCTGAGGAGCCTGCCAAGTATGTGAGAGCAGCAGGCTTTGCTTTTGTTTTCCTTTTGTTTACTAATGCGTGTATTTATTTACTTTTCGGCCCACGAGTAGGGCGGGAGGAAGGAGAAGCTGGGAGCTTGGTGTGGGACAAACCGGAGGGCTGGTGTGCTGCCTGCCCCTGCTCCTGAAGGCTCGGGCGGGTGGTTTGGTTATTTTATTTTATATTTTATGTTATTTGCCTTCTCCAGGTGTTGTACCATGCCCAGCATCACCCCCAGCCTGTACCCCTGCTCCTTGCAGCAGCATCCCGGGCTCGGTGGACACTTGACACAAGATTTGGGCTGTTCAGCAGTTAGACCAGGCTCCCTGAACCCAGCCCTGCCTGGGCCGAGATGGGTGCTGCCCCATCCTGGCTGCGTCTCCCCATCCCTCCCGGGGGGGCCGAGGGAGGGGCAGCCTCCAGAAAGGGTGACGGCACCGCTGCCGGGAAGCGCCCGCGCTGCTGAAACCGCGGCCCTATGAGCAATAGGAAAATACGCGGGTGAGCGGCGGCTGGCACAGCTTCCTGTGCCTGATAGTTCCCCTTCGCTGACGGGGAGGGGGGGGGGGGGGGGGCAA
>VXBL01008623.1:994164-1006844 GCA_013400195.1 Aramus guarauna
CAGCGCCCACCGGGGGAAGGCAGCATCGCTGTCCGCCCTTCCCTTCCTCCGGGGAGCTCTGCGGGTACCTGCGACTGGTTTTGGGGGTCTGGGTCAGGGTGATGCTTCCGTTCCCTGGGGAAGGATCTGGAACAGCCCCCCCCCATGCCCACAGCATCCCAAAGGCTGGGAGGGTTGGGGGATTTTTGATTTCTGGGGGTGTTTGAACGGTGTGTGGGTGTTAAAGCAACAACCCCCTCCTAGCACACACCGACTTCCTGCTAGGCTGTATTTTTAGCAAGGCCAACGCCTGATAACCGAGAGATTCAAGTGAAACTGTAAGGTATGTAAGTGTGCCTCGAAAAGGAAAAAAAAAAAAAAAAGGTGCTGGGTATGGAGGAAGGCAGGGGGAGGAGAGGATGGCGCAAGCGAAAACTGGTACCGGTGCGGCACAAACAGGGCTGGTTTCAGAGGGCGTGTGTGTGGGGGGGAAGGACGGACGGACAACAATACACAGACCTTATGCTGTTGCCACCGCCCATGGAAGTTGGGGCTTGTTACTTGCAGGTGGGTGGTTGGTGGTGGCTGAAACAGCGATGGAGAGGGCAAAGGGAGGGAGGGGGCTTGGCCCCCCGCAGCCCCTGGCCTTCCCACGCACACGCCTGCCCGCCGGCTGTTAACAGCACGGTGCTAACAACCGCCTCTCACCTCGGCCCCGCCGCCTCCGCTCCCACCCCAGAGCCTGGGAAAAACCATCCCCGAGGCGCCAAACCCCACCGGAGCCTTTTGGGGAGGGAAAGGAGGAGAGGACCCTCACACCATGGGATGCAAATGGCCGGTGGATCCTGGTACCCGTGGGAAAAGAGAGGGATGCAGGTGCAACCCCTCATTCCTGCATCCCTGAGAGCTTCATTAGAGGCGATAACATCCATGGCAGGAAACGAGGGGAGTTCAGCGCAGCCCATCCACAAAGAGACGCCGGAGTCCAGGACCAGGTGACTGTGGTCAGCAAAAAAGCTGTTTTATTGGTGAGGGCTCCCACGGAGAGCCCGTGGCAGCGATTGGGTTCAAGTCCCTGAGAACATGCTGTCCATGCTGGTTCCCCATCCCACATCTATTGCTTTAAACACATCCTAGTTACAAAAAGCATAGAGTGATGTTCCAGATACTGGAACATATAAATTAAGGTAAGTGATAGTTACAAGACATTGCAATTTTTTTTTTTTTTCTTTCTTAAACAGATTATCAGAAGGTTGATTTTTTTTTTTTTTTCTGATCCAGTGTAAACATATAAAAAAGCATTTTAAAATCTACATAATTCTCAATGTTGGTGTTTTTTTTTTTTAAAAAAAAAGGCACAGTAAAAAAAATACTGGCGTAATAACATATTTACAACGCACCCATTATGGGCTATTTTCACTCAGCTTCAGGTTGGACACGTTCAGCTCCGGCTCAGCCCGCTTAGCGCAGGGCTGGTGGGCAGGCAGGGCGGCTGGGGGGGGGATGCAGAATCCCCCTCCCTCCCCAGCTACATCCCTCCCTGGGTCCCAGCAGGGAGACAGTAATGGCCAGGCTGGGAAGCATCCTCTGCCCGTGGTGGGTGCTCCAGCCACCCCAGCAGCACCCACAGCCAGGCCAGGGCTGGAGGATGCTCCGGCCCCCCGGTGGAGGGGGGGACACCCACACAGCCCCCCGGCTGGACCTCAAAGTGCTCCTTTGCAAAGGTGCTGCCCCTGCTCAGCCTGCCTGCACCCGCTGCCCGCAGCCGGCCCGCGAGCAGGCAGGGAGGCGGCACTGAAGGGAGACTCCGTAGAAACACGGCACCCGCGGCTCTGGGAAAGCCCTCCTCCCGCCCCCCGTATTTATAGAAAGTCTTTACATTAGTCTCTATAAATAGTGCATAGATCGATGCTGCCGGCAAGAGTCCAGCCAGATGGGGGGAGCTCCGGGCAGCGGAGCTAATGCCAACACCAATATCTCCCTCCAGTGCGGCCATCGAGCACCCAGCAGCTTTGCAGCACCCCGGAGCAGCGTTCACCGTGGCTGGGAGACTTCCCCTGCCTGCCCTCTGCCTGCCCTCTGCCTGCCCACCCAGCCGGGGAGCTAAACTCGCCGCTGACCCTTCATCTGAATGGGGAGCCGGAGCTTTGCTGCTGAGATTTTGGGGCTGGGAGAGAGGATGGGGCGGGTGAGGGGATACGGGAGTGGGTTGGGGAAGGAACACACCAAAAAAGCTTAACATCTGAAAGGGAAAAAAAAAAATAAAAAAAATAAAAAAGGAGAAGCAAGCCTGGGGGAGGCAGAGCCGTGCAGCGCCTGCGGTCACTCCCCACGCATGGCGTGGGGCCCGCCAGCGCCACGGGGGTGCCCAGCAGGTAAGTGCTCAGGACCCGTCCTTCCCCGCCGTCCCGTAGGGAGCGGGCAGCGGGCACGGGCAGCCGGGCGGGCAGGGCAGGGGACAAGGGGCCGCACAGCAGCCTTCAGTACACACACACTGTGCAATACCACAGCAACGACGTCCGTCCGTTTGTTCGCCTCGCAGCAAGGCCGGACCGACACACCCGCACGCAGGTCCCGCAAGCCCGTCGGATACCGGGGAAATTCGGGACGAGGTTGGAGGGGACACGCATCTCCTAGTAAACCACGTTGGTGGGGCACCACGGCGTGTCGGGGTACAGCAGGCAGTGCACGGAGCGAAACCTGCGGAGGAGAGGAGCGATGCTGAGCACAGGGCGGTAGTGGCCCTGCGGCACCCCGGCTCGGGGGGGGGCAGGGTCCCCCCCATCTCACCTGGATGGGTCCTCCTCAACGGAGAAGGCTCCCTTCATGTGGATGGAGTTGCGCTTGTTTTCAAACATGCCGTAGCTTAGCGTCACCTGGGGGGGAAGCACAAGGAGGGTCAAGCGGCTGACGCAGCCACGAGGATCAAGCATGGGGGTCTGCAAAATTCACCCCATTTCCCAAAGCCTCCAGTCACGCCCTGCGTTACACCAGAGGGTTGGGGCTGATGGGGCTTTCCCTCTCCACTGATGTTTTGGTCGCACAGCAATCAAGATCTGAGCTGCGATGCCCAATTTTCAGGTGACACAGGAAACCTGATGGCAGTATTGTCCACCCCAGCCCCTCCATCCTGGGCATCAGGACAGGGATACCTGCTTGTGGATCTCTGTCTTGGGCACCTGGTGGAGGTTCTCCAGGTGCGAGTGGAAAAGGTTGCTCCGGATGAGCTTTACCCCCAGCACGGACTCAATGATGTAGCCGATGGTGCAGTCGTCGGGCAGGCGGATCTTCTCCGCTGTGCTCATGAAGTGGCCCCCGCTGTGGGGAGAGAGAGAGGAGCTGCAGAGGAGCAAAGCCTGGGGGGATGTGGGCACCCCATGGGGTCGGGGCTTGGCCAGTGGGTTCCCAGCTCCAGCTCTAATTAAAAGTCAGCTAGACTTGGGAGAACTGAGGTCCTTCCCAGCTTGTTTCCAAGCCCCCTACAGACACCCTCAACAAGGCAAAGAGAGCGAGGCAGTAGGACACAGTCCAGCGTCAATCCCCAAAGACGTTGTCTCTGTTCTGCTCCCCACTGGGACCACGATGAGTCCCCACGGCAGAGCAACGCCAATGCTCTTACCTGGCCCACGGGCTCATCTTCAGCGCCAGCCCCCGGCTGATACAAAACCCCGCTCCGCCCGTGGCAAACCAGAAATGCACGGGGTGCTGCGAGAGAGGGGAAGCAACAGCAGTGAGACCTCCTCCCACCAACCAAGGAGCAAACCCCAGCCCAAATTAAGCCAGCCCAAACCTCTCACACCCCCCCCTCACCATCTTGTTCTCGCTGATTCTCTCCGTAGCCTGGATGGGCCGGTCCAGGCTGGGCTTCCCGATGTAGATGTCCTGCGTGTGGAGGTAGCTGGAGAGCAGCTTCACCAGCGTCCTCACGTTCACGTAGTTGTCATCGTCCACGTGGCAGAACCACCTGCGATGGCAGCAGTGTCACACCGGGCCGGGGCAGCTCCCCAGACCCCATCCTCAGATATGACCCCAAAAATGCGAACGGCCTCTGCCTGCGCCGTCCCCCTCAGCAGCCCCAGGCGTTGCTTACTTTCTGCCGGACTCGATGAACTTGTCATACTCCACAGCCATCTTGCAGGACAGGGCCTGGCGGCTGTGGGCGGCCGAGCAGTTGGTGTTGATGACGTTTCCTGCAGGAAGAGACGGGGGTCAAAGCCCGGAGCCGGGGTATCCCACACCTCCCTGCTTGCTCAAACAGCAGTGCTTCAACACACACACTCCAGGGGCACCAGGGGGATGGAAACCCCATGGATGTCCCTGATGTTCAGTGGCCTCCATGCCACATCATTTTGGGAATGGCTTTTGGATCCACATGAGACAAGGGACGGGATGAGCAAGGGATGCGGATGCAGCAGACGCACGAGGGCTGAGCCGTATCCCATGTGCTACGCATGATGCCCCCCTACATCACCTTGCCCATCCCGGGGCCATGTACCAGCCTCCCCAGGAGACAGGGGGTGTCCGTGAGCCCGCTTCTCCACCCAGGAGATGAGAGCCAAAACCCTGCCCTATTCCCGCTGCCTTTTCCCACAGCAGCCACCTGCTATTTGCTTGCCCAGCTCAAAGGCAATCGCTTCCCGGCCTGAAAAGGAGTCATTTGCATGGGGAGAATAGAACGAGCTGACCCCGGCCCCAGGGAGCGGCTGCCAGGGAAATGCTCTCATGAAACCCTGGCCGCGTTGCCCGTCAATCCCAGCTCACCCCAGGGACAAACTGGTGCAAAGGCACCCCACCCCGTCAGCGTGCTCCCCAGCAGCATCATGCGGGAGACGGGCTGGGCTGGCTGGGAAGGAAACCCGTCCCCAGGTTGGGCTCCCGGGCAGAGGGTGCTGTTAGGCACCACCAGTGAAACAAGTTGCCTTGTTCTCAGCCAGGGTTCCCATGGTGAGGGCCCCTGAAATTAGTGTTTAACCACTGGCATTTTGACCACTTTTTCGGAGTTCCTGGGGCAGGCTCCATGCCAGCCGTGCTCCATGGGCAGGGGCTCCTCAGGGAAACTGGCCAGGTCACACATGCAAAGGGACAAGGGCTGCAGACTCACGTGCTTGCTTCTTCAGCTCCTCATCCTCCCCATCCGTGAAGATGAAGGTCTGAAAGAGAAGATGAGGCACCTTTGAGGACTGAGGAGTCGAGGCCACACAGCTCTGGTCGCTACCCGGCACAGCACTGGGGATTGGTCCTGCTGGGGTGCTGGTGGTGACTTTGTCCTCCTCCCTAAAACCAGCAGCACCAGAGCCAGGGAAACCCATTACACGCTCAGCCTCAGGCCAAGAAAGGTGCCAAGCCGTTCTGGCAGGGCACGGCACGCAACGCCGTGCCTCACCGGGGTGCAAACCCCAGCACCCTCCCCATGCCTGTGCTGAGCATCCCCATCCTCTCGGTTTTTCCACGGGGCAGCAGCAGGCAGGAGGATTTTGGTCAATGCAAGGGCCGTCCCCAGCACAAGGCGGGTGCACAGAGAGGAGCAGGTGATGGGGAGCGGGCGCAGTGCACAGCTTGATCTGAGCAGGGACTTCAGACTTTAGCCGGCACGGCTGGCACGTGCGGCCAGGGACACCAAAGCAGCCGCCCGGCAGCTCTCCCTGCCCGGGCAGGTGTGTTTGCCCACGGCACCGGCTGCCAACCACATCCCCACCTGTGTCAACAGCATGTGGCCATCCCCAGCCCCTTGCACAACACCCCCACGGCTCCTCTCCGCTCCCCAGCCCCCCCGAGGTGGGTGAGCCAGTGCTGGTGGGTGCCTCTCACCAGTCCCCGCGGTGCCAGGCAGCACCCTGCCTCCTCCCCGGGCAGTCAAGCTGCTTGTCCGGCTGCACTCCTCTATTTACACAGCTAATTCCTGGCATATGCCGCCCGGGAAGGAGGACTGGGGGGGCTGCTGTTGGCCTGGGATTTGGGGAAGGGCGAGAAGCAGGAGGAGAGAGCAGGGGGTGGGAAAGGCATCGCCATCAATCAGCGGGCAGCAAACAAAGCTGGAGGAGAGAAACCACAACCAGCTGCCAAGCGCTATTAAAAACCAGACGTGCACAAAAGGGCAAAGGAAGAAAGACAAAAGGGCTTGGGGCTGAGGGGGGGTGTGTGAAGGCAGGAGGCGGCTGAGGGGGGACGATGGAGCCCAAGCACTGGGGATGATGAATTACAAGCGAGCTGGAAATCGGGTGCCACCCCGCAGCCGGCCAAGCCCAGGAACGCGCTGGGGTTTTGTGGCTTGTTTGAGGAGGTGGGTACAATAGCGGGGTTGACTTTACTCAGTGGAGGAGAGTTAAGCGGGCAGCAGCGACCATTAGCATACAGCTGCGCTGGTTAACCCGGCCAGCCCGTGTTTGCTCAGCGCCCGAGCGGGGAGAGCCCAGATCTGCAGGAAGGCTGAATGAGAGGGGAGGAGGGTGCGTTCCTGGGGACAGGGCTACAAGTGACCTTTGGGGCTTGAAAAGGAGAAAAGAACAGGGAAAAAAAAAAAAGGATGGAGGAGGTGGGAAGGCAAGTTTTTACAAATGCACAGCCTGCCGTGCAGCTCTGTGTTTGGGGAGGGACAGAGGTCAGCCCCCCATGGGTCAGGAAGGCAGTGAGTAAAGGGTTAGGGGATGGGGGACCCCTCTGCTGAGGGGGGAACAGCTGGGGGACAGCCCATCAGCTGCAGGACCAAGGATGCCTGTGGTCATCAC
Organism: Aramus guarauna; assembly: GCA_013400195.1. NCBI lineage: Eukaryota > Metazoa > Chordata > Aves > Gruiformes > Aramidae > Aramus > Aramus guarauna. The sequence continues at coordinate 1,000,869 of VXBL01008623.1, forward strand.
AGCCCTGGGACACATGTAGGGGTAGGACAGGGTCAGTGCTGTGCACGGAGGAGGACATCATCACCCTCAAGTGATGCGGGGTCCAGCCAGCATCTTGCTGCTGGTCCCCATTTGCCCCAGGTGCTCAGGGAGGGGTCAGGCAGCTGCTGGGGTATGAGCTGACCCAGGGCAGTGGGAGAACATTCAAGGATGCTCAAGATCACCCCATCACAAGCCCTTTCTCATCTACCCCAAAACACACGATGTCCTGGTACATCCTCCCCCAGGCTCCAGCCCTGCCGGAGGGGGACGGGGGAGGTGGGGGACACACAGCCTCTGCACAGGCCAGACAGAAAATGTTTGCTCCATTAGCTCAGAAACGCCATCCAGCAACTGTGCCTTCAGCCGCTCCAAAAATAAACCCGCAACTAATCCTCCAGCTCAGCTGCTATAAATAGACCACGGGGACAATTGTTTATTACTCGCCCACACCGAAAGGCTCTATCCTAAGGAGGCATCTTCCCTCTGGCCTCTCCCCACCCACATCCCCCTAATTTCCCCGGTGCAGGTGGCACCTTGGGGACCAGGACAGGGGCACGCAGCCCTGCAAGTCACCTCACAGGGGCTACTCGGGCCTCATGGGTTCCCCACCGCCCTCCCAGCCCCATCACAAAATACAATTAAAGCTAAAAAAAAAATTAAAGCCTCTATTTAATTAATTTGTCAACATTCTGGCAGGGGAGAGGAGCAGAGGTGCCAGCCAAGCCTGGGAGGGGACAGGCAAGGAAAGGATGGGGACAAGAAAAACCCATGTTGGTGTGGTGAGGAAAAAGCCATCCATCAGCTTCGGCATCCCCGATGCAGGGCACTGGGACTCAGGGCAGCACTGGTCTGCAGCGGAGTGAGCGGGAAGGGACGCCGTAACTGAGCTGGCACCTACCAAGCCACCATCTCCAGACCCAAAAGCAGCAGGGCCGGGCCTCCCCCCCTCTCCCAGGCAGAAGGCACCCAAAGCCCTTACACCCACTCCCCTCCACCTCTCCCCCACTTGGCCCCCATGCCAGCCGTGGCACCGAGGGGTGCCAGGACCTCTTGGCCCCCCCCGCAGTAACTTTTCCTGCAGGGTGCAGGAGAGGAAGGACCCGCTGCCCCCCCCCCAGCCCCTGCAGGAAACCTCATTGTTCTCAAAACTGCAGCTTCAAGAAACACAGGATGCCAAATCCCTCCCAAACAATAGCTGCCACCGCTCCATACAGCCCCGCACAATGCGCGGCCTCCGTGTGCAGGGACCGAGAGGCACCCGGGGTCCCTACGGCTGGGATGGGGTCAGCCCCCCCAGCTGCCTGCAAGGAGCCAGGCAGCCGCCGGCAGCCTCCCACCTCCTCTTCACCCTTGGGGAGGGCCCATTTCTTTTTTTTTTTTTTTTCCTCCCCTTCATTTCTCCTTTCACAGTGACTCATTTCCCCCTCCAGCAACCGAGTTGGAGGGTTGCTCACGGCTGGGTGCTGTGCAAGGTGTCCCACCAGCCAGGGCCACCCCGGGCTCATCCTGCCCTCCTCCATCCCGCACTGCCCGGCCAAGCGGTCCAGCCAGCTTCTAGGGCGACACATCCTCAGCAGACCCTGTGTGCATCCCCATCCCCATCTTCCCTGGCAGCACACCCACCGAAAAGGAGAACCTCGGCTGGGCAGGCACCCCATGACCCTGCGGTGCACAAACCCTGCCCCTGCGCCACGTCTCACTTCCCCATGCTGGGGGTGGATGGAGCACCCCGGCACCCACCTACGCAGCATCCTCCTTCCACCCCCAGGACAAGGGGGAAACAGCCACCCCCCTGTGGTGCGGGGGGAAGGAGGCAGAGAAGAGGTGCTGGGGGGGAAGTGGGGGGTGCTCAGCCTCCCTCTGGGCAGGGGGCTCCGGAGGGAGGTGAGGGTGCTGCCAGAGCCGGTCCCTGCCCAGCTTTGTGTCCCCTGCAGCAGATGTTTTCCCTCCATCCTATTTCAACGGGTTCGGAGCAGCAGGATGGCAGTGTCCCTGCGACGGCAGCATCCCCACTCCCGCCTGGGGGGGGCTTTCCCCAGGACTAGGGGCGGGGGGGTCTGTGCTGGCACAGGGGTCCCAGGGCTGGGACCCGCAGAGGCAGGGAAGGGGCTCGCAAGGCCGCAGGCCCTTCCTCCCCCGGCTCCTTTCGCCAAGAGGAAGAATCCTCCGCTGTAATTTTAAATGCTATAATTTTTTAATAACCTCCTCGCAAACAATGAGCTCATTGTGCAGTGAGGGTCCCCCACCCTCCCGCCTGGCGCTCCACGCGCGCCGCTCATCGGCTCCGGAGCTTTTATGGACAAGGACAGCGGCATCGTTTAGGGCAGGCGGTTAAGGGGCCCCCACCCCCAAAACCCACACAGGCTGCCCGGGGGGCAGAAGGGAGCAGCCCTCACACACGAGCCGAGTTGAGCGGTGCTCAGCAGGCCCTGGCACACAGCCCAGGGCTGGGGGGAGCCAGCTGCACCATGGAGCTGGTTTGGGATGAGCAGCCCTCCGGTCCCAGCCGCTCCAGCGGGATCCCAAGTGGGACACGCGTGCTGGCAGTCACCCCGAGGATGGGGACCCTGGCCAAGGTGCTAGAGAAATTTGGGAGCTACCATCAGAGGAGCGTGCTCTCCGGAAGGCAAACCCATTCCCTCTGCCCCGAGAGCAGGAATTTTTCAAAGCCTGCAATTATCCCGCCGAGCGGAGGACGCCAGCGGATCCCACGCTGGTGGGACGGCAGCCCGGCCCAGATCCCTCATGGGCACCGCGGCGTGTGCCGAGCCACCCGGCTGCCTGCGGGGTGCCCTGGGGACACGGGATGGTTCTTGGGCAACTCTGCCACTGCAAATCACCCAGCTCAGCAGGAAAGCGGTGGGTTTGGACTTGGTCCTGTCCAGGATTTCTGCCTAATGGCTGTTTTCCTCCCCCCCCCTCCTTTTCTTTCAAGTGCAAAGTTTCCCCAGACTGCACTCCAGCATCCTAAGGATACTGAGACAGCTGGAAACTCTCCCCAAAGCAAGGGGGGAAAAGCTCATAACTCTCAACAGCAGCTTGTCCAGTCTGGATTGTGCAACCCGAGGAACAGATTTAGAAGGGAATAGGGATCTTCCCTCCCCATACAGAGGGAAGCAGGAAGGAGAAGGGGATGCCCTTTGCAGTGTCTTGGAGGGGACAGAGGGCAGGAAACAGGGACTATTGTGGGCAGAACAAAGAGCAGCCAAAGGAGGACACAATAGCTATTCCCTCTATCTGCCAGGGTCCAGCCTGGAGTTACCTGCTGGATTTAACCCCTTCTCACCAGTGCCTGCGTGCATCCTGCCCAGAGAGCTGCCTGGCTAATGAACAGCCAAGAGGGAGGCTGGGGTTTGATGCCAGAGGAGGATCAGGGGAAGGAGAGACGTGGCATCGGGTGCGGAGGATTCTCAGCCCTTGAGCAGGAACTTCCCTGCATCGGCGAGGCAGCACGCATGCCTCAGCACCGTTAGTGAAACAAGAGCGAGAGGGGGACAGGATGAGCAGAGACGAGCCTGACTCAGACCAAGAAAGACGTTTGAGCAGAGGCAGCGCCCTGCTGTCACCAAACCACCCTCCTGGGGCAGGAACCACAGGGCCAGGCAAGGGGGGGATGCAGGAACCCAGGACAGGGAAGCAAGGGAGAAGAGCCCCATGGCACCAATGCTACACTCTATGCAAAAACCCCAACCTGACGCCAAGTCTGGGGAAGCCCAGCGTGCCCCAAAGCTTCCCAGAGACAGCGGTCAGGTCAGCGTGGGAAGATGGGAGCCGATCGCCATCAGCAGCGCAGGTTCATCCCCGCTGCCTCCATGCGTCCCGCCCCAGCCCTTGCTTTGCTCCGCCGGAGTTTGCGCCGCCTCCAGCGCTCTCTCGGCAGCTCCTTGTCCTCAAGTGCTGTACAAGAGCCGTCACTCAGCGGCTTGGCTTGTCAGGCGGGCACCTCGCCGGGCTGTGGCCCCCCTGGCTTCATGGCCCTCATCTCTAGGCAACCTGACCTGGACACGGCCGGCTCCGGCTCCCCCGTTCCCATGGAAAGTGCCACACAAGAGGCTGCGAAGCCTTTTCTCTGCGCCAGGAGAAAAGGGGCTTTGTTAGCTTGCCCAGGGGGACAGCGTGAGAGCCGAGCCTCGGGTCTCTGGGAATCCAAACGGACAAACGAAGCGCAACAAAAAAAAACCCTAGAAGAAAGCCGGAGCTCACAAGAGGGAGGGGAAAAAAAAAGAGCAGCCATTCCCAGGATCATCTGTAGGTGCTCAAAGAGCATTTCCCCCCACCACCACCCCCTTGCAGTGACAGCAGAGCATAAAAGAGGTTTCCATTAAATAACTGTACCAGGGAGAGACGGCAGAGCCACTGCCAAGCCCAATAGACCAGAGCAAAAGAAAAAAAGGGACAAGATTCACAAGGGGAAAAAAAGCAAGATAACGCTTGGCGTAAGTTGCGGGAGCCAAGACCCCAGAGGGTCCGGTAGACCCAGGTGAAGGAGGCAGGAGCAGGTCAATGCCCCCCCCCACCTCTCCTCCTTTCCTCCACAACCGCTTCACATTTCTGAAAAAAAAAACCCAAACCAACAAAAAACCCAAAACCAAAAAAAAAACCAACCCACCCACACAAAATAGTTTGCAAGCAAGAAACACGATTCCAGGACAGGAGGAAACACGTGAAGACAGTAGGATGGAAAGGTTAGGACCAGGCATAACTTACTTGGGAAGCTGTCTAAGGATAGGAAAAGTGTCTTAAGAGCAGATGGCAATGCACATTTCCTAAGGAAACAGCTTTTTTTTCCTCCTTCTCAATTTTGTTTCAGTACTGGAAGGACAGAGTGAGGGACTGCCAGGGCTCTGGACAAGACATCAGGAAGGTCAGGAATCGGACTTGCTGTAACGGCCCTGGTGCAGGTGAACCAGAGCAAACCTGAAAGAGCCCCCGGCCACTCCAGTCCTACCCAGTTCCCAGCAAGGGGACCGACAGCCTTGGCACGTCCCAGTGCTCTCCCAGCTCTGGGCTGCTAAACTGGGTGTCCTTTGGGCAACCCAGCTGCAGGGACCTTGTGGGACTCTGCTAAACCTCACCCACAGCCAGGCTCTGCAGCACAGGAGAGCACCCCCAGGGACCTGACCATGATTGCAGCACCAGTAGAGTGGGCTGCATCCCTATGCTGTGCCTCAGTTTCCCCAGTGGAAAGCAACTTGGGGAAAGCTCTGCAATGGGAGCCCCTCAGCAGGAAGGGCCCTAGAGCAGAGTTTGGAGGGGCTACTGAATGCAAGGAACGCAGGTCAGGCTCTCTCCATCACTCACCCATCCCAAACTCACCCTGCAACGCTGCATTTCACCCTGCCAAAAACATGGCTGGCTCCAGAACAGCCCAGACAGCCTCAAAATACCATCCCGCTCAGCGATATGGGGGGAGCAGAAAGAGGAGGCAGCGTTTGCCAGGTCACGGCACCCCCCAGACCACGCACAACCAAGGGCCGGGACCACGACTGACACCCGTGGGCTGCAGCCCAGCCCGTGCCGCTCCATCCCGGCCAGCGGCAGGGACCGTCCCTGTCCCCATCCCCTTACCATGTCGCGGTTGCGGGAGATCCAGGTGTCGAGCAGCAGCTCCAGCCGCGCTTTGTGAAACTTCTTGGTGGTCTTGACGGCGATGAAGACATCGCGGGGGGAGATGTCCTCGGCCGGCGGCCGCGGGGGGCTCGGCGGGGCGGCGGGCAGCTCCCGCCGAGCTCGGCTCAGCCGCCCGAAGTAGTCGGCGAAGCTGCGAAGACCGGGGGGACCCTGTGCCGCGGGGGGGGCCGCCACCGCCCCCAGGCTCTGCAGCGCCCGCTGCGCCCCGCCGGCCTCCCCCCGGGCCAGCCCCGGCCTCCCCGGCGGCTCCACCATGAGCACCAGGAGGCAGGTGAACATGGAGCCCACGAGGGACAGGAGCAGTTTCCTCCCGCAGCTCTTCAG